>JAQISU010000115.1:12535000-12945000 GCA_029339505.1 Unio delphinus | reverse complement strand
ATCGAAAATTCAAAGGATCCATTAGGTTTATGCTATATCCAGATCTGGCTATAAAAACTTTGGTCAAGTCGATTGGTATATAAACTAGTTCAATTTCATAACACGAGAAATGAAATAGTTTTATTTATTCAAATTATTCCATAGAATTACGAAGACTTAAGAACTTTTTCTTATACTAAAATATTAGATTAGCGTTTTCAGACAATTGAATTTTAGATGCATCACAATGCTATTAGTATCACAATACTATTAACAAATTGCTTGCCTGCATGCCACTAACACATTAGCACATTCAAGATTAGAACATGTTCAATATTGAATTTATTTCAACAACAATCAGTTCTATTGGAACTTTATACATTTGAATTTGTTATAAAATGTTCCGGTTTATTTGGAATGCATGTCACAATATTAAAATTTGACTTTTTATTATAGGGAAATTAATTTCTTTAATTTTACGAACTAGATTTTCATTTGTACAGTACTTTGGTTAGGATCATAGTGTCATAACAAGCACAACTTGAACAGGTAATGAAAGTGACGTAATATCGAATATTAGAGCGTCGAATTTCCAATATGCTACACTAACTATGTACATGAATCAATATAAAAAAGGGCGGAGAGTATTACAGTACAAGTCCAATAATGGTATTTACCGATTTTAAAGTTAAATTTAGATATTTTACATCTCGAGTAAGCCATACTGGTTAGTAAAAGGACTTTAAAGTGTTTGAACGATTTACCTTGATCCTACATATTTCACCCTTAGTGTTTCAACCCGCAAAATTCGCAATCGTTTTTAAGGGGCGTTAACTCAGCAATCCAAAATCCTTATCACATGCGAAATGGATATACCTTTCTTGGGAGAAATTTTCGTACAGTTGTATTTTTAATTATTGACGTCATTGAACTTTGTACGACTACGTCTGTTAAGTACTATGTTAACAAACATTCCCAGAGATCAATGGGGCATAACAAGTAGACAACTTTGTTATTGTCTAGAGCAAACTTTGCGTTTATAATTCTGTCGTTTTTGTTTCTCATTCGTTCAATTTCTTCCAACATAAATTCACCCAGATTTGCAATACTTGATTTTCTGTAAGGAATCACATCTAAGCGAAACTAGTTAACATTTACATATTATGGAATCATTCGCTCTAAAGTCACCCTAGTCATTAACCTACCGATATCGTGCTCTGAATAAAAATTACTTACATGTGTAATTGGGAATATCCTCCTGGATGGAGATGGTTTACCACAAATGATCACTTCAAGTAATATGTAGCATCACCCTTATATTATACCTATTCCTAGTCAAGCACGATTCGCCATGCGAACATGGTAAGCACGTGCAAATGTATGCTATAGCGAAGACATTGTATTTCATGTTTTATTCATAATTCTTACACACTATAAAAAGTAAATGAACACAGAGCACTCGCATCTCTCTTCTGTCCGCGTGGCTTTGAGTTTCCGCTCATCAATGTATGTAAGTGAGAAAGCTTGTTAGTAGTTTCTTGTGGGGTGTTTTTCGCAGGGCATGCCGAAAATCTTCTTCTACCACATGTACACAAAGAGTACAATTCAACTCACAGAAGCCATGATCAGCAAATAGAAAGTAAAATACTGAGCTTTATTTGGAACAAAAAAATACACTATCTAAAAAACATATATGCACACCTAAGGACAAAGGAGGATTAGCCCTTCCTAACCTTAGCTTAAAGCAAAAACATTAGTTTGAAACAGGTTTACACATTTAAGTACAGAAAGCTATTCTACCGTTGGAGGATATATATATATATATATATATATATATATATATATATATATATATATATATATATATATATATATATATATATATATATAATGACTTAAAAAATTTATTATAACCTCCAGGTTTATGCAGAAGAATATCAGATGTACTCTATAAATATAGGGACAGTAACAATATATGGGTTTCTAGGATTAAAATATATGATCTGATGATCGAAAATACATATAAGGTGGAAGTGAAACACCCTAATTTAACTAGAACTTTATTTGGAAAAAAGTATGCATGCATAAAATCACTTTCTGTTCAAGGTAGAATCGTTCTGTTTCAACATGAAAGCTGGCTGACTGGAGACGCAGCTTTAACAGGCACGTAATGACATCTAACGTACTGTCATTTATGCAAGAATCAATTCTATTGTTAAAAAACAATTAATTTAAAAACGTATGGCAAGAAAAACAGAAAGACAAAATCTAACAACAATAGTTACTAAATATGGGAAAATAAATGATACACAATTTTTATTTACAAATAATATTGATGATAAATTAATACATTATAAATTAATACAATATATGAACTCCAAAATTAAAATAAGCAGAGAAGATGTTTTAGCAATTTTATGGCACAGTTAAAGTGGTCCTTGTATATATAAATATATAACTTTCCTCAAATCTTTGTATGCACTAACATGCTTCCAGCCTACAATAAATTCAAGTAAAACCTAGAAGAACTTTTGATCAAAGAAGCCAGTCTGTACAAACACCAAGGGGCATAAGCACACAAACAATATAGCAATAAACACATAGCACACAAGCAATATAGAAATAAACACATAGCACACAAACAATATAGCAATAAACACATAGCACACAAACAATATAGCAATAAACACATAGCACACACCGGAAACTATAGATCCCTTGGCAAGGACCACTTAAATAAATAAACTCCCTAACCAACCTGGGTAAAGAAGTAGTAAGACACTAGATACACACACACACACACACACACACACACACACATATATATATAGTAGGGGGTCTGTCAAATGATGTTAATCTGAGACGGACCAGACCAATAAACAAATGTACTGACCGCCGTATATAGTCTATCATGTGCTACAAAATGTACCACCCACCCCAAACAAGACTACATTAGATGCATGTATGTGTATATAATTATATACATGTCTGAAAATAGCGTTCTCCTTACCCACAAAACTTGATATAATACCTATATATGTGTATAATCATATATATGTCTTTAAATATGTCGTTCCCTGCAGAAAGAACTAGATCGGCTGCATATAAGTGTATACATGTCTGCTTTGTTGCATATGTAAAGGTGTCCGCCGTATATTTTTTTATTTATAATTAGATATTTGTTTTATAGCAAATAGATACTATACGCCCATGTTTGGTGTGAACATGCGCATGCGCCGTTGTTTGGTGTTTTAAGCATTACTTTTCTAATATCCTCATGAACAGCCGTTGTTTAGCATTACTTTTCTAATATCCTCATGAACAGCCGATGTTTGGTGTTTTAAGCATTACTTTTCTAATATCCTCATGAACAGCCGTTGTTTGGTGTTTTAAGCATTACTTTTCTAATATCCTCATGAACAGCCATTGTTTGGTGGTTTAAGCATTACTTTTCTAATATCCTAATGAACCGCCGTTGTTTGGTGTTTTAAGCATTACTTTTCTAATATCCTCATGAACAGCCGTTGTTTGGTGTTTTAAGCATTACTTTTCTAATAACCTCATAGTTGTTGTAAGCGTGCGAATGTATTTCAGTTTTAGTTTTGTGGGCATCAATTATCTTATGATACATGGAAATTTATATAGGCTGTTATGACGATTTCCTTTCTATGATAGTGTACAAAAGATGGAACACTTTGGCCTTCCTTTTTCATATGTATATCTCTGACTGAATTAAACTATTTATTTGCAGAATTAATCAAAGAATATATAAACAAAGCTAACAAGACATACCCCATTCAACATTCGTTGCCGATAAATACCCTTCAATTTAAAAACAATTTGTCTTTTCAGCTACATGAAGGTAGAACTATACAAATCATGTTGTACGGCATATAAACCTACCAAGTTAGCATTCACCAACAATTACAACAAGTAACTTACTAGTTAGAACAAACGAACTGAGGCCCGATATTTACAGTGGCAATGCAAGGGATGTGAACAGAAAATTTCCACCAACCGCCAAGTGAATCCTGAACCAATCCTCTACATCTCAATTTCCATTCTTCACCTTGCTCTAATGGGACAATATTTCAAAACAAATTCTTTTGGCGGAGGAGGATGGTAGTTGGCAACTGTCAAAATCTGTTCTCTTAAGTAAATATGGAGCGACACTGAAAAACATTCTCCCGGGCAACTTGAATCCTTGCGCCACCACAGAGTATTTAAATTAGGTGACCGCTCATCACAAGATATACGTTCAGAAATGGTCGTCACAATAATCACCGCTCCAGTGGCCTAATGGAGCGTCCACCGTGGTAGCGGGAACTCGTGTGTTCGACCTCCGGCCGAGTCATACCAAAGATTTACAAAAATGGTACTAACAGCTGCCTCGCTTGACGCTCAGCATTAGGAGGTTAGTGTTAGGACTGGTTGGCCTGGTGTCAGGTTAATATGACTCTGCCAGACATCATGCTACATGTCTGCGGCATGATGACCCAGTGCTAGACATCACTATAAAACTGCCTCACTGCAGATAACGTATCAATATGATAGAAAAATTGTTAAAGCTGAGTTAAAAATCCTAATCAAAGAAACAAACAAACGGGACTTCTAGAATACACAGATAGGCAAAATCTGTACTTGGACACTGAATGAGATTCTAGAAGATCAAAACAAAAATTATTAACACTGCAAAATTAAAACAAGCCTAACTTCAGACCTTCTCATTGAATTAACCCCACTTCTTTTGTGTCAGAATTTTTAAAATAACCTTCGACGTTCAAATATGGTCACTTGCTATTCTACCAAATCATCTTTATACTATCAGTAATATCACTGTGGAACAATCTCGAACATGATTCGCAATGCATCGTACCCAATAGTCCTGGGAACCTGTTTATAGCCAAATGTCATGTCAAGCAAACATTTACAAGTTTCACTAATTAAACCCTAAATATTATCCATTTTAGTTTAGGACATACCTTAAGTGCATTAAAAGTTGATCTTTACCGTCTTCTACTACATTTACACCACTTTCTCCGAAACCACTATGCATTTGAGTTGATATGTAAAATACTCTTAATGCCATTTCAAACTGTTAGCTTATTATATTTTTGTTGAGAAAGGGGAATTTAATTAAGCTGTATAATTCATCTTCATGTCATCAATATACAATCGCTACGGGTCGTGATTACTCTCTCTCTCTCTCTCTCTCTCTCTCTCTCTCTCTCTCTCTCTCTCTCTCTCTCTCCAGTCAAATTATGAATAAATCAGAGATATTTAGTGTGTACAACCCTTTTCCAGATTTGTCTGACTCGTCATCTGGAAATAATAATAATAATAATAATAACAATAATAATAATAATAATAATAATAATAATAATAATAATAATAATAATAATAACATGTTATTATTTGTACCACTATTATTATTAATACAGTTAGTTGTGGTTATCATGAGTAGTAGTAGTAGTAATAGTAGTAGTAGTACAATACTGACAATTATCAACATGACGAGGAGGAGGACCAATAAAAAAGACTGGAATAATCATTGTTATGAATTAAAGATGCCTTTTTGGGGTAATATAAATATACTTACTTACTGGATGCTCATCGTTGAGAAAGTTCATATAGCCATTGAGGAGATACCTAACAGTAACATAACATCAATTTACTAGAATAAAAGGAAATACAAATAACCAATTTCTGTTAAATAGAACATATGTCTTGCCTCTGCTGTTAATCTTGTAAAATATACATGAGGATGAAAGTTTTGTTACATATACATCTGACATGAAAGTGAAATCCAAAACGCTTGCAACTGAATGCATTTTGCAAGATTTTTGGAATTGCCAATGAATGTTATAATATAATGCCTACAAATAGTAGTAGTAGTAGTAGTAGTAGTAGTAATATTATTGATAATAAAAATAATAATATTAATATTAATAAATATGCATTATTCAAATACACATGTTTACCAATCTCAGCGTGTAGTTCCAGTTTCAAGATGAAAATTCTTATTCAACCAATTTTGACCGAACTATATCCTATAAAATGCAAATAAATCATTGAAGATCCATATATATATATATATATATATATATATATATATATATATATATATATATATATATATATATATATATATATATATATATAACTCTAACTGCACATTGCAACCATATATGGATATTTCGTTATCTAAGAACATTCCGTAGATAATATACGTATAAAGATGTGTAGATTTAAACGAAACCAACTGCATACATAGGTAGAAGTGAAGGAAAAAGACACACGTATATAGATAGAACAGCGATAAGAAGAAACTTTCAAGAATGATTCAGAACATTCAATTTTGTAAATTGAATAGTTTGCTACGCAGTATGTATCGATTCTCCCGTAATTAATACGTAATCAACATATCATAAACGACGCACGAGGATACTACATTTTCATAACATAAACAAGCTTTGAACTAAATCCTCATGGTATTTAATCATTAAAATCTCACACACTTGAACTTCTAGCTGTTAACGCTAACTCGAGATAAAAACTTCGTCAAGCATAAAAACAAATATACGACAAACTGCCCGAGGTTAGCTTAGAAACTGGAAGTCAGCGTATCTCTTATACATGCAAAACTTACTATTAAAATGTGACTGATAATATAAGCTATAAGCAGTTGTTCTTTTTTTTTTGTCGTAACTTGCCTTAGATAGTAAATATTCTTATCACATATATTGCGTGAGAAAATGAGAGGCCGACATTGACATCAAATACAATATGGAAATGATTTATTCAGTAGATAAAATAAACTTTAACCAGGTATGCAGAAATAGAATGTACTGCATATCAAAGATAAATAAGAGTGTTGATATATGTATTATGGTGAGGTCGAAGGGTAAAAGACTTGCCAAACAGAAAGCACTGAGAACTGAACACGATTCCATTTCGGTAAATGTGCTATCACCGAGTTACTGTATATCACCCAGACACGAACGTTCAATGCAATTTCTTGCATTATACATCCCTCGCTCAGTTTTTTTTAACTTACCGGTGGTCTAGTGCTTTGTTGTTGTTGTTGTTTTCTATTTATTTGTTTTTTAGTGTGGGGGGGGGGGGCATTTCAAAGCTAGTTCTCACTAACACTGACCGTCACCTAATTATTATTTAAACACGGTCGGCCTCTGATCACTCGCGCCCTGTATGAACAAACATTTATCAGAGAGGATCACAGTCGCAAACAGCGACTGGAGCCACAACTACACGTGCATGAACGTACATACCATCCACGGACTGCCAAAAACATAACTAGATGTTTTAAAGAAAGCTAATTAATTGGATACAAATTACGACAACGTGCTGGTATCGGACCAGGTGAGATCATAAATTGTGATATGCGCGTGGGATCCGATTGTCTATGAAGTCAGTCTAAAGCTGTCTGATGACGTTTTTACCGAAAAGAAACTTTAGTTTCTTGTAATTTTTTTTTGTCAAATATCATCTTTCTACGGATTTTGCTATATTCCCGATTCACAATGTCAACCACCACGAATACATCACTTGGTGCGGTATGACCATGTTGAATATTTAGGTGCCATGTAATCTATCACAGAACATCACTTCTTGTGTGCGCATTTGTGGTATGAGCGAAAACTACAGCCTTGATGCCTTTACACACTGCATAAACAACAACATACGGTCTTCATGGATTCATTTAAAATGTTAGCAAAGGCATCAAAAATATTAAGTTTTCCAACTTATCTTTGCCACCAGCAACACCAAAATACCAAGGCTGATATATATATATATATATATATATATATATATATATATATATATATATATATATATATATATAAAGACACGAGCAGCAGAAGAGCTTAAGCCTACAAAATTTGTGCAACCGTGATTTTATCGATAACACGATAACATTATTATCGCTGTTTTTCAGCATTTTATCGACGAAAAAAACAATTATCGTTGTTGTTATTGTTGTTATCGTTGTTGTTAGTGTTGTTATCGTTGAAAATCCATAGGATTTTTCGCGATGGATTAACCGTATAATTTATATATAAATCGCAAATGTCGGAGAATCGTATTATTCTAGATTAGCTGGAGAGAGATTAGACGCAATTAAAAAATATATTTCTGTACGGGATAGACTCAAAGAAAAGCTTCAAAAACGACAAGAATCCTATCTTTTTTTTTTGCAACTGATACAGAACGGTTATTTAAACCGATAACTACGACTACTGAAAAATCTACTGCAGCTACTGAACAAGCTATAACTACAGCTACTAAAAAAGCTGTTACTGACATTGAAAAAATTATATTGGGAGATATCCCTGAAGAACAACGAGGAAACATTGCTTTGTTACCAATACTTGAAGCAATCTGAACAAACAAAGAAATACTTTGAAACTCTTCTAACAGCTGCACAATCTCAATCACAGGAAACTACTGTTGATCCTAGTGGAGAAGAAACATCTGGAAAAATTCCAATCACGGAAAGATTTACCAATGATGCAATCAATGAAATACAAAATTACGATGTAAATGAATTAGCAATATTTGCTTTTATGAATTTTAAAAATAGAAAATATTATTTAAAACCTGAACACCTGATTATTTTAAAAGGAGAAAAGAGGATTTATCGAATAAAATATTATCAAAAAAAATTTCAGAAACCAGTCTAATTTATACAACTTATATTAATTTAATTAAACGTATGGGAATAGGTGTTGAGGTTGAGCATCACGAATATAGTAAACCACGTCGTCTTCCTCCTCCTCCATATGAAGAATCTATCTCATCAAAAAAAAAAAATATATTCTTCTTCTGATATTCAATCTAGTAGTGAAAATAGTTCTTCTTCACAAGGTGCAACCGGAGTAACTAAAGAAAAAGGTTTTACACGGGGGGAGGGGGGGGGGGTAAATAATATCTGTCCAGATAATGTCGTCAACGATGTGTCCAGGTTAGAAGTTCTTATCGGGGGGAAACGAGCCGGAAATAATTCTCGTGAAATTATCAATGAGGCTACAAATATCTGTCAGCAATTATATCAAGGAGGCGTAATAGATATCGGTTTACATCGAGGAGTAATCGATGAGATCGTAGACAACTATTACAGCGATTAGATTAAAGGTCATCATATAAGATGATAATACACAACCAACGACGTCAACGGGTTAGAGTCATAAACTCAAGACTACCCGTATACAGGGTATATTACGGAGATGGTTTCGGTAATGTTATTCGTGGACTATTTACAAGAATTGCTCCTAAGGTGATGTCACTCGCTAAACAACTTGAGATGAAAGCAATTGGAGTTATTCGTGATAAGGGTATCGGCGCGGTTGGTGATATCGCCGGAGAAGCTTTCTCTTGGGCTAAAGTTAAACTAATGAGATTAGTCCGTAAACCCAACCGGTCCAACCTATAAAATTACCTATTACCGAGGAAATGCCCGCGAATGTAGCTGAAGTTATTGACCGAGCAGTGAATAAAAAATTAGAAGAGTTAAGTCGAGAACCAGACAGACAATAGCAGAGAAATATTGTCTCGAGTATGATAGCGGGTAGTTTTCTTCGTTTAGAAGGTGACCAATTATATAAAATCTTTGAAGAGGTAGCTAACCCTGCGTGTAATATCGGTGAAAGTGTAATGAGAGATACTTCTCTTCGCGATTATCAAATGTATTCGTACGATGCAAGATCCCCAAACGAACGAGGTAGAATTGAACTGCAAGTTCAAGACACTAGTAGATATTTTCTCCCCTCTGAAGGATACATCGAGGGTGAAGGGGTCAACGTTTAAGAAGTGATAATAACACTCTCCATGGAGCCAATGATAAAATTGGGTTTGTCAATAACTGTATAATGACGCTATTTAGCAGTGCAAGATATCTCATCGATGGAAGAGACATTGAGGCGATTTAAGAAAATGTCGACATCGCTACTACTATTCTGGGTTTAATGAGATACTCAGACGATTACGCGAGAATAGTTGTACCTTCTATGATGTTTATAAAAGATACCACGGATAATCCAAACGACGATCAATTTATTACCAGACGACCAAAAGATCGCGGCGCTCCAAACCCCGTTGACGCCGATATCGATGATATGATCATCAACAAAAATGGAAATTATAATCTCGGATTCGAGGCTCGCAGAGATTTGTTAACAAGAGGGCAATTTTCCTCTTTCCTCTCTCATATATTTGTATTTTGCCGCGATGTTAAAATAATTATATTCGGTGCAAAACATACGATTGTACTAAATGGAAAAGGAGATGACAACGATGAAATATGGAGGGCAATTGGAGTTCAAGATGATGTTGTACATTTGTCAAAATTATCATTGTGGATGCCGGCGTTGACTTCTTCCATCACCCACGAACAACGACTAATGTCTTTTATGGAAACAGGTGGTAAATCACTGTTGTCTTGGCAAACGGTAATGACAAATAGCATCACTGGTCCCCCGCCGTAGGATTGTTCACGTGGCACCTATCTTTCCAACACGGAAGAGGACCCCCGAAATATGTTTCGTCGTACTTCAACGAGCTAATAAACTAAATAGTCAAGACCAGAGCCCAATGGTATTTGACCAACTCGATGTTACACAAGTTTCACTACGAGTAAACGGTCATCAAGAACCATCCGAAGATATAATTATGAATTTTGAATTCAACAAAGTTTCGCCGGTGTATCATTGGTTGATGACTTTTGTGGGACGCGATCTTGATATTGATGTATCCGATCTACTACTTCTCATTGGAACATATGGATTTGTATAGGCAACCTGTCGTCGATATAGTCTTTCGTGCTCATGTAGGCGCTGGCGACCATAGAGCTGTAGCTGTTATTCTCAGTGAAAAAGTAATGTTGATCGAGGGTGTTGTTGAACGAATGAAACTAGTTGATGCACCAATAGAAAACATGTAACAATTAGAAGATCTGTTATCTAAATAAAAGTTCATATAGTCATGTTAATGTCACCTTGACTCAAGGTCAGGTACAGAAACGTCAATCGAAAACTCTGCTACATGTGGAGCAAACATAACCTTGAAGCATGAACAAATAGCTAATGGAGGACCAAATAAACTTTCGCTGACAAAAACTCAACTTAACCGTTTCAATAAAGCACTAAAAGCGAATACAGGATTACAATTAGATATTTCACACTCCGCAATTTATAACATGATTAAATCCGGTGAAATATTTCTTATTCTCGCCGCGATTCCAAGGATAATCGCCGCAGCGGCTCCCGTTGTCGCTAAAGCTGTTGGATTGGGTGCTGCTGGTGCACTTGGTGCTGCCGGTGTAAATAAAATTCTCGGGCGAGGATACAATAAAAAGGAGGTGAAATAACTCTCCCCAAACTAACTGTAGATCAACAACGCAAAAGTGCTTCTCTTTTAGGACAATTACTTCGTAAGACTACTGTTGATGTTGCTAATTACTCAAAATCTTCTAAACTACCTCATAAAACCGTACACGAGTACACCAGTACTAACTTTTTAAAGAGATCATAAATCGAATAATGGTAGATATTTGGGGAAGATCACACTCACGCACAACAAAAATTAAAGGATTTTCCCTCGAAGAGGTAAACAAGCTTATATCACAGGCGTTATCTGATACATTAAATCTTGTAGGTATTGCACAAGATAAAATTGTTGTATTTCAAGATCGTCAGGGTAAATTGAAAACTAGTGATATTTCTTTTTGTGATATTTTAGCTAAACAACGCGGGGTAGCCGAAAATACTATCGCGTTGTTTTCCGACCAGGGTAAACTTAAACCTGGTGTCCTCATTTCTACTATCTCAGATAAGATAATATCACTCGACAACAACTATATATCTCTGGTGAATTCATTAACAACGTTAAACGATAAATATGACGGCAATATAAATCAGTTTGCTGGATTACATAAACCTATTATCTATGTTCAACTTCCTATTGTTAATTTCTTTGGAATTCCACCGGTGACAACGCCGAAGCTAACAGAAATAAAAACCGCTATTGATAACCTAGCTACGTTGCGAACTGAGTATAATGAACACGTAAACAAACAATGTACAAGTCTTCGTAATAATTTTGGAAAGGTTGATGATGCACTTGATGCTTTATTTGGTAAACCTGCTGCGGTTCCTATAAAACTCACTGAAGTTAAAACATCCATCGATGAGATCAACAAAACTAACGAGGCCATCCAAGATGATTTTCCAAAGATGATTAGTACACTCGATTAAATCATTTGCTTGGACTCCACAAAATATTAAACTAGATATCACTGCAACTGTCTAAGGTATTTATCGACTAACATTGGTGTCGCCGACCCAGTTTTATATTTCATCGACGAGTTCAGTGGGAGTCAACAATGTAATATCAACGATCATAGACACAAATTCAACTGAACGATTCACGATAGCAGCCACCAATGATAAATTAATTCGGGTTTCAATAACATGGTACGTGGAATTTGTAGCAGATTTGAGTAAACAGCTTAATTGAAATTTCTATTGTAAATAAAACAATGTCAACAATGACTTGATCACCGACAACGCAGCGGTATCGCTTTAATCAGGTCCGGAACTTCAAAATAAACTCAAATTGTACACCGAGGAGTATCAAACGAAGACAAAAAATGTCGGCGAAGAATTAACGCCGTTGACGGTATTGTGTACTCGGTTTCATGTGCAATTACCGAAGCTGGTATAATACTTTCTTCGGTGACAATGGTCGCTCCGATAGCTGTTCCAATTTGTATATCTGGGGCGACAACCATCGCAGGAGTAATCTCAATAATACCAAAACGAATACCATCGTGAAGTCAGCGTAAACTACACGACTACATAATTAAATTTCATACGGTGTCAACGGCGCACTCGCAGTTATCCGCGATAATATCGTCGTCGCTCGATGCTACATTAATATCCGATGATGGGTTCTCCGCGATGTTTATGACTCCGCGATGTCAAAATTAGAAAAACACATAGAACATAATGGTATGCACGCAAGAACTACTTCAACGAATAGCGGAAAATACCGTCCCGGTGAAAACAACGTTGATATCAACGACATCAAAGAAACCCGAATTCAGCATTGAATTTTAAACTCCCATCACGGTAAAAAAAAATAGAGCTAACTCAACTAGCTGTTCATCACAGTTGGCCTAATATAAGATCAGAATCATTCGCTGGTAAACCACCCAATAACAGTTTTGTGTTCGCGAATAAAGATAAACCCGACAGTACTCCCGATTGGCAGACAATATATCTCCCAAACGGTAGTTAACAAATTGAAGATAAAATCTCTCACCATCGTTATCAACTGCATTTGAGATAAACTCACCTGGATACGTCATCGCAATAACTCTGATATGTGATATCATCGATGGAAGTTATCATGTGAATACAACCTTGTCAAATAGAGCGATGCAGGGTTATATCTTGTATACGTTTTCCACGCAAGTTCCCCCTGGAAGTTTAATCGTTCAAACTCCGATTAATTCGGTGTATTTAACGTGTAATAATAATTGGATAACGAGAATGAATTTCAAACTCGTTGGTCGGAATTTTAAATTGATCGATTTGCAGGACGAAGAATTGCAAATTACCCTGGATGTAAAATGTTATGATTTTTATTTAGAAATCATCAATTTGTAATAATGTACCAACATGCACGAGTATTCATTTACGACAAATATAAACTTGAAGAAGCTATTAGAATATTTTTCAAGGAACCAACAGTTGGCAATTTTTAACTCATCGTAGATAACCATGGCAATGAGAAATTTCTGCTGACAGATAATCGACGGGAACAACTTCAACGTGATACCATTACGATGGTTCATTGTAACCGCGAATAGATCGTTAACTAAGCTCACTCGTGTATCTCTCTGGATCGTCTCAAGGAAATATTAGAAGATTCTTCCGAGTCATCTGAAAATTAACAACGATGAAATTTTTTGAATTTCACAATAACAACAACGATAACTATAACAATAACAACGATGATATTAAAAAATTCATATTTTTTGTGATTTTTTTCAGCATAACAATAATAACTGGATAACAACGATGACAAAAACATGAATTATCCGATGATGACATAAAAAATAATTCATATGAAAAATAGTATTCATATCATGGAAATTGCTGCGATGTTTCATATTGGTTATAATCGTATTTATAATATTTGGAAACAGGCTCCCACGGAAAAATCACCGGTTCAACAACCCGCTGTTGTAAATGATATTGATTTCATCAACAAATTACAATCAAATATTAATTTTTTAACAGATGAAAGAAAATCAAATCGATGAAGTTAGCATAAAACTTCGAGAAGATAATATAACCCATCATAACACATTTAATAATTTACAAAGAGAACTTTCAGATTTAAAAACCACTATTGAAAAAAATTTGTGATGAAAACCACCAACAAAGAAATAAATTCTAAGCTACAAAATTTTTATAATAAAATATCCTCGTTGCGAGTCTCTCAATGAAAGAGATTCCCTTGTAAGCGATTTGAAACAACAAATACAAGATTTTAAAGAACATATAACACAAATAACAAATAACAACAGAATTTTTTTTACTAAAAAATGAAACATTGGAACAGGGTTTAGCACATCTCGGTAAACAAAACCGTGAAGTAAAAGCACGAATAGATGAATTCATACAAAATACATATCAAGTAGAACAATTACAACAAACAAATGATAATCAAAAACCACCATTGAAAGAAGAGAAATCATCGAACAATAAAAAACAATGTTTTCAGCGATGATTTCAAATTTGAGAAAATACCTCCGCTGGTGATTAAAAAAAATAACCATTGAGAAACCACCGCCAGGACCATCGCGGTTGTTATTTAACTCGGTTGAAGATATTCACAATAATCGTTATTATCAGCAGAGTTCAAATCCTCGTCCCAAACAAAATACCACCGATGATATCATTGCTGAGCTGAAGAAAACATCAAACAGAAATTGGTAATTATTGATGATCAACCAGATTTTAATCCAACAACATCTTTTCGAATCCATCAATGAGAACCTTTCTTCGACGTTCTTCAGCAAATACTTCTTTGATGTCATTGTCAATTGATTAGTTTGGAAGCAGGTATCAACAGTTTTAATTTTATCATGATTTTTACAAATGATCTTTTCTCGTGCTTTTATCATCAACTTAATAATTCTATATTCGTTTTTATGTGATGGAATCCCATTGTGTCGCATTGATTTAACACCTGCGTATTACTCGGTGATAAATTGACTAGTAAATGTTTTATTGTCACCGACCATATCTTTTATTCGGTAAAGTTCTTTTATCAACATGGCAGTATTTTCGTCGTTCATATACTTATAGGAAATCTTTTGTTTAACTGATTATATATCTCAAGCAATTAATCATCGTATAAAAAACCAACAACGAAATCTTTTAGAATATGCTGCTAGTTGTATATCATCGGCAACTCGTTGTATAGATGAGGGATGAATATCATAGTATCTTTCAGCAGAATATAATGATGGAAGATAATTAGTGGTATTATCCATGATTGCTATAACCGGTCTTTGTGGTTTTGATTTAGTTTTTAGAGCTGAATTAAGACAATTTTCTTGTTGAGTAATTACGCGTAAATTTTTAATGCGATTATAAAATTTATTTCTATTAATGTGATCAACAACTAATCCTTCACCGATTGGACCATCAATACACTCTTTAATAAATCGATGAATTCTACGTTTTCATTTCTCCATATTTATAAACATTAATCAATATATAACCTCTTCTACCAATCGAACCAAGTTTTTTCTTTAGTCGACGATGCCTAACAATTCCGCATCTAGACGCTTCGTAATCGGTGTATATAAGGATGAGGAATGAATTCAATTAATTACATATATTTCCTAAATAAATTAACTATTTAACTGTTTTTTTCTGATAATCTCAGGTAAGATTACCCATTTCGTCGATTGTGATGTTATATTTTCATGCAAAATATCTAGCTAGTTCTCTGAATCTTTTTCCACCACAATCAAGACATAATCTAGTTTTTCCTCGTAATCCGAATCCGCATTTGATACATTGAAAAGCACAATACTCTCCAACACAACGTCTTCCACATGAACCATTATATTATTTGCTTTCCTTAACCATTTACAATTGTTTTGCGCCATTGCTACATTAAACATATAACAATGTAAAATGTAATTGAAGATATAATTTTATATATATATATATATATATATATATATATATATATATATATATATATATATATATATATATATATATATATATATATATATATATATATATATATATACATAACTATGTATAGTATTCCTGACATTGATTACATCAAAACATACCCCCGACGAAAAAGAAAATTTGACCTCGACGAGAAATAAAAATAAAACCACGACGATGGAAATCAAGAATCATAAATAGTATCGAAGCAGCAAAATATGAATTTCTGAAAGATGGTGCCGAATATGTATTTTCAACGTATCGAACATCATCCTACAACGATAAAACTATGACGATGAAACACGCCAAGAAAATACTATCAATGATGGTTTTTAAAAAAATTTAATATTTCATGTTGGTCAAATACACAATATTTCAACGAGGAGATCAAAAAACATGTATATTATTTGATCATCGTGAACGCGTACTACATTCAATGAAAAAAGTTGTAATTTTGACCGATAAAACTAAACAAGGTATATTGATCGGAATTGATAACAAATATTACAATCAATCATATCCATTTAACCCGGTAACATATAGAATCTTTTTAATAAAAACCCCAGATATAAAAAGACTAACCCGGATGAAAATTTCAATTGTGTTGAAGAACGAGTCATAGAACATTTTAAAAACACCAAACCAGGTAATGGATTAACCGAGCTAAGAAAATCTAATATATCTGATTTGGGTGAATCTGTTAAACAATCAGAAGCATCAATAAACGATACTGCAACGTTTGAGAAGAAATTAAGATTTCAAATTATGGTAAAAACCATAACCGGAGAGGTTTTATACGCGGAAAAAATATTTTAAAAAATGGTGCTCGAATCGAAATCATCGTAAATAATTCACATGCATGAAGTAGTTTTCCCAGTATCACAAACAGTTAAATATTATCACGGAAATATACTTGATTGCATCCATGAGATAAATAAAACAGATCCTGTTTCTGTGTGCCTGTTAAAAAGTGAACAAGGAGAAGGAAACGATCAATTCGTCAGGACAAACGGAGACTTATATCGGACTGAAAAACTTCAAACAAAGATAAATAATCTCGCGTTGAAGTATACGAAACACGTCGACGAAATTACCAGAAATTGTTTTACGGTGCCATCAGTTGCAGCCCATTTTTCCAGAGAAAAGAATTCATGGAAACCAATTCGATTTAACCTTATCTAATATGTTAAAGCTAATTGTATAGAACATGGTCATTGTGGGCTATGGAATACAAAATATAACCTCGATAATATGATTTGTGTTGGCAGCGTGCTACCCCGCGAGTTTTCTCAAGTACGGAGAATGCCATGAATATTTTACACGATTTGGTCATCCCACACACGAGTTAACAAGAGTAGAGATTAATGGGAATTTACCAGATTTTGATTTAGCTGCGTTTGCCAGGGTAACATCATTTAAATTCGCAGATAATCTTCATCCGATATATTATCTCTGGGTGGGAAAACATCATTGTATGAAAAAGTGTGCTCCGATAGCGCTATTAAGGTTTCTGCTAGATAAAGGAATATTGATTTCGTTGACTATATCCTCCGCGATAATCTCATATCAGAACCAGAAAAATTCGACAATTACGAAATTGTATCTTTACGCAAACTCATAGAAGAAGATGCAAACAACTTGGAAGAATAATAATCGGGAAGTTTACTCAAGGTGGAGCAGACGATCATAAACGAAAATGTACTAAATTGATACTCGATGACGCAGAATTGGATTTTATTGTCACGGATACAAAAGCAAAAGAAACATTTATCTAAAATAAACAGCTTATTTATCAAATAATGAGAAATTCGGAACCTTCTTTGAATATTATGAAGGTGATTTACCGCAGTATACTCATTTGAGATAATCGATGTTATGTTCTGTCTTGATGAATTTTTTATCGATGACAAACAGATTCTCTGACATCGCGGCTAGAGTTGCCACAGTCTCATTCTACTTCGATGTAAAATACAAACAAGATATTAAGAAATATCTTACGGATGAAGGTGAATGGGGTACATGGAGAGTAAAAGATGAAATGTTACATGATGACAAAGAATCTAATGATGTTCCCGTAGAAGATAATTATCACGGTGATAACGACATGGAATTTTTCTCGAATCCTTCTGCGTATGATCCAATAACACGACATAAAACAGTTTACTTCATTGGTCCAGGAGGATGAGGAAAGAAAACACGAGTAATCGATTTATTTGGGAAAACCGCTGACATGATTGTGCTGACTCCAACTCATCGTCTTGAAAGAGAGATTACATCGCGAGGAGTTAACGCATGTACGTATCATAGTTTCTTTCGATGGAGTGGAACCGAGTGGTCTCCCGACCGCATGGGAACAAAACATATCCCTGAGATAGTTATATGGGATGAAATCGATACAGTATCGTTGAAGCTGCTACAAACATTTCTTGGCTGGTTGTTAAAGAAAAACACCGCGGTGATAATGTGTGGCGATCATAGTCAACTACCACCATTTACTGGATTATCTCATTGCTGGTTGAAAAACATCGTTGACTACTACGAAGAAATCAACACTGATCATCGATCACTTGATGGAGAGTTAACCACGCTAAAATCCGCGATAAGATTACAATCAAATAGCGTACAATGCGAAATAGCACGTAAAACAATTCCTGCGACACCCATTGATGATTTCTGGGATACGTGGAAACCAACAGATTTAGTTGTCGCCAGCAGAAAAAAAGTAAGGGAACTTCTTCAGATGAAATTATTTTATCTTCACGAAGAACATTCCCGATGGAGCCGGTTCCGTTTTGTTATAGACCAAAGGATACAAGACGACAAAACATTTTCGTTGACATCCCTGGAAAGTCCGAGAAACAACAACTCGTATTAAATGATATTGTATTGGTTGATATCGCCGTGGTCAGAAATGCAATAAACGCAGATAATTCTCCGTGGGTGTTAGGATACGCGATGACAATACATTCATCATAGGGATTGACTATAACTGATACTATTATTTTGATCGTTGACGACTTCATCGAGTAAAAATTTAATATATCTTGCTGTGTCACGAATACGAAGAATAAAACAACTTCCAGTTTATGTTGATTTCAAGAATGAAAAAAATATCGTTGATGTAACCGATGATACCACGATAAGAAATAAACTTGCCGGACATAAACAATAAGATAAATGCAATAACAGAGAATTTGATCTTGATGTCAAATTTATTTTAGCGTTAAAACAACAACACGATAATCACTGCGCTAGTTGTAATTGTATCATGACTTGGTCAGGAAAATCTCCCAAACAATTGACTGCAGATAGAAAACATAATAGTCGTGGCCATAACCGATAAATTATAACATTGACATACCTGGAATGCAATCGAAATCATTGCATTAATTAAGATTAGTTGGTGGTAATTCAGTATCATTCGGGATAACTTGCAAATATGTTATGTGTTGTAATGCTCCATATCGGATCAGTTGATCTTCTACCACATTCAAGCTCACCAGGTTCATATAAATATCTCACTGTGACATTACTAGGTAGTATCTGTGATGAAAAATCCTTTTTGTGAGTTCTATATATCTTTTTGTTATCGCGATGGCTGGTTTCATATTTATCGTCCTGATAACATTGTTGTTGAATGCTGAAACCACTTCTGATAATCGCTTAACCAATCACCAGATCGCTTATAATCGATGAATTCCTTCGCTTACTGATAATGAAACAATTCATCCGCGAATGTTCTATCAAATCGTTCAACAATGGCCTGATCACGATGTATCGCGGTGTATCCTCGTCGTATCGTGGTATTATGTTGTTTCATCGTTGATATCTCACCTTGAAATTTTTAACCAGGATCAATCTGAAGAAGTTTTGGCCATCGTAGGGGACCTTGACGAGAAATTCTTTTGAACGCAGAGGCAACATCAGAAGAGGTTTTTGTTGATAGCAGTTCAGCTTCTTTGTATCTACTTGCCACATCAACTACCATCAACGCATATTTGTAAACACGCGTATTGACAGTGTCGTGCGGTAGAAATAATATATCTTCTTGATGAACTTCATTTGGAATATTAACATCAAACGACGCATATTGAATTTTTGATGGACGCGGTAGATAAATGTGTCATACTGCTTGTCGGGATAACCAATCTGCCGCAGTAGAATATTTTACTTTTGCCACGCCGACAAGTTTATCGATTGCTGATTTACCTCTGTGGAATCCTGTTGGAGAATAATAAATTGATTTCATTTTAAATACCGACGCCCACCATTAATTTACCTTTCATCACAGTTTTTATTATCCACAATGCTAATTTTTCCTTGAAGGTTTTATCCGGGATAGAATTTAACGCGTGAATCAATCTTACATCTTTGCTATGACGTTGTTCGAGATCATTACTCCGATGCGTGATATCATGAGCACGACAGGCTTCGTCGATGGAGATTATCGGATACTCGCCGGTCCGAGGGATGTTTTGTTCATGAAGTCAGATATCTAATCGTGTTCCCGGACCACAGTAACTATATCCTGGAAGATGTTTTTCTCCTGGATACTTCGCCCTCGGCGCCCGATGGAAATATCATCAACATGGTCGTATACGACGATGTAATGTTAGATATACTAAAAAATCCAGCTAGGATATTTTCCTACGGAAGACATCAAAATACTGACGTGATATATGTCACTCAATAATACACACAAGTACCTAAAGTGATTCGAGAAAATTGTAATATTCTAGCGGTATTTAATGGAGTTGATACTCGTATACTCAGAAATATTTGGCAGACTTGGTGTGACGGTAATATGGATTATGTCAAAATCAGACATTTCTTTAATCATGCTCAAGCAACCCCACATGGATTTGTAACGATAAATTTAGTAGACCCTCGAACAAGATATCGAATTGGACTAGGTGAAATATACGGTTAATTCAACGATAACAACAATAACATCAACGATAATTGTTTCTTTTCGTCGATAAAATACTGCAAAAACAGCGATAATAATGTTATCGCGCTATCGATAAAATCACGGTTGCACAAATTTTGTAGGGTTGAGCTCTTCTGCTGCTACACGTACTTGCGTGCGTGTTAGGCAGGAAGGAATGAACAATGCATATGTTATATAATACATAAAAAGGAAAAACGTTATTGGCTCGTTTAATACAAAATTATCTTTGATGTTCATTAACTGAAAATGGCCAAGAAGACCTAATAGAGTTTTGAAACATCTGAAGTAAGATCAAGCTGCATCTCTCTAGTTCAAATTACACCCGACATTCATAGATCAAACTAAAGCAAATTAAATCCTTTTCTATTCCGAAAATTAACAAAGTCTTGTCAAATAACCACGTTAACCAGTTAGGAACCCTATGAAATTCTTACGCATTAAATATTCAAACATTAGACAAAGTACAAAGCTTAGTACCGAACTATATACACACAACTGAAATGTTGGACTGTATGCTTTACAATTGTGTTCAAATTGGCTACATTGATGTTTAAAAAAGCAAATAAAGCCAATGTGAACAAATGACCCACGACATACGTCAGACTGACTCACAACTATAAATGCATTTTTCCTTACAGTAACAAAATCAGCAATGATGATGATGTGTCTACAGTGGGATTACTGATGTGTCATTCCATATCGTCAGGACACTTTGTGGCAGAATGTAGTTTTAACAATGTTGATTTGTATATTAGTAATACTATACGCACTTCACGGTAGATTCGAATGTTACAACTCTATATCTGTAAAGGTCGCTGGCCATCTATATTGTACAAACTTGTGATATTGTTTATAGTCATAAAAGAATGCACTTTTTATTTAAGCACACCATAAAAAAAATTAATTTAAAAAATACCGCTTTTTAAATAAAACATATTCGGCAATATCCGTAAACAATTGGTAGTTTCCGCGTGTCACAAATGGATAAGACGTACATGTATCCCTTCTATTCAACACAGCGATTCAAGTGTTTAATTTCCCCAACATAAATCTCTATGTGATAATATATATATATATATATATGTGATAATAAATATATATATATATATGTATATATGTATATATGTATATATATATACATGTATATATGTATATATACATGTATATATATATGTATATATGTATATATATACATGTATATATACATGTATATATATATATATATATATATATATATATATATATATATATATATATATATATATAACGATTATGCTTTTGTATAGCAAATATGGTACTCTATGTTGCATACAGATGTAATCAAAAGTGTGGTGGGACAAAAAAGTTCCTTATTTTTCCGCAAGAGCATGTTTACCGCAAAAAAATTGTGGATACCTAGATAAATACATCTGCTCTGAATTGTAGGAAACGTATGCAGCATACGACCTTTAAATGAATATTCATGTATTATGAGATGTATACAACTACTAAAAACGAATCTGTTGCATTCAAACATGGATATTTCCGCTTGTATGCACAATATGGTAATTTCTGTTCCTAATAAACCTTATGCAGATCCATAAGTACTGCACTCTTTTTTTCAAAGTGAACTTACAGTGGCCATTACCGAAACACAATAATAATGGAACGTTTTGGAAAAGTTATAGAAATCCTTACAATACTTTGATTAACGCATGCATTAGATATAAAGTACTGCTGCGCTAAAAACGCTAATTTATCAGATTGTATGTGAAACTAGCGTTATGAAAACTGAATTGTAGAAAATACAAGACAAGGGAAAGAACGAATACATCCCTGAATGGTAGTTGAAATATCCTAAAATATTAGACATGTTTTCAGAGATTATATTGTTACGTATAAAAGTAGTTTTAAAATAATTTAGCCTAATTGCGAGTTAAAAATACCATCATTAGTACAATATATTACACAGAAGACTAAACGTTGTGGGAGAAGGACGAGGGGCAAGTCTGTAGCAGTTTTTATTTATCGACATCAGGCCTTTAATGGATGGACGAATACATGGACTAAATGTGCTTAAACCGCGCTATTTTGACTAAATTATTATCTTGTACTTTCATTTGTATCGATTATTCGCTAATTAACTTTTAACGAATAATTTACTGATGTTTTATGGAATCCCTGTGCACTTTTTTATTGTGATAAAATCGAACTGAAATTATTTTTTACTAATTCAGAAGAATTATTACTATTGGATTACAGAGAGATGATAGCAGAAAGTTCCTTTGACTTCATATACGTTCAAACAAAACTTATAATATACGCCAAACGTCTGAATATTAAAACTGATGAAAATAATCAGATCCATGACGTTTATTTTTAGATTTAAAAACACTGGTTTATGTATTATTTATTTCTACAGGCGACATATAATTGTGCCCATGACTTGCACGGTGTTCACCCAGTGCCCCGTTTTACCTATACCGGACTGAAAACCCTTACCTCGAATATATACTCATTTTCATTGGTCGCATTGTAGTGAAAAGAAATGCAGAGATAAGAGAATGTTTATATTTTATTCACAATACAAATCGTCGAAGCATTAAATCTGACAAATTGTTTGTGCTTATTACAAACAGCTTTTACTCCACATACTGTTCATTTCAACGCATTTACATGCAAGTATTATACAATCGCGTAATTATGTATGCTTAAAACAGAATGCTTGTATAAAAACAGAAAATGATTCCAAAATGATGCGCAGTTTCAGAAACAGCGTTTTCACACTGCATTAGTCTCCGCTCACTGATGAGGTATATACGTGAAGTTCTTCATTGCCCTTTATAGGTATTACTGCGAAGCACATTGCTGCACATAGCCTGGAAGAAAAGAACATTACCTGTATTAAAAGTATATATACACCTACTAAACAACTTATTGGGTAAATACTAGCATCTACATTAGGAAATTCAACTGTTTGACCTTTAAGTATTACTGAACATTTAAAAGAAAGCGTTTTTATTCAAAACTGTCCGTATTAACATTGTATAGCATAAAATATACTTCTAAAACCTACTAAGCGTTTAAATATTTTATTAAAAGTACATTAAAATATTGAATTCTATCTAACACTGAGTTTATATATTTTGAGTATCGGTATATAATATATCTTGTAGTTTTAATACATTTTGATGCATTATTATTATCGTTATATTATTATTATTATTATTATTATTATTATTATTATTATTATTATCAAATGGAAAGCATGATTAGCTGATTTCTTTCATGTTTACTTTCTTTCGCGAATTCGTGGGAGCCCTTATACGGGTAAGCTAAAACCTTATCTTGCCACATAGATAGCTCCACTTCGATGTGTAGTAGCTTTAATACAGTTTAGTCGTAGATGCCGGAAGACGAACGGTACGACACGCACATTTATTCCTTGGGTTTTTTTTGG
Source organism: Unio delphinus (assembly GCA_029339505.1). Taxonomy (NCBI): domain Eukaryota; kingdom Metazoa; phylum Mollusca; class Bivalvia; order Unionida; family Unionidae; genus Unio; species Unio delphinus. The sequence goes on along the minus strand of JAQISU010000115.1, from coordinate 12,920,351 downwards.
CTTTCATATTGTAGAAAAAAATATCAGATTCCCTGAGTTGTACGTACGCACACTGTTTTGGTCTCATGAATAAATAAAACAAAAAAACAGTAAACATACCGTTGCGGTAACAATGGTTCCAGGAGCACATCCGCACTCGTTGCCACATACATCACACAAACTGTTATTTTTCAGACTTGTGGGTAGATAACTCTTTACTGTCCGTTTGTCTGTAAATATTTTATAAGAAATATAATTGCAAGTTAGAGTAGCCCTTACTATCTATATGCAGTGTGCATGTATAGCCAGTAATGCGCATGCGTGAGACTGACATAAACACTAGTAAGCCTTGACTGTAAAACTGAGCAACGTATTCGTCGTTAGTCTAAAGCATCATCAACATCATCATCAATATCAAGTGAACATTTAAGATAAAAAAAATTGTATTATTTGTTTATTTCCGGCGGCGGGAGGAGTTGTTGTGCAGCAAAATCGTTGTCATATTTTGTAGAACTGTTAATATTGTATTGCCCAGTTTTCAGGATGTGATATCAACCTTCCTTCCCAGTCAATAGAAGACATTCTACACAGCGCAACAGCTTGTAACTGAAAGTACTCTAAACATTTAACATAACTTATTTAGGACAAGTAGCATAGATTAAAATGAAATCAACACTTACTTCGGAAATGCCTATTAAATTAAAGTATATTTATTACATTATAATTATGGACAATAGGATATTTAAACAGCGTTGTCATTTTGTGTCTAATACAAAGCTTCAATGTACTTACATATAATTCGAAATAAAACTAAATACAAAATGAAAGCATGCTAAGTTATACGGTTGTAAATCATATCACATATCACAATTTCGAATGAATTGAACTGACCCTTTCTGAGTCATATTTATATTCCAAATGAAAGAATTTTAACTTCTGAACTATATTCTAATCTTGACTAATATTGATCCAGAACATACCAAAGTCCAGATGTATCGTTAGTGCCACAAAATGTTTCCTGTGGAATCGTTTTCGAAAACTTATTTCCAGATGGAATAGTACAACAATTAGTAATTACCAATACTATTGCAAAACACACATCGACAAATATATTACCAGCGAATTACGTATCAATTACTACATAGCTTACCTGGATCATAATAAGAATAGACTCGTACAGTGGCAGGCTGGACCTTGGCAACAAGAGACTCCCTTCTTATTGTTACGCCAATACAGATCTTCTCAGACGTCACCTTATTTAAAAATTGAATTGCCTGATTAATTAGACGTGTACAGAGTCCAGTACTGCAGGACATTAGCTCTCAACTGCATACAATTATTGCCTGTTTTATTTTCAAATTCAGCAAAAGTCATCATCTCAGTATCGTGTCATTTTATTAGACCAATATGTAATAAATTTTCATTATTTCGATGGTTTGGGAGGATTTCCCTTTTTATAAAGATTCTTTCAATTCAATGTTTTGACGAAACAAAGTGTGCACAAGCAAGCAATGACAGTATCTTCCTGAAAAACAAGGCTTGTCGAGTAGTTTTTTGACTAAACATACATACATACATACATACATACATACATACATACATACATACATACATACATACATACATACATACATACATCGTTTGAAGTTAAAAGAGATGCTATATACATGACGGTAAGGACTAAATATTGGAAAAACGCATTCCAGGTGTAAGAATGAATACCTGATCGAAGTAGATGACTAAACGTCCAGACGATTCTTCGATTCTCTTTATCTCCGATATCATTACTACGGATGATTTGTCTGCTGCAAAACCTGATGGTGCCCCGATATCCAGCAATACCATACCACTGTTGCCTGCCTCTGTCCAGCTGCAATTTCAACAGCAATGAATCAATAATGTTGACTGATACATTTTGGGTAAATACTAATCTACACAAGTACGTTACTAAATACATGCTCCTCTATTTCTTGCATGGTCTGGTACATTCAAAATTCCACAATTTTGTCAAATTTGATTGGCATCTGGGCTAATATCAGCAATATGAATGAAGGAATATAATATATTGTGTATGATTGTTTACTCGTCTGTAATAATTGTTTGGGTCCTTCATAAGTTATTCATTATTAAATGTCTTCTACAGAAAACAAACATAAACATATTGATCTTAGATACCGATTATCATTCAAATTTCTTCAGTTATTATCACTAATCATCATCATTAGCATTCTGGTCAAAAACGATCACATTAGTTATCATCCAATTGCAGATGTCGTAAAACAATTCTTTTGTTCTGATTATGTAATTATCCTAAACAAAATCTAAGACTACGTTTATGCAAACTTATTAAGTCCTCTGTAGTCCTCGTATGGATCGTCAACTTTTTCATTTGTAAATATTATCCTTACCATCTAATTAAAGAATACCTTGCATTTTCCTACGATTGCTTTTTAGATAATTGCCCAAGCCCTTAATACAAGTTATTTATTATAAAAGGTCCCTTTATTAAATAGGAAATAAAAGATATTCACTACTTTATTTTTAGAGGTATATACATTTTGTAATTAGGTAATTATCCTGCATAATATTTCGAGAAACATTACTAATACCATTTTCAGTCTTCATATGGGTCAGTTTCTATTTAAAATATACTATCTAACTAAGGAATACATACCTAGTACATGCCGTCAGAATAAAGCTATTCTTTCTTTCCTCTGAGGTTTCGATAGTGAGCGTGAAACTTGCCGGTTCTGACTCGCCCAACACATTGTAGAAGACCCCAACCTGTTTAAATATATACATTTTATTTCTCACGTTCACGGTGGTAGAAAAAATACAATATATAATCTTACTTAACTAGACTTGTAAATAGACGGTTGGTTAGATTTTCCTTGCATGTTTAGTCATTTTATACTGTATACATGAAATCAGTCACAAATCTCACATGAATCTAAACGAAACAAAAAGATTCGACATTACAATTACGTCAAATATGGTTTACTGACTCTTGTCGGAGAGTGTCTCTGTGAACATATATGTATGCATGTTACAACTCACCTCCAAAAGACCCATTCCTGTTCCAGTCGCCGTTACACTTATCAAATCCGTAGTACCAGGGAACTGAAATCAAGACAAATGCTCCATCGTGAAAGCCATTTCATGTCATTTGATGAATACATAGACAGGTACAGACAGGTGTTTTTATTATCAGTCCATTTGTGTGTCACCTTGTCTCGATCACGTGTTTAAGAAAGGTGTTTATATTTCAAGAACTTAATTTAAATTGGATGCAGTGGCTTACCGCTGCAACTAATAAAATGTACATCCCTGAAGCACACGAATATTTGCTCATTATCCCAAGGTGTGTGTGTATATATATATATATATATATATATATATATATATATATATATATATATATTGTGTGTGTGTGTGTGTGTGTGTGGTTATTGGAACCTTGGCTAGCGAAGATGATGCCACTTACATTCCATGCAGAATGGAAGAATCATTAGCAGACCGAATAAAGACACGAAGGAATAAATTCTTAAAGATACTAAGTGCCTTTATACGACACACGTGACGCTTTTGATATAATCTTTAGATTCGAAATCACTCTCATGAGAGATTTTCCATCCGAATAGCAGCACAAATGAAACTTTAACATCTTTTAAAATGATCTTGCACTTTTTATGTTTATTTTTCCAAGAAACAATTTTTTATATCGCAACGCCACATTAATTTGTACGTGCAGATATTTCAGTTTATCATATTGTTTCGAACGTTTGTTTTAAACTAATGTAATTCTTATGTGCATTGAAAATGTGCAAGCAAGCACAGTCACATTAATCTTTGGCACATTTTAAAACTTTGCACTTCATGTGCTCTAATATAAGAATAATTGTCAGAATTAAGTGAAGAGTCTTTCATATAGTTTACATTTATCCTACATTGTGTATTATTGGGTGGATAAAAGTATCTTGTAATCATTTTGCTGCAAATGTTGTTAATTAATCTGTCAATTTCCACTTTGCATATTCTGCACAACGTAAGGATGTAACTAGGTTACAGCGAGAAGACGACTTTGTATTTTGCAGAGTCTTAAAATTGTATCCAATATATCAAAATAAATATTTAAGCTTACCTCTCTTAGTGTAAGGACATCATTGTTTTCCCTGTTGAGGGTTAAATTCTCTATAGCAGCTCCCACTCGAAGTGTTACTAGGATATCAACAACCGGAGTATAAGTCAAAGCCGCAAAACTGGACAAGCTTTGAATTGCAATGACTGTATCCTGTAACAGAGAAACAATCGGGTAACTTAATTTAACTTCAAACATCGTTAGTTTCTACTATGTAACAAAATTAAATGTTTTCTAAGAAGCTATACTAATAACTGGACTTTTTTTTAAAAAGACTATTTTATAAAAACATAGGACATATTATATAATTTTCCCCATTAAAAAATGTTTATGTCAACTTTCAACACCGTGTACTTTTGTAATTACAAATATTTCACTTTGTATGTGTATTGTTCGTGGCAAATTTATTTGCTTTTACAAAGATTTACGATAGCATTACTGTCTGTATTGCTAACACATACTGGATACGTTCTGTATGACAGTATTATTTTTTTTTATTGTATGCATCAATTATAGTCATCCAAAGAGGACTAATCGTATTTAAGCTTATGCCGCGCCCCCACCCCCACCCCCACCCCATCCGCCCCCCGCCCAGTACATGATAGAAACTAAGATATTTCCATATTTCCTTACTTCTATTTCGATTCTGGATAATAGTTCAGCATCAATAATAATTATGCACATGACATTCTACTGACCTTAAACAAAGAGTTAAAAACTGTGAAATGTTGAAAACAAATTCTTTATCATAAAGAACAAGTTACCAATTTTAAGCCATTGAAGGACTAACTGATGATACCTTGTCAGATAAACTATTTACACCTGGCAAAATGATATAAAGCTGTCCGAGTAAAAAACGAGTCCTCCATAGGGATGTCTCTGTCTAATGAGCTACCCGAGTTAACAGAAACATCAATAGGGATTTGTCTAATGAGCTACCCGAGTCTACACAAATCCTCCAAAGAAAATTCTGTGTCTAATAAGCTACCTGAGTTGACACGAATCCTCCATATGGATTTCTCTGCTTGATAAGCCACCTTAGCACGGGCAAACCATTCTCCGTGTCCCTCAGCTCAGTGTAAGCCAAAAGAGCATACGCTGCTATTTCTATCTGCAGGGACTGCGAGTCGTTTTTCCAGTGGCGTAGACCACCTGTGAAAACAGTACATTGGCTATACATAATACTTGTAGAGGATCATATTGCAATACTTCCAATAAATAGTTAATATATAAACCAACTGCTTACTGTCTAAATGTTAATGGTGGATGAGTGGGTTCAGTGACATTTTGAATACAGTTAATACGTATGTAACAATATAACCGAGTGGGATTTCGGATTTACAACAACACAATTGATAGTGATACAAATACAATATGTACTGACATATGATTAATTATGATTAATATGTGCGTGTATACCATACAAATATTGGATCAATTAATATAAAACGCATGGACTTACATAACGAAAATACAAATAAATGACCTTACACGGTACAAGGACGACGGGTTAATGATTCATAGTGATTTCACCATGTAATAAATGATGCGTTTTACTCAACAGTAAAAATGTAGTATTTACACAAAGTAATATGTATTCACTCAAAAAGTGAATTATGTAAATAAAAAAATATATACAAATTATCTCTTCAGTCCCATATACAAACTGGGTTTTGCAAACCCCAAATGTTAGCCCACGGCTAAAAGATTACATGTTTGGAGTTATACACTCCATCATCAGCACACTTGGCTACCAGTCACACTGGCCAATCAAGCCGTCAGCATTCCAGGTTAGCTAATCAAGCAATCAGCGCTCACCAATATCGGACAGCAACGCCCGATCACCTGCTACTCGACCAGCATCACTTTTCAGCCCTATGGCTGATATGGTTCTGCTTTACAGCTGATATGGTCGCCTTCGTATATCTCTATCTCTTTTAAACTTCTTTTCTAACTAAGCATCAAGGAATTATCGGTCAGGTTGATTGTATGTCATAAAGGTGAAATTCACTTAAACTTGCTTCATGTTGTCATTTAGAGTTTCATCTAAAACACACATGTCTTAAGTACGTTTAACAAATAATACTTTTCACTAAAGGTTTCACGTATTTTCTTACAAACAATACGACTCAAAATAAAAAGTAGCAATGTCTACTACAAACAAACCACAAATATTTTAAGGGGAACACCTTTTCCCGGCAAGAACAATTGCTAATATGGAATTCAAATTTCAGATTTCTTGAGACAGATCAAAATGAAAACATTTTACCTTCATTGACGACATCTAGGCTTTGAACTAGTGTGTTGAGGATTGACCTGGCGTTAGCAGTATATTTTTCTGTAAGTGACAGAGCATAAGCTATTATTGCCATTTCGTACTCCGTTTTCAGTTCAGTTGCTGAATTTGCCAAGGCCGTCTCTGCTGTAGCAATAGCCTTGTTGAGGCTTAAAAGATGATTCTCATCCTTCTGTAAATATGCAGTGGAAACAATCACTTTAAGCATTGATAATTCAAAGTCTCGAATTCTCCAAATGCGACATAGTTCAATCATCTAACATCTGAGATATTAATATAAACCTTCAAAACAAATTCAGCTCCTGCATGTTCAGACACTATATTTTTAATGCAGAATGTTCAACATAATCAATATATTTTCTCTGGTGCAAGCGTGGGGGGGAGTACATTGAGATTGTGTACCCTGTAACTCATTTACAATATTAACAGAAAGTGAAAAGAGAAGACCACCGAACTAGAATGCGACCTACAATATTATTGCATACAATCTTTATAGAAAGCTCTTAAACTGTCTGCATAATTATTTCTGTAATGTTTACTTTAAAACAAAAAGAGCAATTTTAATGCAGTTTTGTGTTTCAACAAAACAGTATAGTGTAATACATGATCTTTGCGTGGCTATCTAATATTCTTCTGTCTATTAGTTATTAATGACGGACTAGTAGCGTAAACCAAGTGTTGAAGAAACTCACAGTGATGTTTTGTGCCTGGATTTCCTTTAAAGCAATAAAGATGTAAGCACCAAGTGATCGTCTGCTTTCAGCCGATCCTCCCTGAAACACAAAGAAAACTAGATTCTTAAAACAAATGATTCAAACTGATGTCACGCCATTTGTATATAAAGTGTAAACCCAACTCATAATAACCTTCCATTTAAGTACGATTGATTGGACTGTTCCTTACAGAAAGTAACACGTCTTTTGCGCTTGGGAGGCAGTCGCGTGCTAACATCGTATTTTCTTTCTGTCGAATTGTGTTAATAGAATGTATTTTTATTTTTAAACATAGCAAATTTCTTACGATAGAACGATATACAGTTTCAAGTCGGATAAGAATTGAAATGTTTGACTAAATGGTAACCACGTGCTCAATTTATTCCTGGTCCAATCACTAGATGGCATGACAGATATAGATTGCCATGAAATGTTTAGAAACCTTCCTGGATATTTTCTATTTAAGTTATTTAGTACGTTAAGTTGTTAAATTGGTAATTTCAGCTTTACCCGCCCAGTAATTAAAGATTTTAAAACGTAATATATACAAATTAAATATACATGCTTTAGCAATGAACTATATAAGTAATGATATTTCCACATTAACCAACTTACGAAATGATTCTGCTCGATGTATTACGGGAAAGGAAACAACTGAACTGTCGAAACGTATAAATACAAACAGCAGTAACACACAGAAAATACATTGCAACTTTACAATGACACAAATACGAAACGTTACCTGAATCGCTCTGTGATGAACTATCCCTGTGATGTTGAACAGACCGTCTTCGGACTGTTGTTTGAGAATGTATTTCACTAATTCCTCAATGACCCTAGGATCGATGAAAACCAGATCGGTTGCCTGTGCAAAGGACTTTCCAACAAAAGCCGTCAACCTGAAGACATTACGGATAAATATTTTACTTCAATCAAGAGTTTTCAAAACAAAATATTGTAAACATTTCTTCTGAAAACATCTGAAAAACATTTAACACATGTTGAAGGTCTTTTAGTTTGTCTACATGTCCTCTACTTTGAGAAATGCTTCTTAAATGTTAAAGTATTTGTTTCAATATTCGCAGGACGGTATATGCGTTTAGATATTTTTTTTCTATTTGCCATTAAAGATGCAGTGAATGTTTTTTTAAACTGATATGCGTTTAATACTGATTCTTATTGGGAATTATATAATAATTTACGAACCATATGATGGTAGATTCCAATATTTCATTAGTTTTAGATCTTCTGAACAATTAACAACATGAAAATATTGTAAGAAGAACCAGATTCCATTTTTCTCAGCGAGTAAATGCATACATCTTCCATTGACTTTCTTGATAAACGATGTTTTACTGTGCAAATGTCTATGTTTCTTTTAAATATGATTATGTTCAAGTATATCCATATTTTATTATTTCTGATTGTAGTAGGGAAAGGTTGTGTTTAAACACCCATTTTATTTTCATTATTAAAAATGACTTAAATTCATTTTACCAGAATAACGGTTTAAGATTAGAATTTGGTCAGGTATTTCCTATATTATGTGCAAACGACATTGTTGCATTTACCGAAAATGCTATTGAACTTCATCTCGAAACAAAAGTATTACTTGACAAGAGAAAAAAAAGATTTCAGCTTCTTCAATAATTGAGATATTTGAAAAGATATGGAAGTTTTTATTTTGGTGATAACCTCAAAGAAACGTCAACTTAAAAATATATTGGTTGAATTATTTTCTTCTAAGGCATCGTTTTATACGTGTTAAACTCGCAGCAGAAGCAGCATGGCACTTAATAGTTTGAGGACGGCTAACTTCCTTTAGTATACTGCCTACCAAAAATATTCTCAATAGCTGATACTCAAATAGGTTCAAATTTGAATTATGGGTCAAAAGGAGGTTGTTTTATCTTCAAGAGAATGGCGTGGATGCAGTACATACGGCATTCCGGTCATATGTTATCGGCATTATAAAACAAACTCAAATATGAAATGTGAGTTAGACGTTTCTTTTGTTATTGGGGGGGGGGGTAAGGGAAAGACTTAAAGACTGTACACATGCCATTCTGTAAATATATCGTTGACATTATAAACCACGCCAGAAAAGAGTTAAGTAGAATGGCAATGCAACAAACGTAGTAGTAGTAGTAGTAGTAGCAGCAGTAGTAATAGTACCATATACTCCCCGATTCATCGGCATCGCCAAATGCACTGAATGACCCGTCAGATCTCTGATATACCAATTGCCTCTGATAACCTGAAAATATTTAAATACAGTTTTGTAGTATTACCGCATACGAGTTTAAATACCAACAAACGATTGAAGTAAATGTGTTGTTCTGTGTTGTCAAGTCAAGGATAATGTAAAGACTTTCGTTACAAAAGAGTTTGCTTTTATCATTTGCATGCGCCATATCAAGTCTGATTGGGAAAACAGTAAACCATACTATGATAAACTTGACCTTGGGGTGATGTATAGAGCTAATATTGCAATCATACAATTCTAATAGCATTTAGGAAATGAGTGGAAAGATATATCTGCCTTCCTTAGTGAATTGAATTCATTAGTGAATTAATAATCTGAAATGGTTATCACACCATCATATTGATGACGCTATGAGATGAAAATTTGCTTTTGTCTCAGCTGCATCAAAATTTACTTACGTTTCATTCAGATTTAATTTTCAAAACAATATATATTCCGATCTTGTTTGAATTTACAACATATTGTGTCCACATTGTAGGTTTACGAAATGCACATGAAAACGATAATCCCTTAAACAGTATACCTGTTCTTAATTTGAATCTAATATCCTCCAGTTTTACTGAATTGTCGGGAAGCCTGCTGGTTTGCTTTAGGTAGTGTGCTGCATATACACTGGGGGCAAAGTTCAACATATTTTGTTCCCCGCAGCCGTATGGAAGTTGGATTAGGTCATCTAGATTTTCCATGGAAGGTCCAAGAATATCACCTACAGAGTAAATACTTCCGTAGACAATATTGTGCACTAATAATAATAATAATAATAATAATAATAATAATAATAATAATTAATGTATGCTATATAAGTGTTCAATTTAGAAACAATGTACGAAGTGAATTCAATACGATATGTCTCAAAGTACCTGCAGAGAATAATACAGCATTCAACACACATGACACTTCTATTCATCACACATTGACGTTGCTTTATAATATTGCTATGCGTTATGCTGCAATAGGCTCAGCGATTGCTATGCTGTGCGAATGTTATGATATGACGTCTGGAAGCTAATAAATGTGAACGTTATTTGATATACTGGAATTCATTATCATATATGCTACAAAGTGGATCTTCTTCTCGCTACTTAAACATGTGGTTTTCGCAATTTTTAAAACAAATATAAAAATGAAGCAAACTTTATGACTAAACAAATCAAACCAAAAAATGCAATTTTTGAAAGTGAATGAAAATATACTCTTCTAAGCTGGATATCACTCAGTAGTTTTTAACAGTGTGCAACCTTCTGTTCAAGACGCGTATTATATGACCCTTCCAACACCAGTTGTAAATATCTGCAACTTTGACCAATATGTTGGCCATCTGTGATGTTGTCCATCTGTGAGAACTTGATTATTATTGAAGAATACGATTCGAGGGCTGGATGGACTTAATGAAAAACGGACAATATATTTCCAGTATAATTCCCATTTGCCAGCATCCTATTTACTGAAGAGAAATGCTGGTCAGTCCTCAACCAGCGACATTTTGGCGAGTAATTTAAAACCACAGTCAACTAGAAGTTTTCGTTTTCCGATTCGAGAAGGGCGAGAAAATTTTCAACCCGCTTAATATAAAGTTTGCCTTTTAATGATCTGGGCATACATATATAGTTACCTTCATTGTCAAAAGAAATTGTTTACATTATATGTTTTACGCCCAATGATAAAACTCACCTATTAAGGTAACCCGAACACTCTGTGACCCTTGTACTACATTTTGAGGATATGTGATTCGAACTTGCTCTAAAAACGTTCCACCTTTCGGAAGTGATATTAACACCGGCCTGTTGTAATCTTTTGGTTCTCCCTCAGCCTGTAGCAATTATCAACATTGTTAATAAATACTAAAGAACATGAAATTCGAAAAGACATTTAAAGTTGTAAAACATAAACTTTATTATATCGATGATTGACGCCTCCAATCTAGAGTAAGACAAATCTAGAATACAAGTATACAAATTTTAACCACATTGCAATGCTGTTTCAGATTTTAGTATAATAATGCGGGTGACAAAATATATGACTCTCCAGAAACGTTACCAAACAATATGAAAGGTGACAAAGCAATAGCCAATACAACTGATGCCTTCAGAGAACTGATACATATGTTTTGTAATTCGAACGAAACAACATAACAGTAGCTTCATATAGAAATACTATTAAAATATTTCTGAAAGGTGTTTATTCTGGTGAATATTTACAAGAATGTCAACGTATATTGTGACTTCTGTACAACTATACAAGAGGTATGAGCAATACCGTTCTGCATCTAAAGGGATGCGTTAGTTTCATCCTAATATGCAGCCCAATATACTCTGTAAGCGACACCAATATTTGTCCATCCAGTTACTCTTAAAGCACCAGATATGGTCAAATATGACTAACGTTTAATACCAGATCTTATAAAGGTAATGTATACTGTAAATATGGCAATACGTTGACTCATATTAAGGAAAGGTCCTACAACCTGTGATCTCAATTTATATTTGTCAGTCTCATTTGAAAAATAAGTACTCAAACCTTCCGAAAAGGTAATCAGAACGTTTCATAGGATCTTCACTAACTAACCAATTAACGCTTCAATATATGTCGTTTACCCATGGCAACAATGTGAAAGAATCAGTAAAATTAGTCACCTAATACTACTGTATAGATAGGTATGTACCAAACAAGTATAAAGGAAAATGAATACCTTAACTAAAAGTGAATTCATCAATGCATCCGCCGCCAGACGTGACTGTGCTTGAACTTGTAGGTTTATGGAACCAATGGACTTCGGTCTTATTGTGAAGAATACTGCCTTCGGTTCATTTGATTTCACCTGTGATATATCAAGATTTAACAAGATAAAGAGCATGAATGAAGTACAAGATTCAGGATACATTCTGACATTTTCCATTATATTTGTTCGCGAATCTTTCAGGTACAAATGTTGTCAAGTTGCGACGTAAATTACATTAAATATCAATGGCTGATATGACACCAGATAATAAAGGAACGCACGATTTTTTTATTTAAACGCAAAGCTTTGCTTTGGATGGTATATTGGCTTTCCATAATTTTTTATTTTTCCTTAAAATTATGCATGGATACTGATATTGCCATAGAATATGAATAATTGACACTATACTTGTTTTGTTTTTAAATCTCCATGAACTTGCAGAAGTCATAACGTCTGAAAGGAATCTTGTTTCTAAAATATGAGCATCAATTATATAATGTATATTCTCATAGGTAAAATAAATACCTACTTCACTTTCGAGATTATAGTTGAGGATATATGCCCCCTTATACTGGTTCTAGTCGGTCATGTATGGGATGTTTCCAAATTTCATTCTAAAATTGTTTAGGTGTTCTTTTATTCTTTGTCACAGGAGATAATACTTTATATCGAAGTAATATAGGTTTTCCATATTGTTAAAAAAGGACATAATTCCATTGGAATAAGTAAGGGGCATTATATAATATTGAACAATTTATACCTAAACAAGCTTTACTTTTTCTGTATGTTCTCAACCTTTGCTTTACGAGCCAGACTTTAGGTCTAAATGTACCGACATCATGGCCAACTTAATACCCCGATGTATTTAACAGTGTCATTAAAGCCGATTCAATGCAGAATCAATTATTCTCAATTATATATAAAAGTACAACTGGCACAAAGGGCTATGTATAAACTAAATATAAGAAGAGCCTCTAGATCATGACATATTTGGAACGAATGATATAAATTAAAATACCTGAACACATTGCACCAGATCACCGGTCAAAACTGTATTCTTTCCGCTGCCATCAATAGTAATGCCATCGAAGTCATTTGATCCATTCAAGGTCACTAGAACCTATTTATGTAATGCAGATACAAAACTCAGCTACAGGTGTGTTGAGGAACATCAAGGAATGTGAGCAATAATGCGACGTAACTTATGATGATATGGAATGCTGGATTTTAATTTATTCAGAGTCTTACCAATATAATGCTGCAAGATAAATTTGGTTCAAATGCAACATTATGTACTAAAACTATGTACAGGAAAGCACAAAAAGGCCAGGCAATTGTGCCGTAACTCTTCAAAATAATACATTAACTGGAAACTAAACTAATTCCAAGTCTAATCAGTAATGGTACATAAACCCAAGTCAGTTAGTTTGGTATCTAGTGGTAATTCTTAAAAATAATGTCATGGGAAGCTGGAAAACAAGATCATTTCAAATTTAAATCTCCATAAACGAAACGTTACAAACGTTATGCTGCGAAAGCAAACATCTTGAGGATGGGCAATAAAGGGTGTTGGTGAGGAGGAGTGGGGCAGGACATTCATTACTAAAAACTTAACAAAACTAAAAATAGAAATCCAGCATACGTTTAACAGTAAAAAGCATCATGATTAATTTAGCTGAAGTGTTAGAGACATGTTGGAAGAGTAAAAAAAATGTTCGGATGATACATTCATTGCCCGTAATACATCTAAATCACGAAAGGAGTTTGAAAATCAAAGTATTTAGAACTTTGATCAATATAAATATTCATATTAAATGTGGCTAAAATAAAACAAATCTTAGTTTATCTGGCTACAAGTATTTTGGGTAAGGAAAGAATAACGAATGGGCAAAAGCATTAATATACAACTCCATCACCTATGTTCAACGAGGCCAAAACTAAATAAAATAAATATGGCGAAAAAAAATTATTTTAATACAGATCAATCTTGCAACATCAAAACGAAACAAAAAATAACAATCATATCATGGTAACGTAACAAAATTCCTTTATAGGGTAGAAAGGGTTATAAATCGTTAAGAGTAGGTCAAGACCATCCATTTGACCAATGTTACGTGCTTAGGCTCAAATAAACAGTAACACAGAAAGAGTGAAAGTAACAAGCTTGTAAAAACTTAATAAACAATTTAGAAAAGAAAACTAAACTTATGGTTTTAAGAATCAATTCCAAAATTAATCCAAAAATAATTCAAAATATAATCCTCTAGTGAAATTGCAACAGTCCTGGTAATAAAATGTCCTAATAATTCCAAGTTCGAACCTTAGTGAAGCATCCAAGATAGAAGACGATGTCACGTGATGAAGTCAGTTCTTGGTAATGAAATTCAATGAGCACAATTATTTTCCAGAAAAAAAACAAAATAAATCCTTTTGATTCAAACGAATTGAAATAATTTCCAATACAAGGTAATTTAAAATAACTCAAAACGACACAACTTAATATTCTAACAGCCCAAGTTATACTAAATAGTTCGCTCCAAAACATAATTTATATACCTGTCTTTACGTAAACAAGAAAGGGGTCACGTGATCTATCTAGAATCTTTTAGGCCAAATTTACGTTCAAAAAATCTCGTACACACCGTATGACCCAAATAAAAATAGAAAGATGTTTATAACAAAGCTCCATAATGTCCTTGAAATCAACCAATCATTTTAAAAGCTTGTTTACCACTCTGAAGCCAGGTCAGAACTGAGGTCAATACCTGGTGTTTATTTGTAAAGTACAAGTCATCTCACAATGAATGAATCTTAAACTTAAAATGTCAAATTTGAATCTGACAAACAAACAATTAAAATAAAAAATGAATGACCCAAATCAAATACACGTAACACCAATGTATACCATTGGACTAGAGCTATCTAAATTAACCAGAAAACAATGTTACGTTTCTACAATGATGGAATGATGGGCCTTTCTTTGAAATAATAGAGATGGTGTGTACTAGTGGCAAGATCGAGAATCGATGCTAATGAGAGTGACAGCTGTGATGGCAAATTAAAACAAAATATTAAACGTAATGTTTCAGAGACACATACTAGCATTAAAAAATATTTAATAGGTGTGACATGCCTACCATGACAACTTGATGTTAGTTAGGATGAAAATTCGTTATATTTGTACATTCATGTTAATACTTGTACATGCGTATCATTCTTCGTTCATAACTTACGTATTCGTCGGTGTTATAATAGTTAAAAACGTTTGCTTGAATAACTACTTCTTCGCCCCTCACGACAGAATACGGCAACTGAAGGCTCACGAAAAAGTTTTGGAAAACTGTAAGCTAAAAGAAAAATTATTTCTTAGTAAAACAACGTTGATATGGAACATATTCTAATTTGGTCCTCAAATTAAGGATTTTCCTTTTGAATGCATGACAAAATGGATGAATAAATTTTGCAATGTCTACCTTTTTCATCCAGACATTATTAATATTGACATAATAATAATTATAATAATAATAAAAATGCTAATAATAAAACAAATAATAATACAAATAATACAAATATATGTTCATAAAACCAACAAAGTCTAATATTGATTGAATAATATATTTTTTTTTAAATAATAAAAATAACACATCTGCTCATAAAAAAACTTTTCACTTAGTTGCAAGAAATGAAACGATACTTGAAAACACCATCATTTTACAAGAATACCGAAAGAAAGAATGGAAAGCAGGAAAACACTTATTAGAAGATCATGCCAACAATCTACATATAAATGGTTTTAAAATGGCATTTCATAAATACGGTGTTGCAAAATAAGACATTGGTTGCTGCAAAATTACATACATTGGCCGTCATAGCTGCGATCCCGAGGCCACTGTTAATATTTAAAGCGAATGCATTGGCGACCCATTCCGTTATTGTATCTGGAACAATCTCTGTTAGTTTTGCTGTCCCATTAGCACTGAAATAAATACAAAAGAAATAAATATATAAACGTAATACATTGAAAACGATGATAATATTTCGCATCAATCTTGTGAATACACATAAAGTGACTTTTACTTTTTATGCCACAAAACTACAGTGCTATGACAAATGGTGCTAACCTAATCAGTCCGTCCGTACCTTCTTCATATATTAGTTGGGCTTTGAGTTTATGCCAATTTACATATACTTCGGTATATCATACATGTTCAAAAAACACATTTCCAGTTTTTTAAATCCCTGGTAAAAATAATCTGCTATTTTAATTTTGAAACTCAAAACTGAAAAAAAATATTTTAATGATTCAGATTACATTCATATAATTTTACTGTTGTATGACGTTTCTCGAAATGTAAACGAAATCCATGGAGGGCTATTCATTTACTTGAGAAAATGTGCATACAATAAACAATTTCTCAGAATAATAATGATATAAACAATATATATCACCTACTGAATTACTGGTTCACATTATGCTTAAAATATTTCTTCTAGTTAAATATTTAAGTTCGATTTTCAATAATGACTGACATTGGAAATTTTCAGTTAAACCTTTCCGAAACTGCAAACTGCTGAACCGTTAATTATTGTTAACCAGATATCTGTGCACATACTCAGCAGTGATGTTAGTGAAGATCATAGTTTCCGGGAAGAATTTTCTAACTCTCGGGGCTGTGCCTACAAATTTTTCATCCGCGCCGGATGACATCATTCGTTGCTGGGCTATTCCACCGAAGGCCTGGGTCATCACTCTGTCATTTACTAGGGAACAATAAATAGCAAAAACCTGAATAAATGGAGCAATCTGTAATTTAAACAGGTTGATATGTGCAGCTTCATGGACAACAAAATGATTCATGGAATTGTGAACAGTACTGGATCTGATTTAGGACAACTTGACTTCAAAATTCGCAACTTTTCATGATACCGTGGAACTTGTCTAAACCAGTCCTTTTGTAAACAGACAAACCATGAAGACTGGCAACATGTTTGCACTTGAAACATTATTTTGTTTTACACTCAAAACATCTTTATTCGGGCAATCTCAACAAAACAGCCAACATGTTTGATCTAAGACTGTCCATTCTAGAAAGGTTAATTATATCTAAAGGAATCTACTTTCACAAAACTTTCGCTGTCTTAATAATAAGAAGAAGAAGAATAAGAATAAGAATAAAATTTATTGAACGATTTAGACCACTGGCTCATGTAAAAGAAATTAAAAAAGTAAAGATAATGTGCGCCATAGTTTTAAAGACGTTCATTATGGTGTTCATCATGAAAATGCATAAATAATTTCTAATAATCGTGCATTATTTTATAATAATGTCTCTTCCTCTAAGTATTTTACTTACCATTCCTTTGAGTTATATCAACCATTGTCTAAGACATAAAGCCTAACTGATGCAGTAGGAGAGATTTCTTATAATTAAAATATTGATATGACTCATCAGGGATACACAATTTTCTACAGACGGAAAGAAAAAATAAACTTCACTCAAGTATTTGTTTCGTTTTCGTCGTAAGCTGGACAAAAACAAACAAAATACAATTAATCTTCTAGCAGATAAAAATATTTTCTGACATAGTCCAAAACAACTACGATTTATCTCAACGCTTCGTAATACCTTAATATAGTTGCGACCATTTTCTTCAGTAATATTCTTCGTTTAGATCGTACATGAGAGAGAGAGAGAGAGGAAGATAAAAAAGTTATACTTCATTAACCAGTTGAAGAATTTAAGCAGGATATATATGATCACATTCTAGCTAAAGCAATGTAGTTATAACCAATAGTATCTCTATCATGAAGATGTATAATAGAATATTTCTAATTATACGGGAATGTATCGCACGATATTTCCTTGCATATTCACTTAAACACACTTGAAAACAAAAATAAATTTCCACTCACATGACCATATATCAAACTTGTGCAAGTTTCCATCTGTCGATACGATCAATCCAGCTTGCTGTAAATGAAATTGATAAAACACAAACTACTATAAAATCCTATTATGCGTTACTCAAAAATAATTGCGTTGAATCATGTATATATATGTATATATATATATATATATATATATATATATATATATATATATATATATATATATATATATATATATATAATGACTTCCACATCCAACAAATGGTACATGTAAAAGCAAACTAAATGGCTAATATTATGTACATGTGCTGCCTTAACACAATAACCAAAAGAAGCGGAAAGCGATATCTCTTTATGAAAGGTCAGTATTGAACTTCCTAGCATGTTATATATGTATATGTATATATATTTGTATTAAATTTATGCATGAACATATTAAGCATACAAAAAATATAATTTGAAAATAAAACAATGAGAAGAAATAAATATAAGAATGCATCTTCATATATGATACAAACAGTTAATACATACACTAAAAACGTCAGATGCGTCATCTGCAGGGATTGGCCAAGGCGGGAGAATACCCCATCCTCTTGCGAAGGGGATCCCATCGCGACCATATGTGCCTAAATCATCCCGGATCTGATCAAAATAATAAAAGTCTGCAAGTCTGAATTACAAAATCATATAAAATTCATTATTCGGATGTATATGTTGAGGCACTGCAATGACGCATGCCTGAGTTAATATTTACGAGCTAGAGCTTTACACAAATTATTTGTCCTTTAGTCTTTACAAGTTTTCAGTTGTTTTGGCAGTCAAGTACAATAAACAGACAATTCATACAATCATAATTGAGCAGAAACTTACATCCCTAAACATAGGACAAAGCACGCGGTAACTGCTGTTATGAATAGATATATTGATCACATGACCCAACTGATGCGATGTTTCAGCCAGACAATTATATATTCCCGTCTTTCGGATAACAGGACGTATTACGTTAGATACGACACACCGTACGATGCACCACATCTGAATCAAACTTCAATCATTTCACCATCACGACTCCAGAAAATTGATTATAATCTGAGTCCAGTTAAATAATAATGAATCCGAACGTTACTTATCGGTTAAATTAATACATGAAAGTCGTTGAACAAGTTAAAGTTTTTGTTATCGTTGAGAAGATCGTTATTATTTTATGATGAATGTTAAACCGAGTTAAACATAGATGGTTATGTAAATACTTCCTTTAACTAAATCTAGCCAATAATTACAATCTTTTTAATACCAAGGTTTCCTCATCAAGTTACCCTGTTCTCCGTTATGTCATTTCCAGTTCCCAACAGCAGCACACTTTTGTCTACTGCTAGCACACAAATGAGGGAATTAGGGTCTGCCTTCAGCTGAACATCGACATTTTCACCTGGCTCCGACCTTATCTTGCTAAACTGTATGTCCACCTATTTGAAACAAGGTAAACGTGCTTTTAAAAAAAAAACAAATCTGTAATGTTTCAATAAATTAATAAGCACAAATTTTTATTCGAAAGTAAAATGGAAATATGTGTGTTATCTTTCAATGTCCATCTTAAAAAACTCACCTTGTTCTGAAAAATGTCTTCCACCGTGAAGGAGAGTCCATCAGCCACTATTTCTCCATCAGATTTGACATAGTACGCTAGAATGCGAGCTGCTGGCGCCATATTGGAAGTTATAAGGACATTAAAGGTCTGAGCCACACTTCCCTGATTCACCGTCACTTTACCCGTGAACGACACAAGTGACTTTGAGAGAATCTATAAATAAAAAAAGACATTTGATTTACGAAATTGCTCCTGTCAAATACAGTTTTAAACATTGTGGAAGCCACATTATTTTTATATAGCATGTCAAAAATGATGTACTTAAACCGTGTACAATTACAAACAAACCAGATATAACTAAACTAATGCATACAAATTATTTTGACTAAAGACCTGTCTTTGCAAACTAAGATTAAGTGTGTATGTAACCTAATCCTTTTTAGTTGGAATAATGTCAAAAAAGACTTACTTAAACCGTGTACAGTTACAAATAAACCAAGATATTACTAATGCATACATATTATTTCGACAAAGTCGCTGTCTTTGGAAAATCTGATACTTATTAGTGTAAGCAGCCTATTCTTCTTTTAGGTTTGAGTACTACAGCACATAACCATGTTTATACAAAATAAACTGTTTAAAATAAACAATTAATTTCAATAGGTTAAATTTAGCAATAAGTGTTGAGAGGTCTATACAACTACATTTTCAGTAAGACTACGAATCTATATACAGTATATAAATTTAGCCAACACTAGTGTTCCAACTGCATCTTAGTCTTTAAAAATATCCTATTATGAATACAAACTTACATTATATCGTCCTTCTGCCTGTACAACCCTTTTAAAATAGATGCTAAATCAAAATATTGACAAGGAATAAAACAGCTATCGAATTTCGGGACATTATTCTTTATAGATGAATAAAGTCTTCAACTGGATTTCGATAAATTATGTGTTGTGACTATGCCTCCTATATTTATCTCATTATAGCGACAGCAAGAAGGAAGCTACGCAACAGTCACTTACAAGTGAACTTACACAGGTTACTGCCGTTTGGTTTTTGGAGATGTACCTTCGATTACAGATGCAAATGAATACAGAAAAAACAATAGGATTTGTACGCAACATGATTGTGGCTGCGCAAGATGGTGATAAAGAAAAATACCTACATGGTATGTTACTTCCCCTGGGCTTTTACTTCCGGTGATACTGAATACTGCGTTTTTCCCGATCTGAAACGTGTATGAAAAGAGAATTCATCTGAGGATTAGAGATATGCCTGGCGGTTTAACCGAATCTTTTTGCGTTAAACTCTCTTGGATAGGTTTCTTCGTGGTGCATCGTGGATTGTTGACGTTTTACAGCACCAAGACTACACGTTTATACGACCTTAATGCAACGAAATACTTCTGGTTTAAATTTGGTTTAAGTTTAGGACTGCAAATAGAATACTGTTAGCCTTCTCGATGTCTCGAGAGACCACATCGCATTAAACGATAATATTCATGGAAACAAGTACGTGTCTCTGTGACTTATAATCGCTCTCCTTTATTTCAATGCAACTGAATTTCGATAAATTATGTGTCCTGGCTATGCCCCCTATATTGTTCTCAAATGCCAAGGACGTTTAACTAAAATGGAGTTTTGTTTGTGCTGTCATTTGTTCCCTTTCAACATTACTATTATCATTATTATCATTACTACTGTTGTTATTATTGTAGTTGTTTTCGATATGCTTGACGCGTATAGAAATAATTTTAAATCTATTATTTTGTTCTCCCCTTAGTTGTACTTCTTTTTGTTACATTTTATAAGAAGCTAAATGTATACCTCTGGTGATTTGGTCAAAAGTTCCACTTTCAAGAATGTGCTTGATGGCGACTGAAAGCTGATGATATCTTTGTAAACTTTTCTTCCAGCAAACTCGGCCTAAAAGGAATTGAAGACGTTTTCAAAATGGAGTCATTAGTACCTCATTCAGCAAGAAGTCAACCAATAACCATTAAGGAGTAAAACGTTGACAATGAAGTTGTGCAACGTCTAGACATTCATGAGTTTTAGTTTAAAACTTTCGAATCAGTTGCAAAATGCTTTCAGTATAACGCATTGTACTTACAGTGACTTGGATATATATATATATATATATATATATATATATATATATATATATATATATATATATATATATATATATATATATATATATATATATATATATATTAGGACGAAAAATACCTGCTCGACAATTTTAGCATTCTTTAAAATTCAACATCCATTGTTAATAGATCACTTTGCTTCAATGTATTAATATCCGACGCTTCTACAAGCCAACATTGTTTTACTGTAATTACGTGAAGTAAGCATATTTATTGTTATTATAGCACTGAAGTATACATTCTAGACATTTCTAAACAGTCCAGTCTTCCAGAGTTTCGTGATGAATTAATAATTTAGTTCAATGTCATCGTACACTGCACAAAGTAATATCGTATCAAATCAGGAATGACATGTATTACATACCAAGTAATATTGTATCAATCAGAAATGACATGTATTACATACCAAGTACTATCGTATCAATCAGAAATGACATGTATTACATACCATGATGCTCGCAGTGAAAACATAATTTGGAATATCCAGGTCAAAGGTTACAAATCCATCCGGTGATAGTGTATAAAGCTTGCTCGGAACGAAAACTACTTTTCCAAGAGGGAATGGACCGATGAACTCTGGATCTGTGTTGTTAACGGCGCTGGCATCTGCTATTGCCGTCTTTGTGAAATATGTAATGTTGATTTTCAGGCTTTCCGTTGGGTTTACAAGTGGGCGGCCATCCTGCTCTGTAACTTTTACCTATGAAAATACAGATCTAGAAAATGGATCAAGATGCACAATAACTGTTATAAATAGTAATCTCTTCGGCACAATTTAGCTTTATCAGTAATAACGAAACACCAAATATATATTACGATTATATACTCGTATACCCAGAAACACTTGTATTATACAACAAAAGTTTTATATGCAGAAAAAGTTACTCTGCAAACTGCTTGTCAGAGTACAAATCTTTTTCGAAGCCTTTGTCTTGCATGCTGACATTAAAACAACATTCTTAACTTTCACAAATTGTACCTAATTCTCTCCAAACATTTAAGCTTGTAGCAAAGGGTACTTTGGATAATAAGATGATATAGATCGTATGGGAGACAATATTTAAAACAAATAAGCCGTTTTTTGGTTTTTAATTATATGGATGTTTTACCACTGTTATTCAAAGTATGAGAGATAATATGTCTGATTGTAATGAACATGTATCACATTTACTGTTATTTGTATTTTGTTACGTTGTAGGAGATATAATACCATGTGGTATTTAAATGGATTTTCCCACACCCAAGATCACAAGTTTGATACTAACAGCAACGCGGTAAGGGAATCCAGGCTTGAAACTCTCCGTCATATACGGCGCAAATTCCAGCTTGATTTTCTCCGGATAAAATGTGATGGTTTCGTCATCGCTTTCTGTTATGCCCGTCAACGTCTCTGTGACGTTAGCTATCACACGGAATGTCTCACTCTCAAGGTCACGTGACAACCTTTTCAAGACACTCATCGGTATTGTGAAAGACCCTTCACCGTTTATCTTTTTCAAAGAAAAATAAAAAGCAAGATATTAATATATTCACTACCTATGCACGTTTGTTGCAATGATATCAAACGAAAGTGTTGGGTTTTTTTTGGCAGTACCGGGATATTTTCAATATTATGTTAAACGCAGATCGGGTAACCTCAGTATAAAGCGTATATTTCTAAAGACAGTTATGATATAAATTATATTAATTAATCGCCTTGAAATGACAGAAATGAGAATATTAGACATCCTTCTCGTCCTTTATTTAAAATGTTAGACAAATTGTCCCTTTTGACAAAATGAACTCAAATTCAAAATGTTCTTTTCTTGTCTACCTTTCTTTTGCGAGAGCATTCGTTAAATATGTTTTGCTCATTTTCTGCTGCAAGAATGTTCAGAAATATCCAATAATCACTTATTAGACTTAATCTTGAAATTGTTCCCTCGCATTACATAAATCATGGGTATTTCATTTTGAACATAATCTGCTCTTTCGTTATCTTGCAGATTTAAGTAAACGCGTAAAATAAAGTGCAATAAACTAAGGCTTTTATCATTAGCTACTGTGAGAATGCTTACAGTGAATTGTGTATGGACAGCAACTGGATCGTACAAGCCTCTTGAGTATTGGCGCTCGACTCGTAGTAGACAAACACCTTGGACAGGTTTCCCAAAAGTATATCTAAGCATTCGATACATTTAAATCATTAGAACTTACATTCGGCCTAAGGACATTATGCTTGTTATACATGCAAAACAACTTAATAAAAAAAGTCATGGCAGGATAATACCGTCAATGTATTTTAATGTGTTATCATTTTTTCCCTTTAAGAAATCTAAGCATCTGACATGAACTTTTCTTTGAAGATTTTAGAAACTATTTCCACAACCACATTTAACAATGCAGGCTTCTTATGGCAAACTGGATAACATACAATGTAATGTAACATAGTCAAAAAGCCTTTTTATTCATAGTTTTCTTTTTATTTATCATCTTCAAACATTATTAACCCGTTTTTAAACATTACACAATAAGAAACCCTATCATTTACCTGGCTCGGACTATGCCGGAGAGTGATGGATTATCTGTCGTTCCATAGGACGGAAGCTGAACCGTGACCTCAAACTTTGGTAGAACTGTAATAAAAATGTGCTTTTAAGAAGAGTGTCAGTGAAATATCGTTACACACAACAAAAATAAAAACCATTAAGGAATTTTAATGCCAACAAGAATTACGTTTAATGGAACAATGTCCTAGACAAGATTAGCTCGAAATACGAGTAAATGTAAAGGATATGAAACAATTGTATTGCCGCGAATCACGTGCTCATATTTTAAACCAGTTTAAAGTCAAAAGCTTCTATCTTCCTCCAATAATCCGTTTGATACATCATCCCAATCATCTCATCCTTGTCATCATCACACCAATGCAGATGTAGATGACAGATGTGACTCGGTTACATGAAACGTTTGCGCTGAGCGAATGTTACTGTCTGGAGTACAACTGGACGAAATAAAAACTTGTACCAATAAAATTTGGCCTTTATAATGGGTATCAATCAACTGAGGTTAAATATGAATAAAAATGTGAATATTTAGTACCAACTAATCATTATTTATACTCAAAGAACGATTTAATTATCACA
This sequence comes from Unio delphinus, assembly GCA_029339505.1. NCBI lineage: Eukaryota > Metazoa > Mollusca > Bivalvia > Unionida > Unionidae > Unio > Unio delphinus. Next base: position 12,895,479 of record JAQISU010000115.1, on the reverse strand, counting down.
TTTATAATGCAACTGTTGGAGAATACTGGGGGTTTTGTATGTTGCGTGTTTTTGCAGCCATACGACACTCGCAAAATTCAGGGGTGGCAATACGTTTGTATCCCTTATCTGTATTGTGCTACCGTTTACAACTCAAAACTGTCAAAGTTTTTCATAGACTAACTGTTGTTGTGATACGAGAAATAGAGTTTTCTGCACATCATAAAGACATAAATACAGAAGAACAGTATGTGGAAAAAAGCCAACATCTAAACCCAAATATAAACAAGTCCACTTCATTATTTGCATTTGTTTTTCGAGAGATGGTTGATGCCTTTGTAAATGAGAGTTCAGGATTTTTAGATGATTATTGAACTAAGCTAAACTATGTGTTGTAATATTCAAATTTGACCAATGTTTATTTTTGGAAAAGAGAACTCACGTAGCCCCATTAAGCAATACAAATAGATATGTTGAAAGTATATTGATAAGAAAGTGAATGGAAATACTTGCAAGTAATTTTGATAATGGATTATGTTATTCTTGTAATTAAAGAGAGCTAAAGCTAATTGATCTTTCGAAATGTGTATGGCCAGTTATTTACAAGTTTCTTTCCATGCAGTTTAAAATTTTGTCAATCCAATATTCAGGCTTATAAATTGCTCTAAATTTGCTATTAATTAAAAATAAAATGCATTTAGCAGACATATTAAAGAAATAAATATGGGAGATAAAACAGCATTCACGTCCAATTTTACTTACCATATTCTTCAACTTGGAAATAATATGATTCTTGTGTCTCCGTTCCCTGCAATAGACGCAGTCTCAAATTTTAAATTATAGCAATTGTAGTCCTTTAGTAGCTTTACACAATCGACAGTAACTTCTGTATGTTGCATAGCTTTGATGAATGAGTGGACTTCGTAAACTGGTCAAATATTGTTCTCACATTGATGAACTTTCTTCTATTCATGGTCTATGAGATATCATTACTATCCCAGTTTTAAAATGACAAAAGTATTAGCTCGAATGATCTATAATTATGTCCAGGATAAACATGAGCGGAATTTTCATCATGTATTAAGGTTGACCATATAAAATGTCAAATTCATAAGTAATTATGGTGGTGATGAAATATTCAGGTTTCCAACACGACAATATCCCCGAACAGTATGGTGACGATAACGAAACAGAAATGAATCACCGTTACATACGTTTTTTTCTCTTTTATAAAAAAGAGTTGTTAGGATGGAATCAATTAACAAACAAATATTGAATATAGCATGTATCTAGAAACGAATCAGTTATATTGTTTTAATTTACACTGATATCCTGACACTTTCAGTATCTGAATGAAACGTATTCATTATGACACGATTCCTCAACATCAGCTCTGTTCGCTTTTCATGGATAGTAGTAATTTGTTTAAAAGAGAGAGCAGACGAAAACTACGAGGAAAGAAAGCAGTATATATGAATACCGACCTTGACTTTTGCAGTTATACGCCAGCTTCCCTGAACGGGCATATCTGACAGCTGAAATGATCCGGCTGTGCCAAACATGTTCTGTACATCATTGGTCTCACTGAGCTTGTTCCCTTTTGAATCCTTAAATTACATGCAATACAGATAACTAGGTATCAATGGCAACAAGGAAAAGTTACCCAATCATAGATTTGTCGAATGATACATTTCATTTAACCGTTTTAAAGACACGAAAACAATGCATGCGAAAAGAGGATTAACAATGTATTCACCTCCACGTTAGCTTTTTACTGCAACACGAATTGTCTAGATTTGATTCCAAACTCTAGCCGTTTTGGTTTTTTATTTATTTATTTATTTATTTATTTATTTATTTATTTTCCTTGTTTACCTTAAACTTTAACGATTTTATATTTGCTGAATGCTGTCAAGTACGAGAACACGTGGATACAAAAACTGTTAATTTTAAAGAAAATCCACAAAGTACATCTCGAACGAAAGGTTTACTTGATTAACAGGATTGTGCCTCGAAAGAGATGTGACATTGTGAGGTTTTAGACTTTGCATTCCCAGCAATTGTTCGTAGGTTCTACTAGAAACAATACACCGACACAAACAGTTTTTTCTGGATATGTACAATAACGTAATACGTGATTCGAATTTGCGCAAGTTATTTGCATCGTCATTGTTCACTTTGGATACAGGTGTGTTAAACAATATTATTCATTAAAGCAATTAACTATATTATGAGTGAACAAGATAACGTGATGGACGAAGAAAATCACATTCTACCACTTAACTTACAATTACTTACATGGTGGGGAGGAGGACTATTCATTTTAAACCAATTAAAGGAAGAGGAGCAGTAATCTACATAGCCAAGAACTTGTGTATACAAAATTAGATCACTTACAAATATTTCGATATTCAGAATTACTGACTTCGGCTTTAGTCCAGGATCGACCGCAAAAACTCTGTATTGAACTGGTCATGAAATGAAACAAAGGAACATCCTATCATACATAGAAATTATCAAAAAACATCAATACACAGGCAAGATTTACAAAAATAATTCGATTCTCACAATAGATGATAAACAAGACAAGACAGTTTGATTTTTATGTGGGACGTTCTATACGTACCAAAATGCAGTTAGGTTCCTCAAACATATTGCGAATGTAACCGTACTTCAGTTTGTGAATAGTAATCTACAGTAGCCGATATACATAATGACATTGCAAAAATAAGTCTTAGTCCAATGAAGACTTGTGAAAATGACGTATGTATAATATATAATTCAGTACTCCATTAATTATTGATTATAACGTCACCCTGTTCTCCTAATCTACATCATGTTATAAGTAACTGCAGAGGATAAGGACTAACACTAAAGTATCACGGATGAAAATCTGGACGTATATATTCTTCAGGACCAACTTTTGGTGAAGAAAAAAAGGTTGGAGCTAACATTGTTACAATTGCATGCGCCATGTACCTAGTTGTCCTGGTTTGTACTGCGCTTTGTCAGTCTGTATGAAGATGGACATAGATTTGTCGAGGAAATAGACGTAGTTGGACGCATTGAAAGATACATCCCCTGTTCCATTCACTTCTAGCTGGTATGACTTAGACTCAAAATCAGCTGGAATCTGTCGAAAATGAATAGAAATAAATAGAACTACATTAACACATGTAATAATCAAGCAACGCAAAATCATACATTATTAGCAACGACGCATATATAATAAATTCGGTGAAAACGTGAAAATTACTACATTCTATATCCTGGTCATCTTTAAGTCGTTACACTGGATCAACTGATAATATTAAACAGCTCCGAAATGGTGTAAATTTTACTCATACCACTCCAATTAATAAATTCCCTACTTATCCATTCTTATATCCTAGGCTATTTCACAATACTTCGCAAAGCACTGGGCCAAACGTAATCTGTATTACAAAATTAATATAATTCATAAATCGATTATCTATATAAATCTTGCAATACAAAGACTCTCTATACCATAATATAGTCTGCGTTTGCATGTATAATTTAGACGTTTTTTCTTAAACACCAAATAATGTGCACAATCTAATTAGATAAGTATTACGTTCTAACTAGAAGATAAAAGGCTGTTATTGCATTTCTTTGTTTTCATTGATGCTAGCAACATAAAAGTACAAACTTACCGATAAGACGATGTCCGTTCCTAGCATTCCTAAAAACAGAAATAAATGCCAAATTTGATGCGGTATTTATTGCAAATTCTCATTTCAGCATTCGTATTTAAAATGTCGTATTGCATTAAATAAAGTACACGTTTATCATTTTAATAACTTTCGGTTGATTCTACAAGCATTTGCTATACGATATCATGCCTTGGCTCCATTAGAACGTGTATATTGTTGAATTAAAAATGTACGGCTTCAAAATGTACACATACATACATACGTACGTACGCACAGACAGACACATACATACATACATACATACATACATACATACATACATACATACATACATACATACATACATGCATGCATGCATACATACATACATACGTGCGATGAAAGCTCAAAAAAATGAAATTACCTATGATTCGACTTTATTACTATGTCAATTCTATAAACATTGTCGTTTATAGTATGTGTTATATGTGTCTATTAAAATATCGTAGACAAGCTAAGTAATTGAAATAACTGGAATTATTTAACGGCAAATAATAATATTCGACGTAACAAAAACTGCTTACCAGGTTTCAGGGAGACGGAATTTAGTAGTGCAGATCTCTTGACATTGTTTGCGTCAATGGTCACGAACTCTGCCGTTATTTTCTCTGAGTTCACAACCTTCTTAAAAAGTTCAACATGAACTAGGAAATCGGAATTAGGCCTGACATAACTTGGGTGAACAACCATATAGGTGCTGGAAAATAATAAAGTTTCTAAACAGCCTATTTCCTCAAGTAATCAGGTTTATAACGAAATAATGTGTGCTTAATGTATATACATATGCAACTCGAGTCCACTCAGATATAATGGCACAGTATGCTCTGGTAGATCCGTATCCATACCATTCATTATATACTTATATGCCAATAGCTACTCTTCGAATTTGGAAAATAGTTTAGTACTGAAAAGTAAGAATATAAAAGTCATGCTGCATTGTACATACCTAAAAAGCAAGTACTCGTTAACAATGTGCACGAGTACCTTGTTACTATTAATTTAAATAGAGTATTTACATTAGCGGTTATGAGAGCGGTTGGTTTAAAGCCAGGTGATTGTGACACCGTCGCTAAATTTCTTTTCTGCAACTCAAATTCTTAACAGTAGTCACTTAACCCTTACTCTAACGGGGAAACAACTTATGGGGTGGGTGACATGAAAAGAAACTGCTGACATGAAAAGAAACAAAGTATGGATGTCACTAACGAACATTGCATCTTAGCGCCTTGACCACTCGCGTTACCACTGTATTTAAATTAGACTGTATCTCCTTTTGCGATATATCTGTAGGAAAAGTCCACTTCATTTACAGGTGATAAGCCTATGATTTTCTTTCTGTCCAGATGTTTTTCTTTTTTCCTTCTATATGAAGATATATTTTGCAATTAATATGACGGAATCGCTGGTTTTGGGGGAAAATTTTTTTAAATTATTTCCTTCAATCCAGAAGAATTCGATTTTCTTCCCAATTAAATGCTGGTCGGTCATTTCAAAAAAATGGTCACAAACCGAAAACAAAATCCATATTTAAAATTATTTGTTCCTAAAATAGCATTTAGAGTAACCATGCAGGTTGATATAAATAAAAAATTATTTATATATATATATATTCTATCTTTTTATTTCTTAAAAAAACTCAATAAGGAGAATATAGTTATTTCTCAGACTATTAATAATTAATACAAATAATTATAATTTATCTGAATTAGAACGCATACATCTTTTATAAAGGATGTAACGATCAATGGGGTCAATGATCCTACAAAGATGTTTTCCAGATTATATTTGCTTCTTATTAAATTTGCTAACTACTTACAAAATAATTATTCATCAGTATATCTGGAATGTAAAATGTATTTTTTCCGTTACAGCTGAATTTCATGTCTCTTGTTTCACTTTATGTGATTTAATGACACGTGACTACGTTACAATAAATCATTTGAAGGATCATAAAAAGGTGTTCTGCGAACATGCCAAATTTGAAATTGCGTACATTAAGTTAATGACTGGTCTTTTTTAACCCACGCTTTGAGAAAATATTAACCTTGTTTAATAATGAAAGGACTCTCTCTCTCTCTCTCTCTCTCTCTCTCTCTCTCTCTCTCTCTCTCTCTCTCTCTCTCTCTCTCTCACACACACACACACACACACACACAGAAACACACAATTGCTTCTAAGACCAATGTCTCTATGTCACACACATACACACAATTGCTTCTGAGATCATGGTCTCTCTGTCACACACACACACACACACACTCACACACACACAGACAAACACACACACACACAATCGTTTCTAAGACCAATGTCTCTCTTGTCACACACATACACACACACGCAATTGCTTCTAAGATCAAGATCTCTCTGTCGCACACACACACACACACACACACACACACACACACACGCGCGCGCGCGCACAGCTTGGTCATGTGTATGTTTAATTTCTCTAATTATTTTGAGGCTGAATAAATAAAAATAATTGTTCTGTTGAATCTCAGTGTTTTTTCTGCAATATGTCAGGAACAAATCTGGAAACCTGCATCTATGTTTTAATGATTTGTAACGCAATTACAAAAACGTATGCAGGCGAGCTTCATAAAATGTCCATTATCGATTCGTCGTAATAATAATAATAATAATAATAATAAGAATAAGAATAATAATAATAATAATAATAATAATACAAATAATAATAATGGTATGTATTAGTAGTAGTATTCATTTAATATCCTGACGACAACAATAATGACAATGACCAACTTATGGACGAGAAAGACTGTAAAAACAATAAGAATAAATGTTAGGAATAAAAGATACCTATGTATCAGTTAACAATTTGTACTTACTGGTTGCTCGCCGACGAAAATGTGCATAATACCAGCGATGAGATAATTAACAGAAACATCGTGGCACTCTACTGAAATGAAAGGTGTAAAAAACATAATCAGCTTTTGTCTAAGGAAAAATATTAATCTATATAGGAGAATGTTGGTTTGAATTTTGCACGCTTCTTGCCAGCTCCGGAGAGAGAGAGAGAGAGAGAGAGAGAGAGAGAGAGAGAGAGAGAGATGTAGTTTCTCCATTCTGTGCCGATTAAATTAACAGCTTCACTACTACATCCATAAAACGGTTTCAACATTTACCATAAGTTTCGGACCGGTATTCATCAAATTGTTTTATGTTTTTGTTTTAGGGTTTAACGCCATTTCTCAGCACACGATAGGCTATACATGGCGGCCAGTATTATTGGTGGAGGAAGAACCCGGAAACAACCAACAACCCACGAGAAGCTACTGGCAAGCTTTCTCACGTAACTACATTAGACGAATCTTAGACTCGAACCCACGCAGACAGAAGTGAGACGGCAGTGATCCGTAACGGAAAGCGCTTTAGACCACTCGGCCACTTGGGACCCCTTCATCAAATTGTGTATCTTGTCAAAATAATTTATTTGAACAACAACTGAGATATCTTTCATTTTTCTTAATACGTGTACGGATTGATAATGTCAAAATCAGGTAGGCCTCGTGTAGATACGGCACAGAGAAGTTGTATACGAGACCTAGCTTAACATCTTTTTGAAGAAAAAAGACAGGCTTAGTCACTAACGCTGCTTGTATCAAGATTCTTTCCTTTGTTTATTTTTTAAAATCGAACACGAATTAGTGTGGTCTTGGCAAGTTTAAAAGATGCTGTATCACATTTGACATCGTCACCTTATTTCGAATTAGACTCAACGCTCGATGTATCCGTCGTTTATAAATACCAAATTGATTCAGTTTTAAATTGCTACTTAAAAATGTTATCACTCTATTAAATCGAGTGTTTTCCCTAAAAATACATACCGTTTCTCATAGATCACGGATACATAATACTATATCGGTGACACATATCAACAGGTCATGACAATTTAGTCACTGACAGTTCCCATAATTATAAAAAGGGTAATACCTAAAGTCTATTATTTTTGCCGTTTACAGTTAGCCTTAATGCATTCTTTTATGACACCTAACTGATCGCTTAAGTGGACACTTGATGGTCCACATTCAGCATGTTTAAGATTTATACAAGGATCAGAGGAAAAATAAAATACACCTGAAATACCGACATCAATAACTTACATACGGACAGATATATTTCATAAATGGGGGAAAAGTAGCAGCAGAGAGTGTGAACAGACCACCCTTTTCAGACAAAAAATTGATTGAATCCTTAAAACGGAAAATAGAGCCTTCCTACGAAATCTCATATTTTAACCCCCCAAAAAATGTCTCCATTTAGCAAACGGAGACTTTACGATTTTTCAATCAATTTTGGTCGCAACGATGTGGTCATCACACACTCTCTGCTGCTGCAAGTTAACAAAAAATAATAAATGATTTCAACCAAATATTTGATCGAGTCCGATACGATATCGTGTCCGAGGATCATGTAAATTTATTGTTATAAATCCGTGCGGGGTCGACTGAGCGTTACTAAAGAAATTTTTAAATTGATTGAAGTCCATATCGGAACACCATGTCTGCCAAATATTTCGTAGCGTATGTGTATCAACGCCGTTAAACACAGCAAGAATATTACAGTTATCTCTGATCACTTTTGGAATCTGAGTGTAGCGTTGAGTGACATATATTACGTCAGTGTTTTTGTGCCTGCCTCGGGAAAATATTCTAGCTGAGTTTTTTTTATTGTCTAACATCACATCGTCGTATACGACTAAATTGATAATGCTCCCATCAAGGTCATCCACAGGTGGTGCCTCGTCAATATCAGTTATAAAATCAATGGCGTTCTCACCCTTAATTCCTGATGCATTCTCGTTAAAATCCTTTAACACTTCATAGCAACGCTGATCATCTACGCTAGGAGCAACTAAATACAACTTATCCCACTTCATCCATCTCACTATTAAATTGAGCAACAATTGCGTCTTGCCGGATCCAGATGGCCCGATTATAATTGCGTGGATAGAGTTTGGTAGCGCTGCATGATGCTTAACTGGTTCTTTTGTTTTAGTCGCTGAAAAATCAATTATATTCATATCTCTATACATAAATTATGGATCTATATTGTGTGAAGTGTAAAACGCGTACTAGCACAAATGATGTGACGACGGTTACAACTAAAAATAACAGATCAGCACTTACTGGTAGATGTGCAACATGTGGTACAAAAAAATTTAGATTTATTTCTATGAAATCCGGAGATGTTTAAAAAAAAACGAGGAGGTGATATCGCAGCCAAATTGGCAAAGCTCCCTGGAACCCCATGGGCAAAGTACCCCGGAGAAAAGCACCTTCCAGGATATAGCTACTGTGGCCCCGGAATACGATTAGATATCAGACTTGATGATCAAAATCAACCCCGACCCGGCGAGTATCCGATAAACGCTATTGATAAGGCGTGTCATGCTCATGATGTTGCATATAAAAGCAGCAATCTGCAAAACAGGCATCTCGCGGATGTGAAATTAATTCATGCGTTAAATGCTGTTCCTGATAAATCTTTGAAAGAAAAATTGGCTTCGTGGTTGGTAAAATCGGCTATGAAAGGCAAATTGATGTTAGGTGCCGGTAATTAATAATATGGAATCTATTTATTATTCTCCGAGAGGATACTGGAAGGGTAAAGCAGCAATCAGTAAACTCGCCAGCGCCGCAAAAGTGAAAAAGGCTACTGCGGCTAATTGGTTATCCAAACAGGCTATATGGCAAATTTATCTACCGCGTCCTAAACAAATCAATTTCTCGCATTTTGATGTTACTGTACCCAATGAAGTTCATCAAGCTGATTTATTGTTTTTACCACATGACAACGGTTACAAATACGCGCTAACCGTAGTTGACGTTGCAAGTCGATACAAACAAGCAGAACCGCTAAAAACAAAATCATCACATGAAGTTGCTTCTGCATTTGAAAAGATTTATCGACGAGGCCCACTACGCTGGCCAAATCTGTTACAAGTCGATCCTGGCAAGGAATTTCAAGGCGCTGTTTTATCTGCGATGAAAGATCACAATGTCACCATAAGACGGGGGCATACTGCACTACATCGCTATCAGGCAATTGTTGAACGATTTAATCGGACGATTGCTGAGCGGTTATTTGGATATCAATACGCAAAAGAATTCATCCAAGAAAAGCGATCCCGTGAATGGGTCAAAAGGTTACCAGCTGTGATTACCGCACTGAATAATGAGATTACTAGAACAATCAACATGAAACCTATCAACGCGATTAAAAAGAAGTCTATACCTAAAATGGAAATTCGAAGAATTTCACAAAAAGATTATAGCGTTTCCCAACCAATTCTTGGTAGTAATGTCACTGTTAGGTATTTATACGAACCAGGAGAGCTTGAAGGTGGCAGAAAAAGGGCTACTGATCCTATTTGGAGTGTTACTGCACACAAAATATCTACTATAACACGATCAACTGGTAGACCTCCAATCTATAAATTGGATTAAACTGCCCCTCAGCGGGGTTTTACACGCGAACAATTACAAGTGATTCCTGACGATACTCAATTACCACCGCGGGGTCTTAACTAGCGCCGTTGCGTCTGTTGCACTCAAGACAAGTCAACATCACATTGTTTCTGACATGACCTAGACTGTTATATTTTCTGTCTACGGTAAATTGGCGAGGATCTTTATCCGAATACTGCCAATGCATTATACAATTGCAACTTGCGCAGTGATTATTTTGTTGTTGCTTCAAAGTGATTATTAATTCAGCATTAATGTCAAATTCTCGTTGTTATTTTTTTGTCTTGTTGTTTGTAACCGGAGAGATTTTTATCAATAATTTTAACATCAACGATGCTAGCATCATCCATTGTGGTGTCATCATCGAAAACAATTCTTCGAAGTTGATTTATTCTTCGTACTCTGGATACTGCAAGATAGACTAAATTCGACCATTCGATGTGATTATACACCATCCAAACAATTGTATCTGATATAGTCAATCCCTTTGAAGAATGTATTGTTGCTGCGTAACCTAGCGTCCACGGGAAATTATTAGCACGCAATGCATCTTCAACGACGCTGATTTCAACCAGCACAATATCATTTGACACTAAATTCTGTCTTTGAAATCCTTCGGATTTTGGTCTTGGAATCTCAACTTCTATATTCTGTTTTCGTGTATCCGAAGGCCTATAACACAACGGTACTGGAAGTGTTGCAAATTTTTCTTTATGCGTTTCAAATAACTTCATCTGAAGTGTGTCTCTGACTATTTTTCTACTTGCAATTATCAAATCATTTGGTCCCCACGCTTCCCAGAAATCATTCATTGGAGTTTCTGAAATTATTTCACGCGTTATTTCACATTGGATTCTATCCGGTTGTAATCTAATTAGCGCTTTGAACTCGCGTAATTGTTCATCAAGTGATCTATAATCAGTGGTAATTTCTTCATAATAGTCTACAAAACCCTTTAGCCATTCATGTGGGGATGCACCGACAAATGGTGGTGGTTGGCGGTGATCGCCGCACATGACGACTTTTGTATTTTTCAATAACAACCACTCTAGAAATATTTGTAATACATCTAATGACACTGGGTCTATTTCATCCCAAATGATGATTTCAGGAATAAATTTCTCGCCCATACGCTCAGGAGTCCACTTATCTCCTTTCCATCGAAAGAAACTGTGATAAGTACAGGCATTTACTCCTCGCTGTATCATCTCTCTTGCAAGTCTGTGAGTAGGTGCTAGGACAATCATGTTTGATTTTGAAACGCTAGCGTTTCTATGATATAATTCAAATGCACGAGTTGTTTTTCCTGACCCACCACAACCGTTTAAATAAACTGTCTTGTATCTACATATTGGATCAGATACCGGTGGTGCATTAGAAAATTCGGATTGAATCTCATCACACTTTAAGTACTTTTCATCCATGGTAACATCTGCCGATTCACAATACTCATGTAGCGTCTCCTTTTTAAATCTCCAACATTCCTAATTTGCCTCCGGATCTGTGAATTTAGCTACATCTGATTTGTATGTCTCGTGGATATACATAGAATCAGTGGCTACTCTAACTGCGGTATTAGGAAATCTATTTATCATCGAAAATAAATTGATAGAAGCATAAGCTAGCATAGAACTTCTCAAATGCGTATATTGTTTAATATATCAATCACAATAGGTAACAATTGTACCTAATCGTCTTCCATCGGATAGGAAAGCGTCTTTACGATTTACAAGTTTTCCCTGTTTCGTTAAATCCGTTACAATAAAATTGTATTCAGCGATGTCTATGATCAACCGCGAAGAATATTTTGCATTGTCGTATCTTCCACCCTGGGTAAATCTACCGATTATTCTTCGTCCAAAATCTTTTGCTTGTTCTTTTTTAATTTCAAATAATTCCTTAGACCAATTCATGATTTGTTCTTCATTGAAATATAGAAACTGTTTTCGCTGTTCGCTAATTATACGATCTAGATCGGGTTGTGGTAGCCAAACTTCTTTCTGAGCTCGATAGCATATAATAGCTTCGGAAACAATCAACGATATTAGCATACCACAATCAATCATATATCGTAGTAACACTATTGGCATCCATGCCTTTTCAGATATATGTCTACCAAGCCAAAAATAACTACACGGATGTAACCCTGTAGCGAGTTTAAATGATATCACACGAGCGAATCCGGTTAAATCAAAATCAGGTAATGGCCCATTAATCGCAACACGAGTCATTTCATGTGTGGGGTGTCCAAATCGTTTAAAATAGTTACTACATTCTCAATACCCGAGGAAACTTCCAGGATAACACGCGGATATATCAATTGAAATCATACCGCCACCATGGTATTTTGTATTCCACAGTCCTCCATGACCAAATTTGACGCAACTCAATTTAACGTCCTCGAGAAAATCACTTTGTGTTGGACGCCATGAATTTTTTTCTCTTGCGAAGTGAGCTACCACTGATGGAATTGTGAAGCTATCCGCGAGCAGTTTTTCATGGAATGAAATCTCTTTTGGATTTTCCGATGAAAATGGAAATTGCAAGGCAAATTCACTAACGATTGTTCTCATTCTGTTACCTAATTCTTCAACGCGATATAATTCACCATTTGATCAAATCCTATTTTGGGATCTTCATCACTTCTAAATAACCACACTGACACAGGATCATCCTTACACAGCGTGTGAATAGCATCAAATAATTTCTCATTATAAAAAACATCCCCGACGAACTCCTTAGGGATATATCTCACGGTTCTATCTCGTGGAAATATTGATACTGCAGCCGTCCACGCGTGTTTGTTATGATCAATAATTTTAATTGGAGCCCCTCGCGATTGATATTTCGGTTCGTATAATACTTCTCCGGTTATTGTCGTTACTGATATTGGGAATTTTAATGATGCTTCTAATTTAGCTATATCAGAAATTTTTGCGCCGTGCTGTTTCAATGTCAGTTCCCATTCGGTTATTTTCCAACGTCACAGATCAGTTAGTTTATTTCCTCGGGATGCATTTGTGAAGTGTTTCCATTACCCGTGTTGCTACACAATTCAGTGAACTAGAATATTTCATAGGAGCTAGTTTTGCAATATCTGGTTTATCATTTAACGGATATATCCCATAAACAATTGCTGTTACAGGATAAAATCTTTCGTAGTATGGTTTTTCAATTCCAATTAGAATTCCTGGTTTGGAATCTCTACTTACAATGACAGTTTTTTATCCTTGAGGATTGGTTCAAATTTATCCTTGATAATCCATTTGCCTTCGACTTCGATAATGAATTTTATTCTGAAAAAATACTTCTGATGGGAACTGCTTTGCAATTTACCCTTGAATTTCCAGCCAAGATGTGAAATTATCTCAGCTGCTCTTTCATCGTTCATAGTAGCATCGATGTTGGGTACATTGACATCTTCATCAATAATTCGAAATGTCGACCAATAGTATGCTGCACCGTCTCGGTAGAATTCATTAAAACACTCCCTGATTTTACATAGTATAGTTCTATCACCGATTAGACGTTTTGGTGTATCAGAGACTCTATCGAGATTGAAATTAGCTTTTTTCCAAGGCTTAATTTTCGATAATCTCTTGAACTCCTTATCGAGATTGAATTTAGTATTTTTCCAAGGCTTAATTTTCGATAATCTCTTGAACTCCTTATCGAGATTGAATTTAGCATTTTTCCAGGGCTTCATTTTCGATAATCTCTTGAACTCCTTATCGAGATTGAATTTAGCATTTTTCCAGGGCTTAATTTTTGATAATCTTTGGAATTCTTTCATGGTATAATCAATGAATTTAGTATTTTTCCAAGGCTTAATTTTCGATAATCTCTTGAACTCCTTCATATTATAGTTAAAACAAGTATTTAAATAGAAAAAAATATAGTATAATGAATCACTGCAAGTGGCTAATGATTGGATCAACAACCCCGTGTAACAAATCATGCAGAAGCGAATTCTGTGGGTATCATTTACAAAGCGTTCGCAACGGTTCTTACGGTCCTCTCCCATGCCTCCGATGTGGGGTGGGCGTTAGAGGAAAATCACAATTATGTCTCAGTTGCGGCGGCAAACGATACAGGGAACTAAAACGCTATTATGACAAACGAATAAAAAATACCGTCATTGACCCTAACGATGACAAAGTCATCAAAACCCCTCAAGATTATATCCAGAAGTTTATGATTAAAGCAGATATAAATTAGACAAATAGTAGTATTATACAAATGAGCCAAGATTTCAGACTCCATCCAGTGCTTGTTAATTACGAAGCCTCCAGTGATGGTGTTGTCAGGCACCGCAGACTAAAAAAACCGGTTGGATTTCTGAATAATATGGGATATTTACTGTTTAGTGTTAGAAATAAAAAATATCTCTGTCATATAATTATTTTTGAATGTCATAACGGATTGATTAAAGATGGCTTTGTGATTGATCACATAAATGGCGTGAAGACTGATAATTGTCTTGAGAATCTTCAATCCATCTCGCAGCGCGATAACCTTTTAAAAAGCAACGCTGGTAGGCACTCAAAACGCCCTAGGGGGGTCAAATCGTTTGATTTAGAAACCAAAGAGGAGAAAATATTTCAATCAATAAATGAAGCCAGTAGATACTTTGACATTTGTAGGTCTTCAATACGATTTGTTGCAAAAAATATAACTAAATTAACTCTGTCGAAAAGAAATGGTCATAAAATAAAATTCGTATACATCTGAAACGATTCAAGGGAGATAAATCCTTTATGGATAAATCCGCCACAACTCACACTCTACTCACTAAGTTCCCTTGTATTATGACGTCAAAGGAATTGTACTGTCTGCTATTATCTGTATACCTTGACTAGGCGCGCGCACGTGACTTTAATGGAGTATAATACTTAGTTTCGGTAGAGTTGTATTTTTATCAACTTTAACAATTTCTAAAACCTTTTATTGTCGCTTGGCTAAAACTGCAATTTAAACAGTTGTATTTATTTAGACCATCTATAATACACTTTTAGTACAGACCGTTCTTTATAATCCAGCGCAATACCTATGTTCGCTCGGCCGGAACGAGCATGAAGCACTAGTGTTTTCCATTCATTGAAGTAGGTGGGAGTGGTTAAAATTCCTCTGTATACAGCTCTTTGTGATTTAATCGATAATGCATTTTGTCTATAGAATTAGAACAGGGAAAATACACGCTGTTATCTAACAACTGTATTTTTTTGTTTAGTGTTTTATTTAAAATATTTGTCTGTTTTAAATGTTGTGAAACAGCATTAATAAGTAATTCAAGGAAATAAAATAACAACACCCGTGAATCAACGCTGCTGTATTAGTCGCCTAATATATGTTATAACTCGTAATAAGCTTGGGGCTTTCGAAAGCCAATCGACCAATCAAAACTAACCAACGCCATTAACACGGGAGTGTGGTTGTCTTTTGTCAATCATGCAACCGGGTTAATTTACTTTGGTTGCTTTTGATTGCTTGGATTGGCCGTAGAAAATCTGAACCGTCGTTTCATGTTTGTGCTGTCTTGTGCCGTCCCACATCATTACATCACAAATTCCATCATCGTTCCATTGAATTATAATCCATCCTTAATTAAGTTAATTAAGTATATGTATGCCTACAATCTGCCGCATCACTCGAGCGGAGATATATATGGCATTGTGCCGTCGCACATCATTACATCACAAATTCCATCATCGTTTCATTGTATATACCATCCTTAATTAAGTATATATGGAATTGTGCCGTCCCACATCAATCGTTTCATTGTAAATATCCATCCCTAATTAACTTAATTAAGTATATGTAGTGCCGTCCCCCAACTTTGGGCTTACTTGGATGTGAAGGCAACCAAGGAGTTCCAAAGATGTGTTGTCGTATATGTAACCTCTCGGTCTTTCTGACGTCATAAGGCGCCAGCGGGATTGCCAAATCGGGTTTTCCTTAATTAACTTAATTAAGTACATGTAGTGATGTCCCCCCAAGCATATCTTCTGGGCGGTCTAAGATGGTGTTTGCCACGTTAGGCCTCCCGCCGGAGATGTATGTTTCGGGTTACTTCGGGCTTACTTGGATGCGAAGGCACCCAAGGAGTTCCAAAGATGCGTGTTGTGCTGTCCTTAATTAAGTAAATAAAGTAATCTCTGGGTCTCTCTGACGTCATAGGGCGCCAGCGGGATTGCCAAATGAGTGTTATTTTTTTTAATAATTAGAGGTAAAATGTATTATATTATATTTTTATAAAAATATGGATATCAAAGATGTAAATTCTATAATTGCTGAAATTTCAATTTTAAAGAATCGAGGGATAGTATTATCTAAAGATCTCGACTGTGACAGGATTGCCTCGGAATATAAAGACATAGAGTATCAGTTTAGTAAGGGTCGTTATGTTTTACCCAAGATGTACAGGCTCGTGAAAGGAATTCAAAAGTCCATCTATGCTTGTTTGTACGGTAACGACATTGATGTATTTATAACGCTATTTAGCACCGTTGAAGCAATACGTCCAAAGCTCGGCCAAGAGTATCAAAAACGAGCTGAAATTAGTTCTAAAGTTCGTGATCTTAGAAAAATATTAAACGAGGAAAAACCAGTATCTTAACCACGTGAGCGTTACTATAAAAAATAGGCTTTCAGTATTTTTTTACTGAATTTTTTTTTAGCGTTTTTTGTAACACTTACATGGGATTTTCTCCTGAAAGGATACTCAGCAGTTTGGGCTTGCTCATGCAGTTATGTGCGTACTGGATGATCTGGTTGTGATAGCAAGTAATCACCGCGACGCCTCCATTTTCACGTAGTTGTTGTTGTTGCCGCGTCGTTAACAAAAATCGTTCATCGCCGTTCTCAGATATTACAATTCTGAAACCCCCAGCGATGTTATTTCTGAAACACTCGCGGATAGCGTCGTACAGTTTAACCTTGTCCGAGATGGATACGTTAGCTTGATGGTACATTATTTAATAACTCAGCTTTTAATTGTTATAGTTTCACATTTGAAAACTCAGTTCACAAACAATATATGGTAGGTGAATCGCTTACAACTAGATTAGCCCGAGAGCGGCTAGCAGCAATTAAAAAGTTTATACCGGTTCGAGACAGACTTCGTGAGAAACTTCAACAACGACAACAAGCGCAGACTGACTTTTCTGTGTCAAGTGAACAACTGTTCGCCCCGGTAACTAAGGCGACCAAAGATGTGAAAACAGCAACTGAACGAGCAATATTTGGGGATATTCCTAAGGAAGGCAAGCGACGAGAAGTGCTTGTTCTTGGTGTGCTTGAAAAAATTGCAGCAGAGACCGAACAAACAAAAAAGTATTTAGAAACACTTCCACTAGATATAGTAACTACTTCACGGCAACAACAAAAAAAAAGAGCGAGTACTAGAAGAACTAGGTGCTACTGCAAGAAAACCAGAAGAAGAGGAAGGAGACGTTACTATACAAAAAATGTATTCACCGCAAAGTATATTTACACACTATGCATACAGCATAATTAAAAATTTTAAAGATAACAATAATTTAATTAACTTTACCGCGCGGAATTTTTCACTCAATCAAAGAGAAATAGCTGTAAACAAAGGGTATAAAGAGTATATAAAAAACGACGAGAATTGGATAAAAAAAAGTATACCTGGCAAACCGTGATAGATTTAGAATCACAGAAAGTAACCGCAATGATTTTGAGAGTTTTAAAGACGAAGTATTGAGTAGAGTAAATAAAAAGTATTCAACTGAATTTTTTGGTAAAGAGGAGTCAACTGGAGATGGGTATTTAGGCAGCGGCATAGTTGAAAACACTAGCGTTACTTGTCCTGGTAACATCCTCAGTGATATATCACGGCTGGAAGTTCTCATCGGAGGGAAACGAGCCGGAAATAACTCACCGGAAGTAATTAATGAAGCAGCTGATATCTGTAGACGATTATTTGCCGGTGGTATCATGGACATTAATGTATATCGAGAACTCATTGCTGAATTAGTTGAAAATCACAGAGACGCTCATGGTTATGATGAAAATCCTATAGATCTTAGCGATTGATCACTAATTGAAAAACTACTAGTTTTATAACAAGATGATCATACACTACAACCATGATAAACCCGTAAGCGTTGCCTGTTTATAGAGCATATTACGGAGATGGTTTTGGTAATACCATTGCGGGGCTATTTACAAGAATGGCCCCAAAAGTGGCACCATTAGCTAAACAATTATCAATGAAAGCCATTGATATTATTCGTGATAAGGGAATCAGCGCTGTTGGAAATCTTACCGGAAAGGCATTTTCTACCGCGGAAGATAAAATAGCATCATTGGTGCGAAAGAAACCAACAGTGCTGCCATCAACTACAGTGATGCCTGCAAAAATCAGCAAAGCAATAAATAGCGCAGTGGAAGAAAAACTAGCGTCGTTGGCTGCTTCGGTGACTCCGTCGCCATTGACGGCTTCACCGGTAACAGATAGCGCTATCATGAACGCGATAGCAGGAAGTGGTTTGAAACGAAAACGAAAACGACGATGATTACAAAGAGTTTCACAATTGAAAACACTAGTATGTTAATAAAATGTTTAAACAACAGGCTGATCCCGCGTTTGATATGGCAGCCCCAGTACCCAAGGACAATTCCGTCCGCGATTATCAATACTATTCCTATCATGCAATACAACCCGACCTACCATCGCGAATTGAACTTCAAGTTCAAGATACCAGTAAATAATTTTTGCCATGTGAAGCATTTATCGAAGTAGAAGGAAAACTTGTAACAAATGTTGCAGCTGATACCCCATATGCAAATGATCCAAATATCCGAGTTGGTTTTGTTAATAATGGCATAATGGCGTTATTTGAAAGTGCAAGATATCTCATTGATGGAAAAGAAATTGAATCAAAAGACCGTGAAGTTGATGTTGCAACAACAATAATCGGGCTAGCAAGATACTCCGATGATTATACAAGGTCGGCTGGTCCATCTATGATGTTTGCAAAGGATACCTCTGATCACCCCGATCACCTTCAATATATTAAAGTGTTAACAGCACAAGATACTGCAGAAACAAATCAACAAGAAGCAGCTAATCCAGAACGTCGAGTTAGACCCGGAGCTGCGTTTGACATTCTCAGAGGTGTTAATGGTAATTTCAATTTAGGATTTGCAACACGAAAAGGAGCATTGCAAGAACAGCAGAAATATTTTTCATGTGCGATTCCACTCCATCACATACTTGGATTCTGCAGAAATGTCAGAAAAGTCATCTATGGAGCCAAACACACAATCGCATTAGTACGAAAAGGCAATGACAACGAGGCAATTTGGCGCGCTAATGGTGTCGATGATGGTAAAGTTGTTTTAACTAAATTAGCATTGCGGATGCCACTAATGGCACCATCAATTACCACAGAAGAGCGACTACTCTCATTTATGGACACAGGCGGTAAATCATTGCTAACTTGGCTAACAACAACGACTGATGCTAAAGAGGATAATGTTAATGGTACATTTACATGGCACCTGGCATCAAAACAAGGCGTTTCAGCTCCACGTCATATATTTATAGCGCTGCAGAATCGGAATCGATTACGCTCCCAAGAACGCAGTCATATGATATTTGATCGGTTAGGGGTAAGTGAGGTTTCACTGAGAATAAACGGACAACAAGAACCATCTTAGGATATACAGCTTAATTACGGAAACAACCAAATAGCACGTGTGTATCATCGGATGCTGTCATATATGGGTCGTGATCAAAATGTTGATACTGGTTTACAAATATCGCAACTCGATTTTAAGAACTTGCATCCAATTTATTACTTTTCGCTGGAACATCTTGATTTAACAAGGCAATCCGTTGTTGACATACATTTTAGGGCTCGTATAGATCCTGGTGGTGTTGATTATAGAGCGGTTGCTGTTATTCTCAGCGACAAATCAATGCTACTTGAAGGTGTTGGTGGACGAATGAGAATCGTTGATGCACCAGTGGAAAATATGTAAATGAAACTTGAAGAGTTTCCAATTAGATCAATTGAAATCATAAATGTGTTTTACAATAAAATGACATATAGTGTTGTTAGTGTCAAGCTGACTGGTGGTCAAGTCAAGAAATTGCGATCAAAATCCGCCAAAGAATATGGAACAACAATAACGTTAAAACCAGCGCAGATGTCCGGCGGTACACATAAAATATCACTGACGGATCGTCAAATAAAACATTTCAATGATGCGCTGAAGAATAAGGGAGGGGTTTAAATTGTATTTTCAAAAGCCGCAGTCGCCAACATGGTAAAATCAGGTGGTATATTTCCATTGTTAGCTGCAATACCAGCATTGATTGCAGCGGCTGCCCCAGCGGTGGCGAAAGCGGCAGCGTTGGGAGCCGTTGGGACCGCGGCAGGGATGGCGTTGAAAAAGGCAACTGGGAAAGGATATAAAAAAAAGGGAAAGGGTCTAAGACTACCAGGAACCCCGCATTCATGGTACAGCGGAAAGGGTCTGAGAATACCAGGAACGGTTTATTAGTTGAAAGCCCAATTCTCCCTTTGTCCAATTTTGATTTAATTGATGCTGCTAAAAAACTAGCGATAAAAAACTTCAGAGAGGTTTTTCTGAGAGATCAATTACCGAGAAAACCTAAACGCGTTGAAACCGGTGTCATCAATCTTGATAACAGTAACGGATCGGGAACTCACTGGATTGCATACGCGATTAATCCAGGTGGAATTGTCTATTTTGATTCATATGGGTTAGCTCCGCCAAGCGAGTTTATGCGGTATATAAATTCTTCGATGAAACTCAAAGAGTTTCCGATTTTTTATTCCACGCTGCCAACACAACAATTAAATGATCCACCGATATGCGGCCGTGAAGTATTAAATGTCCTCGCGGAGATTTCATTGTCACAGAAACCACCTCATCTGGTTGTAAATAAATGTACGAGTGGGAAATTACATGGTAATTTTAGAGAATCAATAAATTGAAAATACAAGTTGCGCTAACAATAATGACTGATATTTGGGGACGATCTCTGTCAATGTTGAAACCAACCGCGAAAACATCTGCGGGTTCTATCGAGAATGTAAAAAAAAAATAATTGAAGATGAAATCGCTGAGATGTTAAATTTAGCAAGTGTTGACCCGAACGAAATAGTTGTATTTCAAGATCGCCAGGGTAAATTGAAAACCAGAATTATATCCGTGAATGACATTTTGATACGGCAGCGCGACGCCGCTGAAAACTCTATTGCGCTGTATTCTAACGATGGACAACTTAAACCAGGCGCACTTGTGTCTACGATCACCGACGCGATTGACGCCCACGACAGCATAATTGCCGCCCACGGCCGTGAGCTGGATGATTATATACGAGGATATAATAATTTTCGCAAAAATGTCGTACATAAATTCTTTGGAACCTCGCTTGTGGTTGGCATGACTCTCGCTGAAATTAAAAACTTTCTATCTTTATTCTTTTTTAACAAGGACGCGGGAAGGATGATGAATGAAAATGAAATCAAGGCAAATTATCTCGATATTTACACGGATATTTCTAAACTAATAGAAAATCTTGAAAAGGTACAAAAACCCACTAACGACGTCATTGTTAAGTTTTTTGGAACCCCACTTGTGGCAGGCATGACTCTCGCTGAAATTAGCGAGTTTATCGGCAAGCATACTCACAATGCCTACGTCGCTAATAGTTTCTTTGGTGTCCCGGCTATATCTACGATGACTCTCAAAGATATTAATATGTTTATGGTGAGACAAACAACACTTAATACCATCGTTGATAAATTTTTGGGGAGAACACCTGTGTCTGAAACCACATCTCTGACAGGCCCAACCCTCGCTGAAGTTAAAAAAGCTATTGACGAACAAAAGCTCACCAGCGAAATTGTTAATACGTTCTTTGGGAATTATGGCCCCCGAGATCTCACGACAAAATTTTATCACATCGACCTGTATCTTAAAGACCAAGAACAGCTTAAAATCAGAGACCTTCTGGTTTCATTCTTTTCTAACAGGGAGCTAAGGAGGGTAATAGATCCTACCATAATCACGCTAAATTATCTCGATATTTACGATGATATTCTTAAACTAAAAACAAAATCTGAAAAGGTAAAGATTCCGCATCCAGACATAGGCGTTAAAGATATCGTGTATACGGTCGATCATGGAACCATGGATTGGATAAGAAACGTATATACTACATTGTCCATCATTCTCTGGGGTGTCGAAATGAGAGCCGATATTTTCAGGCCGACGTGGATCGATGGTATCTACAGGCTAACGTGGACCTCTATCGATCAATTTGATATAATCGTGGACGGTAAAACCTACTCTGGTGGCACCGAGACGTTAATTATGAAGGGTCGCGAACAAAACTTTAATGTCGTCGCGGTTGATAGCTCCACAATTAGATCAAAAATAACTTGGTGTTTAGAATTTTTAGATGATTTTTCCGGCTGAAGCTACTAGCGATTCCCCTTAAAGATGGCGAATAATTGAAAACGCTAGCGGGTTTAAAATAACAATGACATCGAAGAAATCAATTGAACCGATAATAGTCCCAAAGGTATCACAATCGCATCGATATCGATATGATACCGTGAAAGAGTTTTCCGCGAACTTGAAATCACTTTCTGAGCGTTATCGTGAAAAAATGAAAAAATACCGACGCAGCGTAGCAATCATCGACATCACCGTGTACTCGGTGTCCGGTGTGATGGCCAGTGCCGGGGTTATTTTGTCGACGGTGACCATGATGGCTCCGATTGCAGTTCCAATTGCTATCTCCGCGGCAACAACAATTGCGGCAGTCGCCACAGCGTTAACTAAAAAGTTATCATCGTGTTCTCAGAAAAAACTCACCGATTATACAGCTCGGTACCGGGTGGTGTTTGACGCATACTCGAAATTATCCGAGTTGATCTCGCTGTCGATAGATAATTCGTTCATATCCGATGTTGAATTTTCCACGATGACCCAGTTGTATAACTCCGCGATGTTGAAATTGGAAATTGAAGACAGCGTTAACAATAATGTCACTCGAACTGCTTCAACGAATCGCGGAGAATACCACTCCGATACGAACAAGCATGATATCAATAACATCAACAAACCCTGAATTTAGTGTGAACTTCCCTTCTCCGATTCCAGTGCGTGAGATCGCGCAGGCAAAATTACGAGTATATCATAGCTGGCCTAATATCAGATCGGTTGCATTTGGCGGTCAGCAACCCAATAACGCACCGGTGTTCTCGTATAAGAATAAACCCGATGGTACTCCAGCGTGGGAAACTGTTTCGTTACCAACCGGATCGTACCAAATTGAGCAAATCGATGCTGAAATTCAGCGTAGAATAAAATCAATCACTGAAAGAGAATCAAAAATAGCTATTAAACTTCATGAACCGACACTCTCGTCGTCGATCGAAATAAGCACAGAAGGATACATTGTAGATATCTATAACAGCTCGTTAAGAACAGTGTTAGGATGGCCTGAAAAACCACCGGAAAAATCCACCACCGACTTAACCACAGACGTACAATCATATCATGAAATCAATCCCAGTTATCGAGATAATTTATCTGATGTACGAAAAGGAAAAATCGCCGATAGATTTATATTTACCAACAAAGACACATTCCAATGGGATTTTATCATTAAAAGAACAGCCGACTCATCTGTTACTATTTCATTTACGCTAACTGACGTCCGTGGTTATTTTAATGAAATTAAACAATTATATGAAACACAACTAGAACAACTACGGAAAACAAAATCGCAAAAACACGTTGAAATAATAAATCAACTTATATCTGACATGGAATATATCTATGAACTAATTATTCAAATAATAATTAATGACAACAGCGACAGTAAACAACGATTCCTAACCGGTTACATTATCAAAGAAGACAATCTACGTAATTTCAAGTTTCCCAAATACAACGCTGATGAACTACCAAGAATTGTTAGAACCGATATCAAGGCGCTACAAAAACCAGATTCAACTGTCCTCCTCAGGTATAATAATGATCCAGATGGTGGCGGTAGGCATATTGCCCCGCACAATGTAAATATTTCAGCGGTGATTGCTCTCAACTTAACATTTGATGCAATTGAAGGAAGCTATCAAATTAATCTAGAGCAATCAAATCAAGCTCAGCAGGGATATATTCTTTATTCATTTGCACCAACAGCTCCTCCAGGATTCCTAATTATTGAAAACCCAATTAATCCTGTCTACATGCGATGCCATAATAATTCGTTAACGAGAATTAATTTCCGACTCACCGACCAGTCAAATAATTTAATTGATCTACAAGATGAGGTGTTAGCGATAAGTTTGTTTGTAAAGTCCTAGAGACTCGATCAAATATTTGGTTGAAATCATTTATTATTTTTTGTTAACTTGCAGCAGCAGAGAGTGTGTGATGACCACATCGTTGCGACCAAAATTGATTGAAAAATCGTAAAGTCTCCGTTTGCTAAATGGAGACTTATTTTTTGGGGTTAAAATATGAGATTTCGTAGGAAGGCTCTATTTTCCGTTTTAAGGATTCAATCAATTTTTTGTCTGAAAAGGGTGGTCTGTTCACACTCTCTGCTGCTAAAGTGGTTCCAAAAGTGATTCTCTTTCCTGGCGATACCATTTTTCCGACTAATATTTTTTAATATATCCCTGTGAAATCTATAATGTCAGAAAAGTATAATGTCACTACATGTGTGAATTTAGTTCAGTGTCTACATGATTGAAAATCAATTACGCACCCATCATACTTGGAGATAAACCAATTATCAATCGATTTCATACCTAGATCATTTGGTGTTGATAGATCCATGTGTCAACCATGCTTGTTTATCATACCATACATGAATCATATCGTATAGTTCCAAACGTTGGTCATATCCGTTCATATACTGGATACTTTATTTGCTGAAAAAAATGGATATTTCGATCGGTTCCGTGTAGGAACGACATTTTGCATCCATTGTTAAAAAGCATCCACTGATAGACTTTTGGCACCCGAATCGATCGTCCGATTTACTGATCATTCATATACATATAAATAAACATCGCGGAGACGAAAATATTGAGAGTTTCCGTGAGATCTATCCCATCGGATATATATATTTATTCATTTATTTCGAAGCGTCATTCGATATCGATATATATATATATATATATATATATATATATATATATATATATATATATATATATATATATATATATATATATATATATATATCGAATGACGCTTCGAAATAAAAAAACATACTATTTCACCTCGAATGAAACTTCCAAGAGAAAGAAAATTTAAAATGTGAACAAAAGAATTAAAATAAAAGAAGACCTTAACTATTACGTAATAGATAATTTCCTACCAAGGAAAAAGAAAAAACACATTTAAAATCTTGTTAGTGCATATGTACTTGTTTTCATACACGCGTACATACAGAAAGTATTTCCTGTCCCTGACGTCGCTATTATTGGACACTAAATGCCTTATCCAGACACTTAGTGGTGGTTTCACGGTTACAACGGAGTTACTCATCGTAGCGCTTACAATTATCTCCCTTAGCTCCAATACGCCTGCCCACAAAATAATTTCCAGTTCAAGATGTCTAAGAATTTCGCACCATTTTACGCTTGGTTAGCGACACATAAGGTCAGCAAAGGAAGGAATTCAATAAGACCATATCATTATGGTTAGACCAATGAATAAATTATATATGTTAAACATCTTTTCTTCATGCTAAGAAAATAATTAGGGACAAGAAATAATGATATAGTAGATTATATATGGAATTACAAGACACACTACATAAAAAGTCAACACTATATAGACCTAAACAAAAGGGGGGATTAGCCTTACCTAATCCCTTCTTAATAAAATGTAAAAATATAATAAATAGGATTAAAAGGTTAAGTAACACTCCACAAACACCATGGGAAGCATTATACATTTTTTGGCTAGGATTTGGAATGTGAAACAGACAAGACATATACACGAACAACAAATTGAGTAAGAAAATAGACACACCAAACTTATATAGGGGGACTAAAGAAATTTTATATAGGTATAGGGATTACAAAGAATTATGGGCACAAAGCAGAGGTAAGACGTATGACTGGATTTGTGAATTAGAAACAAAAAAAATTAAAAACAAGGTAGAAGAAGATAACGCACATGTCAACTGGGACAGAGTTTGGATTGGTCTGATATTACCTCTCTAAAGGTACAGAGTATAATATATACGTACAAAACAAATGAAGAACGGATCAAACTAATAATAGAAATAATGAAGGAAGACAAATATGACAGACGTCAATTACTCTTCCTTGACGGAAAGTTTAACAAACAATTCATACGACTCATAACAGACTACATAACGAAGACGCTAATTGAATGTGGACCCCTTATGAAGGTTTGGGAATAGTATCATAATCTTATATATATATATATATATATATATATATATATATATATATATATATATATATAGCAACACAAAAATAGTACCAACACAAATAGCAAACACAATGATATCAGGGGACCAGTAGCCATGGTCAAACAATATCAAACAAATGTAGAATACTAGTTGTGGGTAGATCAACTCCCACCTAGTAAGGATCTACATAAGATACACTAGTTAAAAATAAATACCCCTTCTCAAATATATAACCCCGATGGGGAAAAATTAAATGGGGAGTTAAATGCAAAATAAAAAACAACAAACAACATATCGGGAGGTACACACACATACATAAAAACTTTTACTATTTTTGATTGGGGGGGGGGGCCACATGTCTGGTGCCCAACCCCCAACCCCCAAAAAAAGAAAATAATTATAGACAATTGTTCAGATAATTAGATTCGGTGTCCATACTTACATTATATCAGATAATTAAATAATATATACTGTCCATACTTAAATGATATACAGTAATTAAATTAAACACACTGTCCATATTTATATTATACCAGATACTATAGAGTCATTATCTTAATTTCATATATTGGGAGTATTATATATTATATATTATTATGGTAGGAACATGGTATTATATATATATATATATATATATATATATATATATATATATATTATGGTAGGAACATTTCCTTTTGCTCTTCGATTTTAAACATTTATTGTACATTTTTGGCTGCATAACTTTAAGGAAAACCATCTCAACCAGTTGCATATGATCCTCTGTGTCAGTTATTTTCTCAAGGTTAATAGTTCGTGTATAACACGAGTTAAAATTAAACTTATAGCATGAATTCAATAAGAAAATTTTAACACTAGTTCCATTTGTCAACTGATCTATAATGCTGAATATTTTAAATCAAACTTTCTTAAAAAGCGTATTAATGTATTCAGATGAACTTAACAAAGCAATAATTACATTTGCTATCATAAAGAAAATGGAGTATAATTAATGTAAATGGAGTATTTTGTTCATATTTGGTTGTAAATATCGAACATAATTCAGATTAATTAACATACCCGATGATTTTCTCTTTGGTCGGAGGGGAAGGGTTCTCCCACTTTTAAACAATCAAAAAATTATTTTCTCATATATATAAAAATATATATATATATATATATATATATATATATATATATATATATATATATATATATATATATATATATATCTTTTTCTTGCTTTGTCCAGTCAAATATAGCCATGCATTTAGTCAGCCTAATATTTAATTGTTTACATTCCTCGCTGGTTTTCTCAAAACTGAAAGCATCATGTATCGGACGGTACATACAATAACTTTCAGCATGGTTTATCTTCGCTTATGTTGACACGTAATAACTCTCAAATTTGTTGGGGTCTTTAGACAACATTTTTTTGCTTGCCACCAGCAAATTCATCTGGAACAGCCTTCTTAAAATTAAATTAATTCTGTTCAACTTTCCTTGTATCAAATATGCAAGTTTAAAAGATCCAATTATTTCCCAGATTCCGTTATTTTACTTTGTTTCACCTTTTAAATCAATATTGATCGGAGATTTTAAATCATACTGTCTTCAATTGTATCGAATGGACAAATATTCATATTTCTTGTCATCTGTATCTATTAGTCACTCTTACTATCAAACACCATTATGTACTCGTTTTTAACCAGAAGTATGTTTATGTAATATACGTATGCGATTCATTCAATATATATATATATATATATATGTATGTATGTATGTATGTATGTATGTATGTATGTATGTATGTATGTATGTATGTATGTATGTATGTATGTATGTATGTATGTATGTATGTATGTATGTATGTATAGATAGATAGATAGATAGATAGATAGACAGATAGATAGATAGATAGATAGATAGATAGATAGATAGATAGATAGATAGATAGATAGATAGATAGATAGATAGATAGATAGATACCCATGCACCAGATGAAATAAGACAAACAAACAACAGGCAGATAGGTGAGAGCCACAAATTTTCTATACATGCATAGTGTGTCTAAGATCGATATTTTATGAAATGTATACTCTTAAAAGTACAACCGTTCAAGGAAATAAAATAAAAATAATCTTCGAGGAGACTCGTACGTGGGCCTGTATGTTTAAGCGTGGATGACATTTGGGCATTTTGAAGAAAACAAATGTCCTTCCCAGATATAACTCGAGTTATGTCATGAAACATATAATGAACATTAATAGAAACGCAAGTCTAAATCCATGTATATTTTTTAAAAAGAAACATTAAGAATTTAAAATTAACATTAAGAATTTAAAATTAACATTAAGAATTTAAAATTAACATTAAGAATTTAAAATTTATTTTTTCGTTGTCGTTCAAGCGCCAGTACCGGCAATTATCAAAGGTGTAAAACGAATTAACATTTTTTCAATATTCTTCAAGCAAGATAAATTGGAAAAACAATCGTTTTACTCAGCGATATACTTTCGCACAATGCAATAATACAAACTAGAGCATGAGATAGAAACGGAAAGATAATGAAGGTTTGAAATGGGCAGAGAACGTTTACTTGAAAGCTGGAGGAACGTAAGTTAGTGAGGGGAAATAAAAGATGTAAAAACAATTGATCAAATATTGATAGAATTACTTACCACCCACCCACCCCTACGCTCCCGACCGTTCTCCCGGCTTTCGCCTTAGGTCCCCAACAAAACAAACGCCGTCCCTTACCCATGATATGCGCTCACTCCTGACACATGAAACCCTTTAGATAATCATATATAATATTAAATAAGTAGGGATGCAAGAATTATTTATATGTCGGTTTATCCTTTAATTCATGTATGTGTTGCATACTAGTTATATCAAGTTTGGTTTGTAGCCGAAGGGCTAATTCATAAAACCTCACGATTTTTTAAATTCTCGTAAAGGCTTCGAGACGTATAATTGTGTCCTGTCTAAATGACATTCACACCTGAGAAGGAAACAAAATTATTTGCTTGTTTGCAAACGTTGTGACTTATGCATGTAGGTTTAGTGCATGATTTAGTAGCTCCATTCCAAACAACACAAGGCAAATTCCGATAAGATCCAATGTACAAGATAAAAAAGAGAACTATGTTGCTTACATATCACGACAAACGCATGTTTCACACTTAACGGCACCATCATTTTAAACTCGTGTTATAATAGCAGATTCCACATTTCTCTCAGATGTAAGAAAACCAGTAATAACATTTTGTTTCGAGATAAAATTCTTAATGAAAATATCTTAACCAGTCTTTTTATTAAAAACAATCCAAGATCTTCACTGGAATCTTATAATGGAATGAATCGATAACACAAAGATTGTCTCCATTACGTCGCCACAGACGACCTACGGAAGGGCGCAATAAAAGAAAGATGCAGTAATAAGGGAATTTTCACATTGTTATTAAAGGAAATAAATTGTTTGCTGAATTTATTTAAATAGTTGGTTCCACTTTCTTTCCGTTGTAAATATTTTAAGACCAAAAGTCATACCAACATGGGGTTCTGTATATTAAGCACCTTTGCAAAAATCAAAACTAAATTCATTACATAAAACTAACATCGTACTGTTGAGTTGTTAATAACATAAAGACAAATTTATCAGGTTAATAGTTTTATTCTGTTTAAAAGGACCCACAATCAATGCTAATGAAGACATCCTTATAGCTTTCGTTGATCAAATTGTGCTGTACAGTTGAATGTATTTTTGACAAAATGTGTAAGAAACGAATTAAATTATTTATGGATATCAGCTTCATAAGAAAAATTAGGCTGCGATATGGTTGTTGTTGTTATCGTTTGTGTTGTAGTACCAAAGGCAAATGGGAATAATCATTTCAAACAATAGCAACAAGCCCATTACTTTTTGTTTTAGGTTTAACGTCATTTTTCACTCTATGATATGCAATAGACCACTTTATACCACTCGACCGTTCAAGGCCCTAACCTTGGATAAACCCTTCCATCATGCCGACATCATACTATTTAAGTAAACATTAACAAGAAATATGTCCTATATGAACCACAAAGTGTGCAATTTATCATTTCTCGAGGTTTTAATCAGCACATCAATAATGCCAGGAAAAATAGAACGAATTTGTACTTACCTTTTCGGAGAAAAACAAAAAGACTATTAGTGCGAATTCTTTCTCGCCAAATAGGATACGGTAATGCATGTATATAGAGTTCGTTTTGATACCATACTAATGACCTCATTAATTATACTGATGGCTAAAGGTAATATATCATCTCAATTTGAAGGTCATAGTAAAGTCACCGTAGCATGCCATAGGTGAGTGGCATACATACATGCAAGGTCTTAAGTTAATACTTTATTAAATTTAATAACATATGATTTTTTAAAAAACAATCACGTTAGCGTAATCAATTCGACTTTTCGATAAATAGACTTAACAGCGAAACAAATGCCAACAATCACAAGATTCATGGATGTTTATAGACTACATTAAATGTCCTCTTTTCATTAAGATCGTGTATAAATTATCTTCGTACGAGAACTACATATTTAAAACAATATGTATATCAACACGTGGTTGGTATATTGACAGAACTGAAACAGTGTATGTAAAACATGATATTTTCCCCACATGGATAGAAATTCGAATTCCAGTTCTCTTATATCAACTCTCAATTGGACCAGTGTGACTTGAGTAACTGACACAGTTTATAAAGTTACTGGATTTGCCAGACTAGGAAAACAACTTATCAAGCCAAGCACATTTAATATATTCGTCCATATCCTAATTAATGGCATAAAGCTATACCATAGTAAATTCATAATTTGTACAAAGGTGATATCAATATTTCATAAGATTATCACCAAAGCAAGGATGCCGTTATCTAGAGATACAGATTTGGATGAGATAAACGTTTGACCAAAGAATGTTGTACTGAAGAATAACATACAAGGGAAATACTTGGCTAATTGTTGATTTCAAAAATAAAAAGGATATTACGTTTTAGAAAAGATGCACTTTCTACGAAGATTTAAGTACGCATCATCAACCCTGCTTGCAATATGTGATATTTTATTTTGGTAAATATACAAATATATATTCTACAAAATGTACCACATAATTTGAAAATATGTAATAGATCCTTCTACAACGATTCCAGGAAGATCGAGACAGTATTGGTGTAGCACAAAGTGTTGGATCGGGGTATGAAGTAGCGGTAGCGGAATAAACCACAGGAATGGCGACATTTGACATAAATCTGAATTGACATCAATCTGAATGGCAACATTTGACATAAATCTGAATGGCAACAATTGACATAAATCTGAATTGACATAAATCTGAATGGCAACATTTGACATAAATCTGAATGGCAACATTTGACATAAATCTGAAACTGAAATCGTTAATTAATTGACAAGAATTGACGAAACGTTGTGAGTTACTAAGAAATAAAGGTATGCAGCATTGCTGCTCGCTTGTTCATAGCACTTTAAGACAATTATCAGGCGTAAAGTATTCGCTCCGGAATTTGTTTCGTCTTTTTACTGATAAAATTTTTTTTTTTTTTAAAATCTTAACATCTGAAACTGAATACATTGCAGTGAATACTTCAAAATATTATGACACAATATGAAATACACGAATTAAATTAGAAGTAATTATTCCACATAGAATATGAGAAATACTGCCAAACTAAACAAACTTCTAAAATATGTATTGTAGATAGTTTGTTTGATGTTTTGTCAATAATTCTCTAAATGATATACCTTACAGCATTAATACCACAAAGAAAACACAAATAAATTTAACTTGCCTGTACTTGACAGAATGCGCCAGTTAGTGAGGATTCGTTCTTGTTCAAAGGCATGCGACCAAGGTTATATATAGTCCTGTTTATCAACATGATGGTGACCTCATTAATTACATTCATGACTCAAAGCAATATGTCATGTCAGTTAGAATGTCATTTAAAGTCGCAATAGCATGCACAGGTGTGTGTCACTTATGTATACATTCAGCTAGACGCATAAACAGTTATTTGTAAAGCTTTGATACATGCACGTATTGATATATACACGTGAATGTTTCTGTTTACGCAAGTATTTAGTATCATTTGAGTACATCTTCATATCGTCTGCCTCTCCTCTCAGTGATAGCACAATATTTATCTGTATTAAGTAAGATTAATCTAAATTGAATTAAATTACTCTAAATCAAATGATATGATATGATATGATATGATATGATA
The DNA here is from genome assembly GCA_029339505.1 of Unio delphinus. Taxonomy (NCBI): domain Eukaryota; kingdom Metazoa; phylum Mollusca; class Bivalvia; order Unionida; family Unionidae; genus Unio; species Unio delphinus. The sequence goes on along the minus strand of JAQISU010000115.1, from coordinate 12,862,549 downwards.
TGATATGATATGATATGATATGATATGATATGATATGATATGATATGATATGGTATGGTATGGTATGGTATGGTATGGTATGGTATGGTATGGTATGGTATGGTATGGTACGGTACGGTACGGTACGGTACGGCACGGCACGACACGGCATGCATGGCATGGTATGGTATGGTATGGTATGGTATGGCATATGATATATGATATGATATGATATGATATGATATGATATGATATGATATGATATGATATGATATGATATGATATGATATGGTATGGTATGGTATGGTATGGTATGGTATGGTATGGTATGGTATGGTATGGTATGGTATGGTATGGTATGATATGATGAACAAAGAGTTTAGTTAAACTCACCCACTCCCTCCCCAAAATTTGTAAAAAAAAAATAATTAATCGAAACATGATTGCGAAGTTCCAAAGTAACCGAAAATGGTGCCCAATTAAAATCGGCGATCATGATATTCCTGAACTGCATAGGAAAGATGTCGGTAGAGTATGCGTACATTGTACTCTTGCAAGAATTATATTTGTCGAGAAATAGTGTATATGGATACTAATACTTGCAATAAATGTTATAGTTACTTTCTCGAAGTAGAACTATACCTATAATGATGTTAAATAATTTGCTTACACCTCCGAGCATAGCCAGAAATAAAACTCCTATTTTCAACAGATAAGTAAATTAGTGTGCTGAGATTGGGAAAAGGATCAGAAATGCTCCAAGTAGTAGTAAAATGGGAGTTTCATATCATAGTTTTGGTTATTGAAAGGTGACCCACCTTCTACTCCTATGACCTTGTGCTCATATGATCGTGCATGCATGTGAACCTGTTGATTATAATCTGAGATAGCTACTTATATGCGACCAATCCAAAATCCAAAAAGATATCCATTATAATATAGACATTTATACGGGGGGGGGGGGGGGGGTCAGTGACCCGTATCAGTAACCGACAAAACTGCTGTCATTATCACTGTGGTGCACATCTTTGGCACTATGACGTGACAAATACATCTGGGATGTTTGGCCAATTTCTATTTTACCTTCCCTTTCATTATATTTCAGCGTATACGTAGTCTGATAGCACTGCTATGAATCATATTTTCTCTGTCGAGTGGAACAAAACTAATATCGATGTTAGCACACATCATCATCTGGTACAACACCGTATTCTACGACCTCATGAGTACATTCAGAATGTATTACTTATACGAAATAATAAATCTAATTTTAATTTTTTTTAATTTTAAATACAAAAACCAAAGCATCTAAGTACCCTTACGGATAACGGAATTACACCTAAAGCGACTAGTGATGATGATATTGTATATGCGTACAATTCGTCAACAACCATTTTGTTGTCGCTATAACGTGGTACAAAGTAAAAACTAAGACACCCAACATTCTCATTCGACTCAACATACCCTTATTTCTGGTTATGATAAACTAGTCCAATCCGGACTCATGCACCTTTAAGATGTGTCGTTGAAATCTATTAAAACCATTTGCAGCAGAACTTAAAGCCAATCGAAAATTTCCTAAGGTTACCTCGTCTGTGCTTCCTCTCATCCAGTGATTAATATTCATTTAGTACACTCTATAATAACAAAGTCGAGTGCTCTCTATTGATACATTCTCTTTTTTCTTTACTTTTCTTTACTTTCTCGTACCTTCAAAACCTTTACTTGGCGGGGATGTTGACATTTTTTCTTTAAATTTCAATTGCATTTGCATTTCTGAATTTTCTTTGTATACATACATACATACATACATACATACATACATACATACATACATACATACATACATACATACATACATACATACAGCGCTTTAGACCACTCGGCCACTTGGGGCCCTTGACGTGATAATGAGAATATTTGCTATTTAAATGAAATTTAACAAATAAAAAATATTTATATCTTAATTCATCAGTTACATATTAATCGTAGCGATACGACTCAGATTGGGGGCCCTAAGTGGCCGAGTGGTCTAAAGCGCTCTCTGTTACGGATCACTGGTATCTCACCTCTGTCTGCGTGCGATTGAGTCTCGGATTCAGCCAGTGTGGGTATGTGAGAAAGAATGCCAGTAGATGCTCGTGGGTCGGTGTTTTTTCTTCTTGTTTTTTTCCGGATTCTTCCCCCACCATTGATAGTGGCCATAATCAGCCTGTAGTGTGCTGAAAAAATCCGTGAAACTCTAGAACAACGACTCAAATTGTAAAGGTTACTTTAAAAGTCCAAAAACAAACATATTTTAATCGCATGATTTGTATCTATCCGTTACTGTCGACTGTCGAGTCATAACGCCCTCGAGCAGATTGTGAGCTTGCTTACTGAAAACAACGTTTCCATGCATGTCAAAATGTTGAGGTAAGTCGTTGCTAACTGCTGATAATTGAACATGCAAGATTTTTAACATGTGTGTTTGGAAACAAAAGGCATTTGTCTCTGACAATTAGCCACCGAGAATATTTAGTTCAAATCATGAAAAACAAACATATGTGATTTTGATACTTGTTGTTGAGAAGCAAAGTAAATGTTTATAATCGCAATGGCCCGCACGAAACAGACCGCAAGAAAGTCAACCTGAAACATGTGGCCAAAACAACAACGTATTTGAATCAAGCCAACTATGACTATACGCATATTGCAAAAAAGGAGAGGAAAGAAAATACATGCATAATTGAATGAACTGTGTTCACTAAAAACGCAAGAAAATGGCAGCCAGTACGACCGAGGTGCGAAACCTACAGAACGTTTTCAAGGTTAAACGAATTGACAGCTGATGGGATCTTTTTGCACTGTGGGTACAAAAGAGGTTCACAAGAACTGGGCATGACTCAGATACCTAGAGAAGATTTTGCTAGTACAGTAGAAATATTGACAGCGATACCAATCCTAAACCCGGAATATGCTAAGAAGTTATACTCAGTTAGCCCGGTAGGTTACAATGGATATAAAATCAGACCAAGAGGAAAGCAGCCAATATTACCATATGGATACATAGAGATTACAAAGGGCAGAATAAAAGTTAAGGAACCAACTCCAATACTCAGAAAAATCAGAAAGAAAACCGGTGAGTTGAGAATATCAGACATCCCGCTATAAATCCATTTAGAAGCGGTGGTAGAATAATTTGAACAAAAATTCAAGATAAAAGTAATATCATCAAGAATGTCGACAATCCCCTCAACAAATATCCTGGATGGGATAAGAATAATCGAAATTGAAAAGGCAAAACTGCAAGAAGTAAAATTATCGTATTTCATATACAGATTCCTGGCAAAAACATGGTACAGTAGGGAATGCAATAGATGTGGACAGACAAGGACACACGCCATATAAATGACCCTCTAATAATATGCAAGGACACACGCCATATAAATGACCCTCTAATAATGTGAAATGACCAAGGGAAAATCAACAGGAACAGCAACAATAAAATCAAGTGGTACAGCAAAAAGAAACACAACAGCCAACTGAAAAAATAAAGGAAGTTGACATACCAGCTTCACAAGAAAGAAAACGTTTCAAAGATAATAGAATGAAAGCCACAACAGCAGAAAATCAAGCAAAAAAGAAGTCACAATTAAAAGGTCAAACTAAGTTACACCAGGAGAAAATAAGACAACGAGGTCCACAGTTAACAATAAACTCAGTGAAACAAATAACTGTTACCCAGAAAACTCCTCTGAAAATCGAAACAATTATGTGAATTTATTAATTTATTGTATATACGATATATCTATTGTACTACCACGTAAATTTTGTGTACGTTTTGTAGCTTCGGTTTACGCAGTATAATGCACATATTTATATTCTTGTTTGCGAATTACTTAGCGAAGGATTTATAATAATAAGATAAGGCTATATCTTTAAGAAATGTTTAATGCAGTAGGATTCTTATCGAGCAGGGTTAGGTTTTTCTTCTAAAATTGTCGTGTAGCTATTGTGCCGGTAATGTAATCTGCATAACTTACCGTGTATAACGTTATTACGATTTAATGAATAGTACACGGTGTTGGATATGCTTCTATCTGTCCAGTGTCTAGAATGTCCAGTCTAAAGTGTTCGATGTTGTCCGGTGTTGTCTAGTGTCTGGGTGTCCAGTGTCTTGAGTGTCCAGTGTCTGATGTGTCCAGAGTCTAGAATGCTCTGTGTTGTCGTGTGCTTTCCGGTGTTGTTCCGAGTCTAGAGTCCGGTGTATCCGGAATGTGTAGAGCTGTCTGGAGTGTCCAGAGTGGCTAGAGTGACCCTAACGTTCCAAGTTATTGGGCTGATCGAGGTCTACGCGGTACAAGCTGTAAATCCAACCACAGGAATTAATCTTAGCAGCCGTGGAGCTGAAATAAAGTGTTCTGACGACAGTGTCCATCTCTTTGTATATAATCTTGTAGCCATGGGTTAATTTTAGGGTTCGTAAAACCAATTGTATCTTTTGGGACTGTAAAGATAAGTTGTATATATGTCCTTTCTTGTTTGCATAAATTCACAATGAGTTGAATTCATATTATTACACGAGGAAAACTCTACATTATTTGTCCAGTGTCTGGGGTGTCCAGTGTCTGGTGTGTCCAGAGTCTAGAATGCTCTGTGATGTCCTGTGCTGTCTGGTGTTGTTCCGAGTATAGAGCCCGGTGTGTCCGGAATGTGTAGAGCTGTCTGGAGTGTCCAGAGTGGCTAGAGTGACCCTAACGTTCCAAGTTATTGGAGTGATCGAGGTCTACGCGGTACAAGCTGTAAATCCAACCACAGGAATTAATCTTAGCAGCCGTGGAGCTGAAATAAAGTGTTCTGACGACGGTGTCCATCTCTTTGCTTATAATCTTGTAGCCGTGGGCTAATTTTTGGGTTCGTAAAACCCATTGTATTTTTTGTAAAGATAAGTTGTACATCTGTCCTTTCTTGTTTGCATAATTTCACTATGAGTGAATTCATATTATTACACGAGTAAAATTCTACATTGTTTGTTTTCTGCTTAAGCTCTGTATCCATCTTTCTATTGTGCAGCCACTGTGAATCATTTACCCCATGTGTGTGTATTTTGTAGAGTGATTTATTTGTATTTTTCATTATTACATTTGTGCTTTCTTATGTTAATTAATCCAATATTTGGATTAAATATACAAGCACGTATTCGTAATCAATTACTCGTTCAAGTCATGCATTATCATACATTGTATTTATATTATCGTCAAAAGTGTTCTGCTGTGATTCCGGAAATCCCACGCGGTTATCTTGTTACACCTGGAGATTACTTCAGGCTTTGATCCTTCATATGCTACCGTTGCCCCCAAATACTCGAAAGTGTGGACTGCTTCTAGCTTCGTACCTTGGACTCTAATGCCAGTGTTGATGCACTTTGTGTTGTTGGTCATCACTTTGGTCTTATCTGCACTGATTTCCATGCTGTAGGCTGCAGATGTTTCGTCTCTCTACTAAGCTAGCTAGATCTTTCTCATTTCCTGCTAGTACATAGTACATCAATGTCGACAGCAAAACGTAAGTTGGTGACTGTTCTGCCTCCATTGTTGACTGTTCATTCATGTTTTTTTTCATGTTTTTTAAGTGTGTCAGCCATGAGTCTCTCCGGAAAGATGTATAGTGTGGGAGAGATCATACAACCTTGTCTGACTCCGACTGTTGCTCTGAATCAGTCCCCAATGTTGCCATTGAAGTATACTGCACTGGTGGCATTGAACTAGAGGTGACATATTACTGTGATGAAGTCGGCAATGATGTTATACAGTCTCGTGGTCTCCCACAAGGTTGCATACCATACCTTGTCAAATGCCTTCTTGAAATCCACAAAGACGTGGTAAATGTCTTGCTGATGTTGGAGGTATATCGCACACAATAACAAGAGATCTGCTTTGTTGTATTGCGCCCTGCTATGAAACTTTCTTGCTCCACAGCAATGATCTTTTCAGCCAGTGACATTAGTCTGTTCAGCAGTATCAACAACATGACTATGAGTGGATTGCTAATAGGATTGATTGTACGGTAGTTTTGACACTGGTGCAAGTTGCCTTTTTAGGGAGGGTGATGAACAGTCCACGGCGGTGGCCATACTCATGTTTGCCAGATCGTGTTGCATATGTTTATAAGAGGGCAAATGAATGTCTTTTTCTTCGTTAAGGCAGTTTCCAGCTTTGTCCTGTACAGAGGTAATTCGTGTTTTGTGATTGTTAAATATTGGACCATTTAATACGCTTTTTTGCTTATGTTCCTTTTTCAACTCCCACCTACCCACCCATAATTACCTGTTTGTCAACTAACCCGTTCCTCATATATCACGATCTGACTGCTCGAATGAACTTTATCAATGACTCAGACCGGAACAAGGATATATAAATAAAATGTTCGTCAAGTAATCTAGACATATAATGCTAACATTTATTACGCTAGACGAGGACGACGCCCTTTCACCATGTGTCTTGTGTTCTTGAGAAGCTCGAACTGTGTGATATGTGCCATGGTGTTTTGCAAACATATATTTAATACCAGATTACTCAGATATGTAATTTTATACGAAAGGATTTTTTAAAAAAAACACGCAAGAACTCAACATAGAAATGAGAGGAATGCCGACGCTGACCGCCTGCATTTAAATGGTCTACAAATGCTACTGAATTCGAATTCTTTTTGCAAATCCTAGGAAAAGTCTCTGAAATGTTCAGTCGTTGTTGTTGTTGTAGGGTTTAACGCCATTTTTTCAGCACACGGCAGGCTATACATGGCGGCCAGTATTATTGGTCGAGGAAGAACCCGGGAAAACCCCCAGAAAGAACCACGGACCCACGAGAAGCTACTGACAAACTTTCTCACATAACTACATTAGCCGAATCTTAGACTCGAACCCACGCAGACAGAGGTGAGATGGCAGTGATCCGTAACGGAGAGCGCTTTAGACCACTCGGCCACTCGGGGCCCCTAAAAATGATCAGTCACAATGGTAAGATGATTTAAAGATATAATGGTCTGCCCACATACCTACTCACATCTTTATGTCAGCCGGCTGATGCAAGTGTATTGTCACCCATCGCATCTTGACAATTACCCAAGTTAATTGAGATCTGAGACTTTTATGTCACCATGAAAACCTGTCATTTAATCGGCCTCTACATCAGTGTAGCTTTCATTTTGAAAATAAGGTCTTAAGTTTACTTAATTTTTATCTAAATATAACAAGCAGTTAATAATATAAACAAAATAGCGACAATACACGGTTTTCGGGGTGAAAACGCTCGAGGGAGCACTCAAAAAACGCTTACAACCCTAGGGCTCATACTTTTTCCACTTTCTCCAGCAAACCTTTGCACGAAACAAACTGTGTTATCTCTGTATTTTTGTATTGTCTCATCAAGACGAATACAGATTTTGTTTGTTTGTTTGTTTGATTAGGATTTTTAACGTAGCCTTAAAAAAAATTCAGTCATATCGCTACGATGTCTGCAGTGAGGCAGTTTATAGTGATGTCTTGCACTTGGGCATCATGCCGCAGACATTTAGCATCATGTCCCACCCAGTTACATTATCCTGACACCAGGCCGACCAGTCCTAACACTAACCTCTCAATGCTGAGCGCCAAGCGTGACAGCTATTAGTACCATTTTTGTAAGTCATTGGTATGACTCGGCCAGGGATCGAACCCACGACCTCCCGTTTCCGCGGCGGACGCTCCAACTACTAGGCCACTGAAGCGAATAAAGGTAACGGTATTAAGTTTCGACGATGACAGCTACGCTGTCAACCTTTACATGTTGTTCAATGTAAATGGATAGCTGATGACAGGGGTGGAGCTGTTTGACTTTTTTGTTTTGTCTGGGATTTTGTGACTTGTGTAAAAGCTATTTCAAGTCATATACGAAGGTGGGGTATGGAGATACGTAATTTAACGCACGTAAATTAGAAACTTGGAGATACATCATTGTTTGCATGCAAAAACGATACCGCGGAAAAATTGCTGTTAATTTCTATCTCGTTCTTTGAGATTTAATAAAACTGCTGAGTTTACAGTTTTCCCTGTTACTTTTACTTTAGCTTGAATGGAATTTATCAGAAGTGTGCCACTCCCCGTCCCCCAAAAACGTGCAGACACACACACACACACACACAAACACACACACACACACACGCTCGTTCAGTACATTACAGTTAAGCAATTTCGGCAAACAGCCTATCAAAAGTTTAGGGGAAAAAAACCTAAATTACGAGTCAATGCAAAGGAGAAAGCAAGATCCGTTTTTTTTTTACCATGTACTTGAGCTAGATTTCTCTGGCATGTAGCATATAAGACCTTGAGATAGATGCACGATATTTTCCATACACATTTATCTTTTCCTCTCGTGAAGAGAAGGTGGTAATCTTCCTTGTCCTATTTTTATGCTTTTGTTTTTGCAACATGGAAAAAACATCTATTATTCATATTCTATATGCCGTAGACAAGTGATAAATAGTCCTGGTTAAATAAAAGTCACAAGTATTGTATTCGTATGCATTAGTGACCAGCAAGCACTCGGGCATCAAATGCGTGGGCTAGCTTTATATGTCATAGCAAATATTTGTATGAAACATATAATCTAGAAATAATATTTGAATATAAATGATAGCAGTATGTTGCTGAGAAGGGCTTAAATTATGTATGAAAAATCGAGGCCTTACTTAACATAAAGTTTTATCAAACATTGAACAACACAATTCGGATTTATCGCATATGTCTACTGGTTCATTAAACATCATATTATTTTATTAAAACATTTCGGCAGTCCAGTACATCGGCATGAGGTCAAAGATAATCCTTTTAATGCCATGTAAAAGTCTATGATACTTTCACGACAGTGTAATGAATCAAACGATCGCACATCATATGACGTGTTATTCAGAGGATCTCACATGGGTAACAATTTAATATTGACTTTATGAAACGAATTGAATGGTGTCAAGCTGTTCATAAATTTATTATTAAATCATTACCCATTTGAGATTCTTTATATCACATAGTTTATATTTCAATGGAAAGTATTTAGATAGAAAGAAGAACGAATAATTTCGTTTATTCTAGCAGACAGTGCACCTTTCATTTGTTTTGCATAAAATATAGTCCCAAACAAAGTTGAACGAGTCAAAGTAGATTGTACCTTTTTCCAAACTATAAATCAAAGAAAAAGCTTCCGTTCTAATAAACGGAACATTTTATAACGACAAAGTCAGTTTTGAAAACAGAATGATCAATGCGTTGTGATGTCACATTGTTTGATATGGTAAACAGTAGGTCTCGAGTACATTCTACTATAAAATGTCGCTTTCAGAAATAAACATTGTATTGTTGCGACTGCTATGTAATATAAGATTACTCAATGCAGAACTTCTCACATTTACTGCAATGCACTTCAACCGCTCCGGTGGCTTAGTGGTTAGAGCGTCCGCCGCGGAAGCGGGAGGTCGTGGGTTCGAACCCCGGCCGAGTCATACCAAAGACTTCCAAAAATGATACTAAACGCTGCACTGGTCGGTGTGGTGTCAGGATAATGTGAATGGGTGGGACATCATGCTACATGTCTGCGGCATGATGCCCCACTGCTAGACATCACTATAAACTGCCTCATTGCAGACATCGTAGCGATATGACTTAAAAAGTGTTAAAGCTACGTATTTGGCTAGAACAATATACTGTACAAAAGACGTAAACAAATTTCTTTTTGAGTCGGATTTGCATCTCATATATAATACGTAAAGATGTCGTTGAAAAAAGTTATGTCAATTATAAGACCTATCATGACTAAATTCTTCTGTGAACAGAGGTGATTGTATTTACTTTTGTAAGTTAACACTGCTAACCCCGCATTTATATATCAATATCTATGTTACAGATATACCACTTGCTCTACCCCACCCCGTGATTAAATAAGCAATACCCTTAATTTTACTTCTTATTGTCATTTTTTTGTCTTGTAGTTATACGCCATTTTTCTCATAATAATATTGTTATACATGATATTATAGCAAACTCCTGTGAGTGGTAACATATCCATATTCAGACAGCCGAGATATTTTTCCTCAATTTCCTTTAGCGTGTCGAGTAAAAAAAATGGCTGCCAAAAATGTTCTTTCAAAACCAAACATTCCAGAAGGCGGGGGTTAAAAACGTTTTCCCACGATCCCATCCAGTAAGTATAGTGGATACCGTACAATTATTTCATGCGCTTATTTCAACCAATCAGAATCACATAAAGTTATATTGTAACGTGTGGTAACCTCAACAATATGAAACTGCACATACTATAGCAAAACTATATCTACTATGTGATAAGAATATACAGCGTGCGTGCGTGCATGTGTGTGTGTGTGTGTGTGTGTGTGTGTGAACACTTTTTTGGTAATGTACAACGCGAAGCAAATGACAAAACGCTCATGCAATACTCTAGAAGATATTTATACGTGAGTTGAAATGAATGTGAAGAAACCAATATGTTGTGTTGCACTATGATCTGCTACTCTTTTCAGGGATGTAATAATAATAATAATAATAATAATAATAATAATAATAATAATAATAATAATGAGGACTTTGTATAGCGCCTAATCTTTAGAAGCTCTAAGCGCTTCACAACATTTATATTGACATGACTACACTACAAAAAAAACAAAAACAAAATCTATGAAACTGGAAAACATAAAAAGTTTACATAAAAAACATGTATCTGTCCATAAGAATAAAGAATTTTGAAGCTGATAGTAGTATCCATATTTGTGTGTACGCTGTGTTCCACCGTAAAATTCCGCTGTTTAGTATCTACTATGGGCTTGTTGACTTTAGTATTGAATAAATGTGTTATATTGTATTACAGAGGAGCGTATTGTATTGTACTGCGAGTCGGCTCTGTTCCAACACTACATCATGCTGGGTTTTTAATGTATTATGGCATGTGGTCAATAATATTAATAAATTGTGATGTATCTTTCAAAGTATCAAACTGTATTTAAGGTTATAGAATTACTATTATATTGTTCTTCTTTCAATGACACGTTGACGACATTTTTCATTTCATGCCGGATGCCGCTCAGTAGTTGTGACCTCAGCAAAAGTTATAAATAGTGATTTTTGTTTTCAAGATTAAATAAATTAAGAACTCGTTCAATTAAAGATTCACTTGCTGTATTTTTAGTTTTAGTCTCTGGGGGGTTTTGTTCGTTGTTTTTTTGCCACTGTTTAAAATATGTTACAATAGTACCAGAACAAAACAATCAAAACTGCATATATTGAAATTTCTGAATTTTCTAAACCGTGGAATACCTGTATCGATGTGTTCCTTTTCTTAGGGCCTTAGTGTATAGATTTTTTAAATGAATGATTTTGTTGTTTTTTTATTTGTGTAATTCTTGACCTACCACTGCTGAGGTAATAGGGATAATATGTTCCGGTAAGCATGCGTATATCTTTGCTGTTGAATAAATCGGCAGGAAGTATTTATTCTTAAGCTCTCCTGGCCTGCCTCCGTTGTATTGATATTGATCTCGTAAGCTGCAGGGCTTCTTCCGATTGAGAAGCGTCACATGGACCTTCCCGGAGCTGTCTTCTCCCACGTGTAAGTGCCTATACCAAACTCCTTGAAAGATGTCTTCAAGGTGTCCCTGTAGTGATTCAGTCCTGGTTCTAGCTAGCAATAGTACGTTTTGTCGGAACCCCGTGGTCTGTCATTGGGGCTAAATGGTCTGTCCAACGCATCACTGAGTGCATCATAATGATGTACATGATAGGCAGGCCTGTTTGGGCAAGAACTTCAGTATCCGGAATCATTTCTCGTGCCACTTATTGTCGAGTCCTCTGATGCAAGTTGTGTGGAAGTGGTTCATCTTCGTTACATGGCGTTGGTAGACTGTCTATGTTTCCCAGGCGTAAAGTAGCATAGAGAGTATTATTGTTCTATACACCTTCAGCTTTGTCTGCTTTTGTTCTTGACATTGGCGTGTAGTCTTCCGAAGGCCGCGCTGGCCATTACACTAACTTTGTCATCGATGGCGACGTTCTGGAACAGTGCTCTCAGTTTGTGGCCGTTGATTGTAATGAGTGTTTCTGCATACGGTTTCAATGGTAAAACAGGGAAACTAGAATTGAAGTTTCAATCATAATACATACACTAATAACTTTTTAAAAGTGTTACATTTCAATATTGGCCAAACATAAAATATCAGATGAACATTTACTGAAGAAAAAGAAACGTATATAAATTTACAGTTACTTTAAAGCAATATTCATAAGAGATAACTTTAACATTAAGAGTTGTCCGATGGGTATATATTCCAAAGTATACACTGAGTGGATTTGGCATTTCCCACATGATTTCGATCAAGTGTGCTTTCGTGTGGGACAAACACGGACGCGTAAGCCCAACCACGGTAAATGTCCATTTCATATATGCATCAGCGCGCGCGTGTGTGACCGCATCATAAAAGTGTTAATAAAATGTATACTCTAGTAACGTGGCTTGGAGCATATATCAGACGCCTAGTTTGTCATACTAAGAGACGCAAGTGAAAATACCATGTTATAAATTCTTTGGATATTCTCTTTCTCATGGCAAAGCATACACCAAAAACACCGTCTTGTTTGAATACCCATGCCTGAATATATGTGCAAAGTGTTCTGCATCAGACAGTCCCTATGGCGTTTTTTTCCCACCAATAAATAGTATTTTATCATTTTTATGTATATAATATAATTGTTTCTCTTAGTTTTATTTTTTTTTTCATTCTACAACATGTTATTGTAATCAAACATTGTTTGCTGGACCAAATTTCCTTGTCCAAAATTGAGTTTGGTTATATTTGACCGGCTCGACTTTATTGTTGTTGTTGATGTAAACAGCTAAAAATAACTTCATTATTATGTATGTGTATGAGCCAATTAACCAAATTATAATGATGTGAAAAATTTCAGGAGGCTTTGCATAAATTGAAGGTCATAATTAAGAGTGCACCCGTTCTTACAGCTCCAAATTTCAGCCAATCATTTAAACTGCCTGTTGATTAATTGTATGTTGGTGCTAGAGCAGTATTGATTCAGGAAGATACAAATGGTGTTGATCGTCCATTGTGCTATTTTTCCAAGAAATTAACACCAGAGAAATTATTCCACAATCGGGAAGGAATGTTTGGCTTTGATATTGGCATTAAAACACCTTGAAGTTTACATTAGTTCGGCATCTTCTCTGGTTATTATGTTTAATGATCACACACCCTTTACCTTCATCGGCTAGATGAAAAGCAAAAATCAGATATTACAAAAGTCACGTTTTTGTTACAGGAATATACCACTGACACCAGCCACATCAAGGGAAAAGACAAATTTTAGCAGATGCACTTTCACGTGTATAGAAATATGTTTCATGTATACTTTGTGTCATTCATAAAAGATTTGATTAAATGTTTTGTACCACATGCGTATTTGACTAATTGTAAAAAAGAAAGCTTTATTGCGTAAATCCTTCTCTTTTATGGGCGGAAGTGTTCTGTTTATTTGATTTAATTATTAATATGTTAGTCTTTTATTCATTACATGATATTGTAATGTAATATTGTTTGCTAGACTTGACCTTGCCCAACATTAAGTTCAATTCTGCTTGACCTGATTTATTTTTGTGTTTATTTCTTTGTTGTTATTTCATTGATGTCAAGTAGCTTCATTATGCTGCATGTGTATGAGCCAGTTAAACAAATTATTATTCAGGTAAATATATTGATTTGGTTCAGGGCTTTAGAAAATCCTAAGTAAATTGTATAGACTATTATGCTCTTAAACAACCAAAGTTCATTAATTCAATCATGATAGAAAGTTATTTTCCATTAGGTAATAGTTGTTTTGAGACTGTCGGAAGTTCCTCAGTTGTACTTTAACAGCTTTAAGTTCTATTATGTTGGGTCCAGTTTGGACTTCAATATATTTAATTCACGTAATTATGTTCTCTGGAAATAAAACGTGTTGTGATAAAATTCGTGTATAAAGACATTCAATGGAATTTATACTGACTTTAAACCCGAAACATTATGTATGTGATTCAACATCAGACTATTGACACATCAGAACTTCGTAGACCACCACATTCACGTCCTAGCCTTCGATTTCCAATCTCATAGGGACTTCAGCGGAGGTTTTTATTCAGGACTTTTTATTATCAGGATTTGTGTTTTTAATTCTTGGATTTGTTTGGATTTCATTCCTAAAACTGTATGTTTTTTCTCATTTTCCACTTTGTATTCTAGGGAAATAAACTATTACCTGAATTGTACAAAGCTTGTTCTCTTCACTCTTTTTTTGGTTACTTATTTTAAGAGCTTAGACTCTTAATATAAAAGTGATTTTTGTATTAATTATGTTTTGTATAGTTCGCCTTTAATTTCTATACTAATTCCAAAACCTACCTGAAACAAATAATTAAGAACAGTTTGCAAATAAACAAATTATTGTAAATAGTATGGAAAGCAACAAATTCCTGAAATAAATATGCGAATACAATGTTTTTTAAAAACTAAGTCCCATGTTATCACGAACCCATAAGACCTTCATGTTACTATCGTATTATAGAATAAAATTGTAAGTTGCAAAAAACATTAATAAAAATTCAGCGTAATTACAGTTACGAAAATTAATCAACTTCAGAATCCACCCAAAACACACATATGGTATAAATAATGTTGGACAATCGAGATGGACGTCAAGACTAATACTTGCAAACGAATGCTGTATTTTTGTTGACAATGTTCATGGGACATGATACAAATATTTCATCTTATATTTAAATATTAATTTAAAACAATTATTTGAGCAATGCTGTAAATATGCTTTTATAGCTTTACTTGTAGAATCAGAGACCGACACTGCTTTTAAAGTATTAAAATTTAAAAATGTGTAGGATTTGTCAACATTTTGTTTACAACTGCGCTGTACCAATGACCGCTCAAACTGTTATTCTTGATAAAGGTCACGTTTTCGTCAATATTTGTTTCTGCTTGTTCGGTGGTGAATATATCATCGGACGCTAACCAGAATATACTTTCTTACTTTGAAGTCTGCCGCTAGACATGTTACTTTCGAGCTTTGAGTCCAGAACGGTAATTATGTGTACGTATGAACTCATGTTTCCCAACATCCACTGGTTTCTATTTTCATGACGAACTTCGATGATATCTGTAGAACTGGTGTTTGGAACCAGACATCAAATGCGTATAAAAATGTTTCTTGTTTGAAAACCCTAAACAGGTTAAGTTGTGGTATTTTCGCATAAGATTGTTTTATGTACACCATATACAATTCATTTTCTACCGATATTGAGCATAGAATAGAAAATGTCGACTGCTTGAAATAAAAATGATTTCTGACTAACGAATATGCAAACCCTTTAATAGCATAATGTTATGCGTAAGATCAAAACTAGAATTAATTAATTTCAAAACCTTTCTTTACAACAATGTAAATAAATAAATTTACCTGACTGAGAGTCCAATGAGATGCAATAATTAAAACGAACCCATTAAATATCTTTGCGACAACAGTAGAATGAACCCCAAAGTTTAATGATAAACAGGAAATACATGGATTTACAGCTTTTGAAGCCAAATACTCACTGCATCAATTCAGTATGGACAAATCTAAGCCAGTGATACATACTGAAAGTCATTATAAAATGCATGCCACCTATTAAGAGTAAATAATGAAAGTAACCTTGGCAACATCTGGATAAATAATATGGGTCTATATACAAAGCATGTATCGACAGAGATGATTTTTATACCGGAGGAGTCAAATTAAACAAGAGAAATAAAAAAAAATTGTTAGAGCTAAATATTCCACTCTTTAACGTAACCAACGGGACTATTCGGTAAAGCAAATACAATAGGATTTATCGCAGAAAATCTTTTCACAACTAATTTTCATTTTGATTTTAAAATAAAATTTTGATGAGTACAGTCAGTGTCGCCATCATCATTACAGCTATCATCATTTTGACATTCGAACTAGTTTTCGAGCTTGCAATAACAAACCGATATAATAAGTAATGTTCAGTTGGATTTTGTTTACAACAGCGTTTCAGCTCTAACGTCTCGGATTAAATAAATACCTACTCACCTTAGTAGGACAATAAGACCTCATCTAGTACAGTATAATACTTTTTTTGGTACAGTAAGACAATAATACTTCATTTGCCATAGTAGGATAATAAGACCTCATCTAGTACAGTAAGACAATAATACTTCATTTGCCATAGTAGTACAATAAGACCTCATCTAGTACAGTAAGACAATAATACTTCATTTGCCATAGTAGGATAATAAGACCTCATATAGTACAGTAAGACAATAATACTTCATTTGCCATAGTAGTACAATAAGACCTCATCTAGTACAGTAAGACAATAATACTTCATTTGCCATAGTAGGATAATAAGACCTCATCTAGTACAGTAAGACAATAATACTTCATTTGCCGTAGTAGGATAATAAGACCTCATATAGTACAGTAAGACAATAATACTTCATTTGCCATAGTAGTACAATAAGACCTCATCTAGTACAGTAAGACAATAATACTTCATTTGCCATAGTAGGATAATAAGACCTCATCTAGTACAGTAAGACAATAATACTTCATTTGCCATAGTAGGATAATAAGACCTCATCTAGTACAGTAAGACAATAATACTTTATTTGCCATAGTAGGACAATAAGACCTCATCTAGTACAGTAAGAGAATAATACTTCATTTGCCATAGTAGTACAAAAAGACCTCATCTAGTACAGTAAGACAATACTACTTCATTTGCCATAGTAGGATAATAAGACCTCATCTAGTACAGTAAGACAATAATACTTCATTTGCCGTAGTAGGATAATAAGACCTCATATAGTACAGTAAGACAATAATACTTCATTTGCCATAGTAGTACAATAAGACCTCATCTAGTACAGTAAGACAATAATACTTCATTTGCCATAGTAGGATAATAAGACCTCATCTAGTACAGTAAGACAATAATACTTCATTTGCCATAGTAGGATAATAAGACCTCATCGAGTACAGTAAGACAATAATACTTTATTTGCCATAGTAGGACAATAAGACCTCATCTAGTACAGTAAGAGAATAATACTTCATTTGCCATAGTAGTACAAAAAGACCTCATCTAGTACAGTAAGACAATACTACTTCATTTGCCATAGTAGGACAATAAGACTTCATCTAGTACAGTAAGATAATATAACTTCATTTGCCATAGTAGGACAATAAGACCTCATCTAGTATGTTACATTATAGGCAAACAAAATAACTTGGTTATGCCTTAGAACTATTTGACTGTTTTTCGTTGTACATGCGTACAATACTATCTAGGGTGAATAAGTGTTTTTCCAGGTAAGCAACGAAACTAACATGTATCTCGCCGGAAATTACTTGCGACCAGGGACATTATATGCACGGGTAATTTACCCTGACTATTACTCACTCTCCTATGGATTTAAGGAAGATCAATTTATAACCGACACACTTGTTGTTTTGGATCTTGTCAAGGAGTGTACGCTCTCCATTGTGTTCTTCAGCCATAGGGCTGACAAGTAGAGCTGACTAGAGCTAGAGCTATCTGGAGCTGTCTGTATGTATGTACGTATTTCTGTACATGTGGTGGAGCCACCAATGTAGACGTAGCTACTTCAAGGGTGCTGTATACTGTCTGTACGTGTGTTTACGTATGACTGTACATGCGGTGGATCCGTGAAGGGTGCGAGCGGCCGATAAAAGTGTGGGCCAACCCAAGGACTCGAATAAACTGTGCGGTTTATCAGTTTATGAATCGTACGACTGTAAAAGGGTCAAGAAACATGTTTGTACCAATTGTTGTTTCAATTTTGTACATTTTCATTTACATGAGATTATTTTGAATCTTAGTTGTATTCCGGGCGATGTGAATCTCACTTATAATGCATAATTTTATTTTAAACATATTTAAATACCTTGAGATTGTTTGAATCTTAATCGTAGTCCATATACGTGAGATTATGTGAATATCTTACAATGCATAATATTATTTGAAACCTACATGAAATCCATGAGGTTTCTTTTGAATCTGTATTTCATATTGATATCATATTTTCGGTTTATGTTCAATGTGTGAATGTTTGTATAGAGTGACTAGATCAATCGTATGTTGGTAGCGTGTAAGAATCATTATATTTATACACCATATATTTTTCTTTATTAATTCATTTCATAAATATCCATCCTTCACACATTGTGTTTGTGTAATTCATTTAATCCAAAACCCACTCGGTTTCTATTTTGCAACATAGTGCAGTAGGATAATTCGTTTCCTAGAGTAAGACAATAACACTTAATTTGAGACGCTTAGACAATAAGTCTTCACTTGATACACTATGACAGTAAGACTTGATTTAGTACAGTAAGTCAGTAAGACTTCATTTGGTACAGTCGGACAATAAGACTTCACTTGATACATTAAGACAGTAAGACTTGATTTAGTACAGTAAGTCAGTGAGACTTCATTTGATACAGTCGGACAATAAGACTTCACTTGGTACACTAAGACAGTAAGATTTGATTTAGTACAGTAAGTCAGTGAGACTTCATTTGATACAGTCGGACAATAAGACTTCACTTGGTACACTAAGACAGTAAGATTTGATTTAGTACAGTAAGTCAGTGAGACTTCATTTGATACAGTCGGACAATAAGACTTCATTTGGTACTGTCGGACAATACGTCTAAGCAAGACGATTGACTTCATTTGGGACAATTAGACTTTATTCGGTATAGTAGGACAGTAGGACTTCATTTGGTACATGAATACAATAAGACTTCATTTGCTACAATACGTTTCTCCGGCCATTACGACATTTAGCACGATGCCGTGTTTCTAATGTCAAGGAAATATTGTTTTGTTATCAGTTATAGTTACTAGTGGCTTTTATATTGTTGTATCCAGTCTGCATCAGATTCAGATGAATATATTAGTTTAAATACTACCGACACTCATTAACTAATGAAGCTTGTTTTATTAAATCCACCCCTAATGTTGATAATACTGAAAGTATCAGAAGCTTAGCAGTTTCAAGGCATTGTTGGAGCTGTTAATAAAGGAATACATCAGTCAGTGCATATAAGGTATATGTCGTAAAAAAAAGGTCTACGGAAAACTAAACGCACATTGTGTTATTTAACTCTTTCTTTCGGGGGGGGGGGGGGGGGCTGGAGTCGCATAAATATGTATTTTTTCGCTGTAGTGCTGTACAGCAGCTGCACTAGAGAATATACCGCGACTATCATGCATTTCAGTGTATGGGAACATTGTAAGCAAAAGACTATCAGGTATTTCAGTGTATGAGGACATTGTAAGCAAACGACTGTCATGTGTTTCAGTGTATGGGGACATTGTAAGAAAAAGACTATCGCGTGTTTCCGTGTATGGGGACATTGTAAGAAAAAGACTTTCAGGTGTTTCAGTGCATGGGGACATTGTAAGCAAAATACCATCAGGTGTTTCAGTGTATGGGGACATTGTAAGAAAAATACCATCAGGTGTTTCAGTGCATGAGGACATTGCAAGCAAAATACCATCAGGTGTTTCAGTGTATGGGGACATTGTAAGCAAAATACCATAAGGTGTTTCAGTGTATGGGGACATTGTAATCAAAATACCATCAGGTGTTTCAGTGTATGGGGACATTGTAAGCAAAATACCATCAGGTGTTTCAGTGTATGGGGACATTGTAAGCAAAATACCATCAGGTGTTTCAGTGTACGGGGACATTGTAAGCAAAAGACTAGAGCTGCTGACGGAGTAAGAGAGAGAAGGTCACTGCTAATACTTGTTTGTTTTCTTTTCTTGTTTTAATTAAGTAGAATATACATTACCAGGGGTATAATACTGTGGAAGCAGCGTTCCCTAACTTTTGTTGCGCGTTCCGTTACTTTTTGCGTGGTCTCTTATATTTTCCGCTTAACATGACACCAAGTCCCATAATTATCGGAGATAGGGAGTTCTTGTTCAGTTAGCAATGCTGTATGTGTTGCTACGTGTATACTCTGCAATCTCATCACGTTACATATAGTAACACCTTTAGTAATCTCATCATGTTACATATAGTAACACCTTTAGTAATCTCATCACGTTACATATAGTAACACCTTTAGTAATCTCATCACAGTACATATTGTAACACCTTTAGTAATCTCATCACGGTACATATAGTAACACCTTTAGTAATCTCATCACGGTACATATAGTAACACCTTTAGTAATCTCATCACGGTACATATAGTAACACCTTTAGTAATCTCATCACGGTACATATAGTAACACCTTTAGTAATCTCATCACGGTACATTTAGTAACATTTTAGTAATCTCATCACGGTACATATAGTAACACCTTTAGTAATCTCATCACGGTACATATAGTAACACCTTTAATTCCTGTTTGATGTAGCTATTGTTTAATTAAATAACAGTACACAGCCTTTTTATCTGTGGATCCAAAACTTAAACGACGCAGACATGTGAATATCTACTATTTAAAGCACGTTTTGATTTTTGTATCAGGAAACCGATACATTATGTTTTAAGCGTAATATTTGTGCACGTAAGGATTGGCCAACATTCAAGGTCCTACCATAGCCGTCGGCAGTTGGTGAGTTCTGAATGTGCCAGGCTATAACAGCTGTAAACAATCTGCCTGTAAAATTTTGTTTTGATGCTTGTCGCCTTGCTCAGTGGGAATAGGGACTAAATAATCAGTTACATTTGTCATACAATCATTGATCTGGAAACACTAACATAATTGTTTTGTAATCGAAAGTGTCAGTATAACAGCACGATGCAGTTTAATTTTTATTATGCTACAGTTTGATGTATTCTAATAAATCGATGTCCACACCGCTACGTTATATTGCATTTTGCTGCATCATGTATGTGTGCTTGTGTTTTAAATGCAGCTCTATATTCCTAGTTTTTTTCCACTGAATATACACTTATAAGTGGAAAGTATAAACTGTTGTGGGGTTTCTTTGTATGAATCTGGTTAATTTTTTTGTATTGATTCAGAAGAAGAACAGATGAGTTTGTGATAATTAAACTTGGTAATGAGATGCTGCCTATACGTTTACTTTCAAATAAAGTTATTGCATCAAGAGGAAGTTTTTTCCGGTCTTCTATTTTGAATTATATGCCTTGCTTGATCAGCTCTATCAGAAAGTTATTCTACCTCACATGTTTGGTTCATGTTAACTGCAAACTATACAAGATACAATAAAGTTTATTTTGAGCTCCGTAATCTGAGTAAATACATAAAATAAAAACTCTTTTCGAAGCTACAGTAGCGAAATGAAATAACGAAGGTATTTCATAATATAGTAGATAGATTTACAGAATATATATATATATATATATATATATATATATATATATATATATATATATATATATATATATATATATATATATGTGTGTGTGTGTGTGTGTGTGTGTGTGTGTGTGTGTGTGTGTGTGCGTGCGTGCGTGTGTGCATGCATGTATGTATCTATGTATATATGTATGTATGTTATGTATGTATATATGTGCTTGTATGTATGTATGTCTGTGTGTGCGTGCGTGAGTGCGTGCGTGTGTGTGTGTGTATGTATGTATGTATGTATGTATGTATGTATGTATGTATGTATGTATGTATAATTAAAATTTCTCACCTATATGGGTTTATTTTTGTATCAAATTAATTCTGCTAAGTATTTTCAGGAATTCTCCTGTAGAATCCAGGGATAGCACTTTCCATTTTATTTGGTGTATATCAGGTGTTGTCATCAGCGTTATTATGCGTTGCTTTTGAGACTTAGAGAATGCCTTGTATTAAGATATTAAATATGAGGGGTCCTAGTATTGAACCATGTGGTACTCCTTTGGAAGTTATATCATACTTACTATATGAGGATCCAGTTTTACTCATTCGTTCTTGGTTACACAAATAGTTTTCACGTAAACAGTAGGTTCATTGCGTTAAGTCTAATTCTGTCCTACCTTCTTGTAAATCAACAGGCTTAAATCCTTTTTTCTAAATTGAAGAAGAATCATCTGCAAAAGGTTTATTATATGCGTATACATGTTGCCTTCAGTTTCATAAATTTAGGTATCTCTTTGTTTCACATATTGTACTTTATCATACGAAACCGTGTTTTTTAAAGTATATTTGTCGTTTATGTTTTGAATTTGTACTTTCTTATATGGGTTGTGATGTTGTCACACTTGCTAAATATGCTGTCAGCAGCATGGCTTGTCTAGAGCTAATGTTTTTATGTTTCCTAAACGGTTGGAAAGAATTGTTCATGATATTATAATATTTTTGTAGAGACTTTTAATTTTTTTTTTTTTGTCAATGCCTAATGTATTACGTAAAGGTGTTACGGTACCTTTTCTGAATAAAGCTAATATTGATCAAGCTGATAATGATTTGGATATTTCGTATATTTTTACATTAGCAAAAATGCATACTAAAATATTGAATATAAGATAATGTTAATGGATCAACAAGTGCGAACATATAATAGAAAGATAAAAATGTTTTACAGAAGGAAAACGTTTACTACATTTTGGGTAATTGTCATCAACGTAGTTATTTCCACGGCACTTATTAATGATTAAAATGAAAATATATTCCATATCGATTACGAGAAAGTGTTAAGAATAAAATGTACCACAATATATGATGGCATACATAAACCAATAACGGGATTAATTCAGTTATGAGTTATAAGTGCTAATTATAATTCTGTACAATATTGTGTAACATAAAACAATATTTTATCAGATTTTATTTTACTCACAATATGGCTGAAGCAAAGAGAGCCTCTTTTGCCAATCTTGATTATCGAAACATTAACACGCTGTCTCCATTTTTATACTTTAAGCGCCAAAAGGATCAGAAAGTAACTAACTGTGTATTACTAATTAACAATAGATTGCAATATTAGGCAAACAGAATTATAAAATGTGGTCTTATTTTTTTAGGTACAATCATATTTTACTAAAGCAATGTATATTATATTTAATGTTCAAAAGAACTATGTTATATATTTTCTGCAATAACACGTTTGCATCCTCGTGTATGTAACAGTAAATTGCTTAAGCAGTCTAATTTTAAATACATGTAGAGTTAGCGCAAATGTTTAACAATAGATGATATATTGCATTGTGTGCCAAGGTATATGCAGGGCCGACAATGGAGAGCAACTGGGGGATATATTCTCGGGGCCTAGGCTCATACCCAGACCGAACAAAATGCTGCATGGTCAGATGTCAATAGGCAGATCAAAGACATTGCCGAAAAAATTCAAGACAATATGTTAGAAGTCAGAAAGGTGATTTCACCCATATCAATAAACTGTGCATATTTTGAGGTAACTTAAATTCATCCTTGCTATTTTGATGGGTATAAATGGTTACGTTTTCTTCAATTACCGGTGACTTATGAGAAAGCATTTTAAACAAACCAGACTGGAGAACACCCGATACTTAACTTCATCTTAGTATATGGAACGGAAACACAAATTGCAGGAAAACAAAATTCAATGAGGAGACTTTATGGTTCGAACGCCACAAATACAAGACTTAAATTGTGCAGTTTTAAAAAGACAACATATTTTCAAATAAGGTCAAAGAGACGTTATTGGACGGATTTGAAATTGATAAAGATAATCCTCACTAAGGACCGTGCTTTAACTAATTTGTATCGAAACTAGATACGAAGTAGATAGAACAGATGCCTCCAAGATATTGGAACTAATTTACAATCAGTTTGGGAGCCAAATGAACACCTTTCCGAACCATCTCTTCAGCATATCGCCTCATCGTAAGCAATATAACTTATTAATGCTTAAACATTATTTAAACAACAGTGGTTTATTACGGAAAGGCAAACGCCCCCGCCCCGTCCCGCCCCCCATAACAATGCAAACAAATACAAGTGGTCTTCGAAGTATTGTGACACTGTCAACACGTATACTTTTCAGAGGTGTATTGCTGTTGGATTGCGTGGGAACAGCGTTCCCTTACCTTTTTGCGCGTTCCCTTACTTTTGTTGGCTTCGCTATTGTCTCTCCGCATATGAGTAACATGCATAATATCACTTCATTACTGTGTTCTTTCTTTTCTTTATTTTGAACTACACAATGATACATTCACATATTTTGGAGCAGTGGCCATACAAAAATCCGTGTTTACAGTACTTATGATCGCATTGTTTATCATATACATACTATATTATAAAGAAGGCCGATGCATATTTAACACGCTTCTGTATGCACTATCAGAATATTAATCCATTCGTGTGGGTTGATGGTAATGCAATGCGGAATAAAAGAAATCTGATTTCTCCAAAAGGTTGTATTCTTCTTGGACAGTTTACAGAATCGTTCAGAAATATAATTTGATATAATTTTATTTAAAGTTGCCTTACTTATTCTTAATCCTTTCAATGACAGATCTTTGTTTTCAAATTGGATGGTATATTGTGAATTTTGGGATTATCATGTGTGATATTGTGACAGACTTGAATCCATCATTCTGCTATTTAACAATTAGGAAAGTAAACTGGATCTGGCTAACTTCCTTCTGGAATTCCTTGCAAGGTGTACACACAATTATTTCCCACTCAGGTAGAGACCAAATATGACGCAATCATCATACCATATAAGGATATCATCTTCTTCAAGAATGTTAGTGACTGGTATGTTAGAACTACCTACTGTTGCTGTTATTAACATATTTCAGAATCAAACGAAGAAGCATAAATGCACGTTCGCTTCAGACGTCATATCATATTAGTAAATCCATAAAGGCTTCTCCCAATTCCTGCAATATATGAGAATCGTCGTATCCTTAATATACTGTATATGCAAATCACTCATATTTTACTTGTCAATGGTTGATTGCTTTTACACCACTTGCCAAATACGTGGTAATTATACTGTATGGAAAACAATATTTTATATAGTACGCATCTGTATAAACAAAGATGTAATAATGTTGTGTTTAGAAACAGTACCTTGGGGAGGGGCTGTTTGTTTGTGAGGTGGGGTGGGCTTTTTGTAATATATCTCACTGAGGTCTCTGTGTATTAATGAATGTAGCTTCCAACAATACTGTATGTATCATCGATACCTAAAGTAATACTGAATGTAGAAACGTTACTCCCAGCAATACTAAATGTGGCAACAATACATCCAGGAATACTGAATGTAACAACGATACTACAACAATACTAAATGTAGCAACAATGCTTACAGGAATACTGAATGTAACAACATTACTTCCAGGAATACTGGAGACAAAGATATATAAAATTAACAAGCAGTTAAAGAGTACATATAAAGAAATTGTCATCATCGTTATTATATTTGACCTTATACAAGTGTAGATTTTAAAATGAACTTTCTATATTTATTTCTCTGTGCTTAGTTTGCAAAATAAAACAGAATAGATTTTTATACTTAGTTTTCACGTAAAGTACCATTCCCTGATACGGTTAATTTATTACAAAAGATGAGCAAAATGTTTCGCAGATTAATAATTTGGTCCTGCTGTTAAGGAATTAATGTTTCAGCAATGATAGGATAAACATGGCAGCCAGTGTATTTGGTGGAGGAACAACTGATTGAAGGAAGAAAAAAAGAAGAAAATATATATATATATATATATATATATATATATATATATATATATATATATATATATATATATATATATATATATGTGTGTGTGTGTGTGTGTGTGTGTGTGTGTGTGTGTGTGTGTGTGTGTGTGTGTGAAGTAAATATTTTCCAAGAAAAGGCGCAGTGTAAGGAGGATGTATTTTTTGGATGAAAAATTGTTACATGATATACAGGACAAACATCGTGACCCATCCACACCCACCGTAAGGGTAACGTGTTTAATGTCTTTTAAAACGTATGTTTTAACTCTACATAGATTTGTCTACAGAGGACAACAACAAAAGCGTATTGAATGAGCCACATCCGTTTACTTACTAGCCTCAGTCAAGGACATAACTCTGGGGCAGAAGTGTCACTGGACGGAAGAAAAATATATCCTACCACTTAGCATCCCAAAAGTCGGGCATGAGATACTAAATCTATATGTCAGGGGTAAGTGACTTAAAAATAACTTGCCCTGCAGAGTATTGCATTCCAACATGGATTCCAGTAGATGCAAGACCGCTCCACTGGCCTGGTGGTTAGAGCGTCCGCCTTGGATGCGGGAGGTCGTGGGTTCGATTCCCGGATAAGTATAAAAATGGTACTAACAGCTGCCTCGATTGGTGTTCAGCATTAAGAGTTTAGTGTTAGTATTGGTCGGCCTGGTGACAGGATTATGTGACTGGGTGGGACATCATGCTAAATGTCTGCAGCATGATGCATCAGTGCTAGACATCACTATAAACAGTCACACTGCATATATCGTAGCGATATGACTTAAAAATTGTCAAAGCGACTTTAAAAATCCAAATCACACACACGCACACACAGTATCATGTCAAAGAGTTGCAAATGTGGATGAATTTTGTTTGACTTTTCGTTGTTTTTTTTTTTTTGTCTTGTTTTTAAAAAAAAATATTTGTCACGAAATGATTCGTGTAAAGTAGGTCTAAACGATAAGGATTCACATAGGTCTCAGACAGTAATCGTTTTTACATTGTACATACGTTCATTAGTTACCAATACATTCTAAACATGCGAAGTCTATGTTACCTCTACTAACCATATTTTCCAACGTATACTTACCACAGTGTTTATCGTAAAGTTCACAACAGATGGACTGGACTACATGTATTTTACAACAGTACTTGCGCACGGCTGGTTCCTGAGTTTTGTTTATGCGTTCTTGTATTAAACATGATGATTTTAAACATAAAGATCAACAGCTGAATTAAACGCATTCAGATAACTCTGTAGAAATTACCTTTGAAGTTTACTTTAGATGTCGCGTGCACATCAGGCTAGATATTCATGCAGCTCTTGTATTTTTAACGGGTTTAAAGGACTTCCAAAAGTTTTCGAGTTTTCTTTTCTTTCTTGCATATATGTATTAAACTTCTGCTGCTCTGACTTTGTGTATCATTGTATCTGACTTTGTGTATCATTGTATCAATGCATAACTAATACAGGCCTCTTTGTTTATAAAAACAAACATAACTAATTAGAGAGAAAGTACAACAAAGGAATACTACACCATTTATAACGTGGTGAATTCGGTAGACGTGAACTTTGATTTTATTAAATTATAATATAGTGTTAAAGTAAAACGTTTATGCTGTCGTATGGTGTGCACATGTATTTTTACACAGAGCAATCTGCTGTTGAATAGAAATATATAATTGACAGCTACACGTATATCATACAGAGCCACGTACTGATGACCGACCACCTATGGGGGGAGAGTATTTAGTACTTTTTGGATTTAAAAAGTCCTGAAACCAAATAAATTTATAATGATTCTAGATCTAAGATTTGAAAAACGAAACCAAATAAATTTATAATGATTCTAGATCTAAGATTTGAAAAACGAACCTTATTATACCCTTTACAATGATTTAAAAGAAAACGCTGTTGTGATACGAGAAGAAAGCATCTCTAAAGAAAATCCCATTCCCCATCTAAATCTAAATGGTCGGTCCCTAGAAAGATTCCCCATCTGAAACGAAATGGTCGGTCCCTAGAAACTACGCTAGACACAGTAAATCTCAGGTCGCACTGGACAGTTTATCTGGTGAATTTTCATCCGACAATGACCTATTGCAGAAAAATGAGAATTTTACACGGAAGATACAAATAAAGACAGTCAGAATCTTACAAGCATCCTTTCAACAAAAATCATTACTTAGTTTTTATTTGTATTTTTAATGTAATATTATTATTATTATTTGCAATTGGTCATCGTCGCTTGCAAATTTGTCCCAAAAATTGTCCAATGAGACCCTAACTTCTGTATGAATTCATAAACGCTAGGCTAATGATAATTAGGTTCATGCAATCTACCGTGTCAAAATACGAAATTATCCAGTGAGATATCAAGCTCATTACGTGTGTGTGTGTGTGTGTGTGTGTGTGTGTGTGTGTGTGTGTGTGTGTGTGCGATATGGATTTTAATTGTGCCTTTAACACGGTCATATTGTTGTTAGTGTTTGGATTAACGCCATTTTCAGCACATGATAGGCTATACGTGGCGGCCAGTATTAATGGTGGAGGTAAACCCCGGAAGAAACCACTGACCCACAAGAAACTACTGGCAAGCTTTCTCACATACCCACATTGGCCGAATCTGAGACTCGAACCCACGCAGATAGAGGTGAGATGGCAGTGATCCGCAAAGGAGAGCGCTTTAGACCACTCGGCCACTCGGGGCTCCTTCCGTCATATCGCTATGATGTCTGCATTATGGCAGTTTATAGTGGTGTCTAGCACATGGGCATCATCCCGTAGACATGTAGCATGATGTCCCACCATGTCACATTATCCTGACACCAGGCCGACCAATCCTGACACTAACCTAATAATGTTGAGCGCCAGGCAGCTGTTAGTACCATTTTTATAAGTCTTTGGTATGACTCGTCCGTGGGTCGAACCCACGACCTCCCGCGTCCAAGGCGCACGCTCCAACCACCAGGCCACCGGAGTGGTCTTACTAGTGAGTAAAATTTGTAATCATTGGACAGAGACTTTGCCTTTTAAGCAAGAAATAGTGTAAAAACATGATGAAGTGTACTGTCATTCATCCTGTAGGGAAAGTGATAAATGCAGTAGCAGACTTTAGCAAAAGTATATATTTGAAGCATTGATTATATGGAATTCAATTACGTTTTGGCAAATTAAAGTTTTTCTGGGTTTCTTTGTCTCTGTCCTATCGTTTCAATTCTATTTTCCTACCTCAGCCTTCACTAAAATATTGCAGTGTCCGTGCAAGTAAAGCAAATTTTTGAAGAAAAAAAATATTAGAGAAAAAAAAGAAAAAGAGTCCATCAAATTTGTAACGCATCCAATTCAACATTTATAGGGTTTATAGTGTTAGGAAAATAACTCCAAACACTACAAATATCTGAACAAGAGGCTAAAGTGGATCTGCGATCGAGACCATGACTAAGAGCCAACATTTACTGCAAGAGCAGTCGGCCAAGAAAGGTGAGTCAGTAGAAAGCTTTCTGCTAAACTTTGCTTCAGTGTTGTTAATTGCGTGTGTTTGGGACAACAACTATTACAAGGTGTCTCAATCGATCCCATATACACGCAGATTTAGCTGTGTATGACGAGTTTCGGTTGCCCAGTATTGAAAGACTCTGTGACAGTACGCTTTGTGTCTAAGTTGGACACGTTTCTGTTCAACAGCTTTTGTAGATAAAGTTGTGTAAACAATTTAAATTTAATTTAAAATGAGTAAATGCGTATACATGAACCATGTGACTTGTACTACAGTATAATAATAATAATAATAATAATAATAATAATAATAATAATAATAATAATAATAATAAGAAGAAGAAGAAGAAGAAGAAGAAGAAGAAGAAGTAGAAGAAGAAGAAGAATAACAACAACAATAAGGACTATGTATTGCGACGGATATTTAGACGCTCTAAGCGCTTTACAACATCTATTATGATATGACTACCAAAAACAAAAACAAAAGCATCATGAAATTAGAACACATAACAAAATACAATTGTCTGAAGAGGAGCGAAAGTATCTTGCTCGTGTGTATACATGGGTGAGGCCAGATAAGTATGTTGGACTGGATTCCGTCAGTGAAACATAGCACAGAGAACAAATTTTGTGTTTGATTCTGGATCGAATGAATAGTCAGTGTAGGGTACAGAGAAGCGAGGAGGTGTGCTCTGATTATGATACTCTACGGATGATCCGAGCAGCTGTGTTTTGAACTTTTTGAAGCTTCTGGAGTAGATATTCAAAGCTGTGATCTGATAGGTTGGGTTTCTTATGGGGTGGGAGTATGGGGTGGGGTGGGAGGTAGATGTTAGGAGCGGGGCGGATGGGTTTTTAAAAAAAATAATAAGTTTTGACGGATGCACTACGCGTGATCTTACCATGGGCTGGCTAAACGGGCATTTATTCTGAGAATGCAAACTATCTCTAAAGTGTTATCTTCTCATGAGAGGACATATGAACTAAGTATACAAATATAAAATATAAAAGGATGTATATCTTATTACTTTGGTTGCCGTAATTGCTTGACTGTGCAACATGTCTGCTTGTTTCAGCACCAATAACACTGTCATATTTACGCGTGCAAACGATATAGTTTCTTTGTTAGCGCTAAAACCGTTTGTAAAAGATACCTTCAGTTCAAATGTTAAATAAAGACAATGAAAACAAAATAATGTTAAGCTTTATCATTGTCTTATTTAAAATGGATGAAAGAAAGCAAGTTAAATCATCTCCAATTTGAAAGCATTTCACACTTATTAATTGCAATCAAACAGAAAACAAAATATAGCGGTTACATAGATTCCATACACCGATGATACGATGACAGACCACATGAAACATATTGACAAATCTCTTGAAAGTGTGCACATAGTCTCTCGTAATGGAAAATTCACCTAACTACCAATTACCATATTCATGTCCGTAGCATTGTGTCTAAAGGGACGTGTCAGCAATTTAGTGAACCAAACAGCTACCATAATGCGTGTGATCTCTCCACAGTTCACGTTAAGGGATGCGAAAATTTTCTGCCGAGTGAAAGTCTTTTAACAAAGTGACAGGAAAATCTACAATTTCCAATGTGGTATTGGTAGTTATGCAATTATACTATAAAACCCTCTGAGATGAGCAGGTAATTAAAGGAAATATAACAATATAAACGAATAAATTTTATCTAAAAAATATTAGATAAATGCAAATGATTTTAAAAAAGATCATTTCAAATCAGGGAGAATAGAAGCTAAACAGCACAATCATACACGTGTGTGTGTGTGTGTGTGTGTGTGTTTGTGTGTGTGTGTGTTCAGAATTCCGTTAATCGGCACACAAAGTTCATTCCTCCCAGGGATATATTTTTAATTCGTACAATTATTATTCGTACAACATAAAATGTTACTACTACTAAATGTTTATTGTATGCCCGCGTAAGATAAAAATTTGATTTGTTTATTTCAAAGATAGTTAAAATCCAATATGTTTTCGATCACGTACGCACCTCTAAAAACAAATCAGCGAGCATTGTGCTTTAAAAACTGAAGAAACCAATATCACAGCATGCTATCAACCACGTCCGCAAATAATAACTCTAAAATAGATAAACAAGATTGCAGCATGTCTTTCATTCAGATCTAGGTAAAACAACTTCAACCAGCCTTGCACTTAAGAAATGGAAAAACATTATCAATTCAAAACCGAAAACAAGATCACACCATGCTTTAAATTCAGATCAACGTAAAACAACATCAACCCGCCTTGTACATAAAAACATAGAAAAACATGATCACATCGTGTGTTCAACCACATCCGCGTATGACAAAGTTTCAGTCAGTCCCTTCATAAATTATATTGACACAATATGATACATAAGTCTTTAATTGAACGTCCTCCTGTAGCCACAGCTCACACCACGATACAGACTAGAACAACAAAATGCATATTACACAACCGACTAAAAACATGGAAGCTATCTAAGAACATTCAGTAAAGGAAAACGAACAATGTAGTAGACATACAGAAATCATGTAATAACACACAACCAATAGCATGTATGCATGTGTACATGTGTGTAGTCAGCACTGCCGTGAGGGTATGTGCCTATGTGGACGGACATTTGAAAAAAATTGCGATGACACGTGATAACTTTCATGTCGAAGCATTACAACAATAATGGAGAGAGAAGGGGTTTGGGAGAGAAAGAGGGAGGGGGAGAAAGTTAAAGAGAGAGGAAACACGCGCACAGTAAACTTGCACACATTTTTTTTCCTATAAAGGAGAGATAGAGCAAAACTAGAAATAATTTGATCCATATAAAACTGAGCCCCGTTACCAAAAAAAAGCTTTAGCGCATTATCTTTAAGGATAAAAGCACCTTATATCTAAAACGGAACGTCAATATGAAACCCATATAGGTACGTCTTAATGACAATGATCACTAATGAATTTAAACGGAACACTCTGATGTGAACAAGGACGAAATGAATTTAAATTCGCCAAACATAATGCTTTATCGGGGGGGGGGATGAACATATAAACCTAAATTTTGAAATTAAACAATATGAGCAGCTAGATACGATATAAAACAAATAGCATAATCTAAAACAAAACAAGAGTCCGTAATTTCAGGATAAGACCATATCATCCATTTACCTAATACCTGTTTACCTAATTACCCAAAACCATCTCTGATATTCTTCAGCGATAACGTGATTTTGAAAGTAGCTGCTGTGGTGGACATACTGGGTATCTGATTCCCAGCATTTTCATCTTGGACCAATCAAACGTCATTATAAATGTTTGGTGCAAATCACATCACAACATACATGAGTTTTGTAAGGCCGCTATCTACTTTACGTTAACAATGTTCTGCTCTAGAGCTGATTTGGGGTAGGAATGTGCAACTGTTCATGGGAAGTAGCGATGACAAGATTTGCAAGACAGATTTGGTGTATATTGGATGTCCAGTGACACCATTTACATTAAGGATCAACTGGAGGAGACGCGAAAGCATTATTTTCAAGATGACCACTATGATGGTCATATACAAGATCAGATTGGAGCCATTTTAATTTAAAACCAACTAGACACAATGAAAATTCTGGTGAAACCCCCATTTCAATATGACTTTCAATTCAGGAGGAGCAAAGATTTTTAATATGGCTGCTGTGATGGGCACACTGGATGTCAGATTGTCACCATTTTCATGTAGCAGCAACTAGACATAATATGAATTATGTTAGTAAAAATCCATAACATGACCATCCATTTTGAAAGAGAAACGATAAGATTTTCAAGATGTATATTGTGGTGGCCATTTTGAACATCAGATCGGCGCCATTTTCATTTACGACAAACTATCAAGTAATGCTCTGTAGACAACATTATGTCACTATGAATTTCTATTCAGAAACTTAGTGATAATCACGATTTTGAAGATGAATGAGGAGGAGGCCATACTGCACACGAGACCAGAACAATTTTCATTTAGAACCAATTAGATATCATAAGAAAAGTCCATGATAATATGAACGTGGCACAATTTTCATTTAGGACTTAATAGACCATGGAATGGATGTGTGTGTGTGTGTGTATGAAGTTTTATGGCATTTATCCGAGTAATTGATAAACTTGTGATAATGGACTGATAGACAACTGAAAATGAAAGGAGAAAATGCTTTTCTGTTCTATCACCAGTAGTCAAAAACCTCATTCCAAAATCCTTTACTCCCACAATTTAAGAAATATATTTGTTGATAGATCCACCACTAACCCCTCAACTAGTTTGAAGAGGTATGTTAGTCGAATCATACTACGCCTGTCTTAGAGTGTCAACAGACCCAGGTCATTAACATTTTGGTGACGCATCCTACTTCACTGATTTTGTAGTCACCTGAAACAAATCCGGCTGTCTGGCGTTGAACCTTCTCGACTCTATCAGTATACTTGTTGACAGAGCCAGCACTAACCCCTCAACTAATTTGAAGAGGTATGTTAGTCGAATCATACTACGCCTGTCTTGGAGTGTCAGTAGACCCAGGTCATTAACATTTTGGTGACGCATTCTACTTCACTGAAACAAATTCGGTTGTCTCGCGTTGAAATTTCTCGACTATATCAATATATTTTGTATAGTGTGTGATTAGGATTTTTAACGTAACTTTACAAAATATTCATTCATATTGCTATTATGTCTAGCACTGGGGCATCATGCCGCAGACGTGTAGCATTATGAACCACCCAGTCACATTATCCTGACACCAGGCCGACCAGTCCTAATACTAACCTCTTAATGCTGAGCGCCAAGCGAGGCAGCTGTTAGTACCAATTTTGTAAGTCTTAGTATACCGAACACCGCATACTTGTCTGGGGATCGAACCCACGACCTTTCGCATCAGAGTCGGACGCTCTAACCACTAGGCCACCGGAGCGGTCGGTATAAATATGAAAGCCATTAATACCATAATTGTATACATATGAAAACCTTTAAAACCATAATGGTATACATATTAAAGTTCTTAATACCATAACGGTATAAATTGGGGGTGTACTGGTGTCATAGGAGGGGTTAACACCTCTGGTTGGCTAAGCAGCCGTACGTCTTCGAGGGTAGCTCGCCCACCGTTGGTCCCAACTTGGCACTCAGCTCTCAATTGTGGCTCCAAGTAGCTATGGCATGCGCAGTGGCCACATCTGGAAAAACGGCATCGACTGGCCGGCTAAACCAGGATGAGGGTAGCCTTTGGCTCCTAAACCCTCGGTGAGTTAGGCCTTGTCTACCAAGCATGTGAAAACTAGATTCGGCAGTCTGCGCAGAGGAACCACCAACTGGGCACCGGGCAGAAAGCACCGTGGAGCGCTAAGAGCACGACGAGACACGTTGGACGTCCTGGTCATCCACTGCACTCAACTCTGTATCCGGCCGTCTCGACGTTGTCTGTTGCTGAACCCAGATGGAATTGGGCAAGAGAGTGAGGTCGACGAACTGCGCAATTCTTTCTCATTTTAAACAAAGTCACGGCAGCTAGAGACGACCCCCCAGGATTTAAAAGACGCTTCCGTAATTCATTCATAATTCCATAATTCACCTCTATAAACGCAAAGGGAACCGACAGGCCTGCGACAACCACCGGGGTATATTCTCAACTGCAGGAAAACTACTCGCCAGAATCCTACTGAACTAAAGTATATTTGCCAGAACACAACCCTGCTGACGCCATTGGTTACTGCTAATGGCTCAGATGTCTCTCCATTGTCCTGGACTCGTGCCATCATGGAAATGCTGCACCATGGATATACATTTTCTCAGGCATCTGTCCTTGGCTATTACCTTCCACGAGCATTCTCTGCTCACAGAAACAAAGGCTTTTGTCAAGTTTAAGTAGATTGAGAAAAGGTCAGTGATTTTCCCTTGACATTTCTCTTGAGAGACATCCGAGCCATTTCCAGTAGCCAATGGTGTCAGCAGGATTGTGTTCTGACACCGACACTGGTCAGTCTATTGTTCTCACCATGCTGACTAAAGCTTTCAGAGACGGAGAGGTTGGAGTCGGCATCAGGTACCGTACAGATGGAAAACTATTCAATCCCAGAAGGCTTCACGCGAAAAACAAGTTAATGACAGACACTATTAGGGATTTCTTAGTGCTGATGAATGTGCCCTCAATGCTGGCTCAGAAGCCAACCTGCAATGCAGCATTGACAACTTCTTCAGCTCCTACACAAGCTTTGGTCTCACCATCAGTATCAAGAAGTCCTGCATCAGCTGGCCCTGGAAAGCCCTTAATATATTATGGTATAAATATTAATGCCTTTAATACCATAATGGTATAAATGTGAAAGCCCTTAATATCATAATTTTATAAATATGAAAACCCTTAACCATAACTGTATAAATATGAAAGTTCTTAATTGTATAAATTTGAATGCCCTTAATACCATAATGGTATAAATGTGAAAGCCCTTAATATCATAACTGTATAAATATGAAAGCCCTTAATACCATAACTGTATAAATATGAAATCCTTTAATACCATAAATGTAAAAAAGTGAATGCCCTTAATACCATATGAATGCCCATAATACCAGTGTGGTATAAATATGAAAGCCCTTAATACCATAACTATATAAATATGATATCCCTTAATACCATAAATGTAAAAAATTGAATGCCCTTAATACCATATGAATGCCCATAATACCAGTATGGTATAAATATGAAATCCCTTAATACTATGATGCCTTCTATTGTGCGCAAATTTTACTAAATATTTTCTGGTATTTTTTTGCTAAAATCTGACTTTAGTAATATTTCATGTTTGATTTGATAAATTTTAAAGATAATCATTCCAGGATTCTTTATGTAATGTTTGGTCCAGTTCTGTTCAGTGGTGCTAAAAAACATAATTTTTGAAAGGAAAGCAGACCAGTGTCAATGGTATAACTCAGAAAGCCTTTTATGACTTGATGATTTCAAATTTGGTCAAGTTATTTAATGGTTCTTTTCAGACAAGTTATTGGAATTGTTCAGTCTATTATAAGTTATTTATTTAATATATATAAAATAGTGAATCAGAATCATTATATTGATCTGCAAGGCCTTTGTGATAGAATGGCTGAAATTGGTCTGATGGGTTTTTATTACAAGTTTCTTTTAAAAATGTTGATAGACGACAGGCTGTTTTTAAAACAATTTTAATGCAGGCCATATATGAAGCCTGATGGGCATCATTTGCACATGTTTGAGTGGTCTTAGTGGAGGTCTAAATCTTTTATACAAATTTCCTTATAGTTACAAATGACAGAACAATCAGTAGATTTATTCCTTATAGACACAAGGAAGGGACTAGTATATTTATTCCTTGTAGATACAAGGATGGGACTAGTAGATTTATTCCTTGTAGACAGTATTTGTGTGTGTGTGATTTGGATTTTTGATGTAGCTTTAAAAAATATTTAGTCATATTGCTACAATGTCTGCAGTTTATAGTGAAGTCAAGCACTGGGGCATCATGCCGCAGACATGCAGCATGATGTCCCACCCAGTCAAATTATCCCAACACCAGGCAGGCCCTACCTGTCAGTGAGGCAGCTGTTAGTAACATTTTTGTTAAGTCTTTGATATGACTCAGCTATGGATCAAACCAACAACCTCCTGCATTCAAGGCGGATGCTTTAACCACAAGGCCACCAAAGCAGTTCCTTGTAGACAGAAGGACTGGACTAGAAGATTTATTCCTTATAAACAGAAGGACTGGACTAGTAGATTTATTCCTCATAGACAGAAGGACTGGACCGCTCCGATGGCCAAGTGGTTAGAGTGTCCACTGCGAAAGCAATATGTCGTTGGTTCTAAACAATTTCAATTTTACTTCATCAGTTTTCATGTTATTGGATGCAAATACAGCCAAAGCTGAAATGGTATCAACAATTAATGTTTGGTGCAATCAAAATATCAAAGTGCAGGTAGACAAAGTGATTCCCATTCATAAGGAGTTCATATGCTAAAGTTCAAACATGATAAAAACCAAACATCGTGCTAATTGCCAGCTTGTGCTTTAATATTCTGACTTACGCAACCACCTGGTAAATGAATATCAACTGTTTGCCTGTAATCCCTTACAAATTCCTCACAAATCCATCCCTCCCAGGCTAAAACCATTTAACTAAAAAAGCTGAAAGTTATCCACCACCTAGAGTGATCTCTCCTTGACAAAGGGACTAGTGCCAAATCATTTTAAATCATAAGTTACTACTAGGCATGTTCTCTTAATGGATGAAACTGCGGGGAGGCTGTGTTTTATGACTGGTTAAGTAGTGGATGATTTAGATTTTAATGTCATATTGCTAAGAAGTCTGAAGTGTGGCAGTTTATAGTGATGTCTCACACAGGGTCATAATAGCGTGCCGCAGATATGTAGCATAATGTCTCACCCAGTCAATTTATCCTGATACTAATCTATCAGTCCTAACATTAACCTCTTAATGCTCAGCGCCAAGCGAGGCAGCTGAAAGTAAAATTTTCAAAAGTCTTTTGTATGACTCTGCCAGGGTGTGAACCCATGATCTTCCAGTTAGGTTGGATTATGTTTCCAATCAGGTTATCTAGAAGCTGTCTCATATACATTAGTGGGATAGGAGATTGTTTCTTCAGGGTAACAAGATGTATGCCCCTCCACCTCGTCCATATTCTCTGAAGGTATTATGATTGGGTAGTGTATTTTGAAGAGGAGACCAATTTCTTCTTAGTTAAATTTGTTTCTTCAATAATACCTAACCAATCAACCACTTTGGTGGCTTAGTGATTAGAGCGTTCCCTCAGATAGGCTGGGAAGAAGCTTTGAAAGGGAAACATTCCCTCCTATAAATCAAGCAGAATTCATGAAGCCACGTGTTTTTGAATCTGTCAAATTACCTGGAAAGATATCCTTTGCAACGAAGAAAATGATTCCTCCACCCAACTGATCCTTTTAGGATGAAAGGTCTGTGATAAAACTGAAGAAGTGCACTTGGATCTCCATTACACTGAATAGCTAATGCAATTAAAGAACAGTGTCAATCATATGCAGTGTTTGTGGTGACTGTCCTAATCTTCGAGAACCAATATAGCAAATTCATTGGTGCGGGTTTATTCCAAAGTGCAGAACAGGCAGCCCATTTTATTCAGGATTAAACTGTCCATGCTGATGTATCATCCTTCCTCTAATCTGAAGGTAAAATGCAGTGTAATTTCCCTCAATGCAATGGCTCAATATTACTAACATGCCACTTCAAAGCTCACACTGGGTCATGTAGATGACCTTGAGATGAGTGTGTGATTGGGATTTTTAACTAAGCTTTAACAATTTTTCAGTCATATCGCTATGATGTCTGCAGTGTGGCAGTTTATAGTGATGTCTAGCACTGGGGCATCATGCCACAGACATGTAGTGTGATGTCACACCCAGTCACATTATCTTGATGACACCAGGCCGACCAGTCCTAACACTAACCTCTTAATGCTGAACACCAAGCAAGGTAGCTGTTAGTACCATTTCTGTAAGTCTTTGGTATGACTCGGCCAGGGCTCAAACCAACAACCTCCCACCTGAGGTGGTTGCTCTATCCACTAGGCCACCGGAGCAGTGTGACCTTGAGATGAAGTGTCCAGAACAGGAATCATTAGCAATAACTGATTACCCATGAAAGGAATCCTGTTCTTAGCAATGGAAGCAAGGGGCTTCATTAGTGATATTGATCCATCTTGTTGGAACCAACTGAAAATGTTTTGCTGATTTCGCCTGGCCAAAGTAGTCAGGAGGTAGGACTTAAATGATAGGTAAACTAATTATCCCCTCAGATCAGTTCAAGTGGTGTCTTCTTCAACCAGGTTAATACTCATGATAATTTCCACATCTGCAATGGTCCAGTGTCATTGGTCAGGATAAATCCCCAAAAATAGAAGATCAGATAGGTCTTTGGTTCATCTGATATCCTCACTTCCATCATAGCACAGTGTGACAGAGATTGTGGAACAGTAAATTACCGTAAATGTGACTGATGTTAACTTCATGCCACAGAGCTTATATACTATTGCCTTTAAGATGGATGGCCAGCTCACTAGATGGATTCTCCACCAATTATTTGTAAGAACTATTTATTCTTGAAGGTGTATTAATAAGATTCTGATGTGCAGGTTAAGTAAACCTGGGTTAGCATGAAACATCTGCCATTGTGCTTGCTTAATGCAGATGCAGGAATATCTTGAATTCTGGCAATCCTGTTGTGAGATTGATGAGTTTGGTCCAAGATTTCCGAATGTAGTGAAGTAATCAGGATGAGGAGACTGATTCTTTTTATTCCTGTATCACATTCTGAAAATGAAGTGTATATTTTGACAATCCAATCTAAAGAAAGAGGCCTTCTTGGTCTAGTACTAGCAAGTTTTTGGTATTCCATCCTGCTACTAATATGGATTCATAGACTGATCAAAACAAGCAGTCATTGAGTGAAACTGAGAGATGAAGAGACCAGTCCGTTTCTGCAAATTCTTTCTTGCAGAACAATGAGTCTGCCAATATGACAGTCAGCCTAGGATATGTCGAACGTAAACCTGGATTGTGACTGAAGACACCATTTTACAAATTCCCCAGCAAGAATTCAAAGGTCTGAGTACTTGTTTCCCATTTGCTGCTTGAGATAGTCACCACGGTTAAAATATCAGACAGAATGAAACTCCATTTCTGTGCAGGTTCTCCAGCCACCAATGAAAATCAATCAATATGGTTTATATCTCCAGAATATGTAACTAATGATAAATAGAGGCCAAACTCCTATGGCATCTGAAATGGTAGAAGACTTCCTACTCCAGTCCTCTGTTTGATCTTGATTGTCATAGGTATCCACGACATGAGTCCAAAGTGATTCCCTACCTTAGACATGTCCACTGCCGTACTGAGCAAAACGCAGCTGGTGAAATGATTGTTTAGTGGATGGATTGCTAAATATAAGCAAATATAGGCAAGGAACATATTACTGCATAAATCCAAAGCTGTTTGAATAGGGATGTGAGATCACATCTCTTGCAAGTCCACACTGATTGCATAGTCTCCATAATGGATGGCATTATAACCCATTGTTACATTCCATCATGAACCGAAGAGTGCAACAGAGTTGACTGAATGTGCTTAGATTGAGGACCAAGTGATAAATTGTAGCTGAAAGAACTCTATGAAAAAGTTTTGTAGGTGCACTAAACATAATACCAAGTCCCTAAGAATCTATTGTTGGATCACATCTGTCTGCAGAGAGCATGCTATTCTGCATGAGCAAAAGTAGTAAATGACAATTTCAGAGAATTTGGCACCAATGCCAACATTATGGGGAGATTACTCTATCCAACTGTCATGTGGGTAAGCAGATAACTTTTAACATTTTAGCTTTAGAGGGCTGGATTTGTGAGGTAGCAGTAGTTCTCCTATGGTACATGTATTATGATTGGGCAATGTATTTTGAAGACGAAACAGATGCACTGGTATATTGTTCACTGTCTAATCAAGGTCTTCATCCTACATTCTATTTATAATTCCAAGCAAAGTTCACAGAACCAGATTTACTAATGAACTGTTTACCATCAAATTAGGACCTCAACAATCAATTCTATTTATGATTCTAAGTGAATAGCACTGAACCAACCAGTATCTACTGGTACACTGTTTGCTTTCAACCAATACTCTATTTAGGGCGTTAAGCAAACTAAACAGGAATGGAACTATTGGTAAATGGCTAGCTGACTTATCAGGGACTCCATCCAACATTCTATTGCTGATTCAAAGCAAAGTGCATAGAACCAGATTGACTGGTGCTCTGTTTGCTGACAAATCTGAGTCCTACCATCCATTCTATGTAGGACTCCAAGCAAGCACAATACCTTTCTTGCTGATAAATGATACTTTCTATTTATAATTCCAAGCAAATTGCACAGATCTATTGTTGCATTGTTTACTGGCAGATCAGGGCTGTAAACCGTTGTTCTATTTATGATTAATTAAAAACACAGAACCAGATCTACTGGTTTTTGTTCTGTCAAATCAGAGTCTCCATCATCTGTGTTCTATTTATGAATTCAAGCGAACTGCAAAGAACCAGATAAGTGGGTGCATTCTATACCACAAATCAGGCTCTCAACACAAATACATATTTTTTTTACTAAATTTCATTAAATTGAAATTTTTTTGCTTCAACTAGTTAAATTTCAACTTTTAATTTTCCAATACATTTTTGACATGGTGCAGAATAAAATATCTGAGTCCAAGCATGAGTGTAAAGTTTTGGAGTTAAAATATCGAAGCCGAGTCTTAGTCATTAGTTTTGGAGTTCAAATATCAGAGCAGAGTGTTAGTCATCAGTTTCGGAGTTTGGAAAATACAGCCCCATATTCATCCAACTCAAATGTGACTGCCCACTCCATCTGAAATTTTCATTTTTTGGATTAAATCACACTTGTTTTATTTTCATAAACATTCAAAATATATGTTATTCCTCAGCTGATTAAACACATCCTTGAATGCCTTGTATCTATATTAGTTGTATCTATATTAGTTGTATCTATATTAGTTGTATCTATATTAGTTGGTTACCTATTGAGAACAATAATCTAATTTTAAGTGTTGGACTGAGGGGCTGCACAAATCATGGGCCAGAACTGCCACCATCCATTCTATTTATCAATTATTATTGATATAAGCAAACTCTGATCTACAAACAAATGATACAATGGCAGATATAAGTCTACCTTGTTTAATGTTAGTCATGAGTAAAAACTTTATTCTGAATATAAGTCAATGAATATATTGCTAATAGTATTTGAATATATTTAGTCCAACTACACCGAGAATCCCTTTGCTGAGAATGGTATTCTGAACATTTCCATGAATAAATAGAACAGATATTATAACTTTCCATGAATATAATTTTTATCCTTAGACCCTACCAAGTTTTTCTACTATTTGATAAACTAGAAATGAAGAAACAACCAATCCGGGGTTTAATTTTGCCAGTGAATGATTATGTATCCAAATTCTGGCATGGAATATAAGCTGTCAAGTCTTTTCTTCTCTCAAAAGAAAATTATCATTCCATTAAAAGCATTTTAAGTACTATTATTGTAATTTTTATTTCTTTCTAAGCTGGATTCGTTTTGTTTTCAATGCATGGAGTTCAAACACAAACACATTAATATCTTTTAATTACCTGAGAGTTAGGCAGTTATGATAAAAAATGTAAAGAAAAGAAAAGACTCGGCATGTTCTCTCTCTCTCTCTCTCTCTCTCTCTCTCTCTCTCTCTCTCTCTCTCTCTCTCTCTCTCTCTCTCTTTCTTTCTCTCTCTTTCTCCACATAAAGGTCTAACACATAAAGTCCAGAATATTTTTCATGCAAATTTTTATTTTTTCATAAACCAACACTATCTTTTGTGAAGGTATCAACTATCTATAATTATCTCCAAAATGTTCAAGCTTATT
The DNA here is from genome assembly GCA_029339505.1 of Unio delphinus. Taxonomy (NCBI): domain Eukaryota; kingdom Metazoa; phylum Mollusca; class Bivalvia; order Unionida; family Unionidae; genus Unio; species Unio delphinus. The sequence continues at coordinate 12,819,768 of JAQISU010000115.1, read as the reverse complement.
AGCAATTTGTTTCCTTCTCTGGCATCAACAAAACTTAATTTAAATCAATTCCTCCCATCTCTTTCTTGGTTCTCAAGCTCTAGTTCATATGCTGGCTTATAGCAGACGACACCTCTTTCATCTATATATTGTAAGGATGGGTTGGGGTGTGTATTATTCATGCAGCCAAGAGATGTATACCTACAAGACAAGACACAAAATGAGATAGAAATTCGAAGATTTATCAAAAAAGTCTTAATTATTTTCTGAAATAAATTACAATATCCTAAATAAAAGACTATGTATGATATAAGTCAATATAAAGCCCCACAGTTACTAACAAAGTCCCCACAGTTACTAACAAAGTACACAAATTTTTCAGCATAAAAATTGAGCTGGAAGCAAAAAAAAATTAAGTTTTTAAATCCTTTCAGTACAATCATATATTAGGCTGCCAGAGAAAAAGTTTGAAATATGATGTAAAAACATGTATATTGGTACTTTTGAGAAATGTTTTACTGTGTTTGATCAAAATTACTACTATATGTGTAAGCTTGAATAAATAAAATATCAGCACCAAACATTTACTTTTATCATTACTTTTAGTAAAGCTTGAAAGAAAATCTTGTTCAAGATGGTGAACCTATAAAAAAATACTGATAAAATATGTCAATTTCAACAACATTTTGTCAAAACTGGTCTAAGACAACCTACTTCCTGTTTTATTTAAAACAAATACTGTTATCATTTTGTAATTAAACACACAATATTTTGTAATAAACTATCGTCTGAAATATCTGACCACCAATTATTTTATAAAAACTTATTAGAATGAATCCATCTACATATAAGAATGAAGAATTACATTATTATTTAGAAATAAAGAATCACTGTTGATGTCTTTTTCATAACTATATGTTGTACTTTTTTCTTGGCATTCAGGTATATCTTTCCTTTTAATTGTGTTTAAAATGGTTTTCATAGCACACTATGCCATATGCAGATATTAGAGTATGTCTCATATTCCATAAATTTCTCTACATTTAATCCTTAAAAGAAAACTATATGTGTACTATTACACTTAAAATGAAAATAAAAGTTTTAAATGTTCTGATCTATTTTATATGGCTATTTTCTATTCCCAATTTACATGCAAAGACCAAGATTTGAGATTTGCTCATTTCCCATATACAGTAGCTCCCCTTTTGACCCCCCCGCCTCCCCCCCTCCAGCGGCTACTTCCTGCTTTTTATGGCCAGAATTTCTTGGCACTGACGAGTTTGTATTCAAAAGTACCCCTCATGAACTGCCACCCCTCTAACGCAACTAGCGGCTAGCATATTAGTACAAAAATGAAAAATATTCCCCTCATGTGCTGCCACTTTTTCTTTCTTCAAATGTATCCAGAACCAATAATTAATTCATATCATGGTGTAAGGTAATTAATCAGATTATCTCTATTATCAATATATGTCTCCCAACATCAAGTGTCTGTTACTGAAAGATGTGTAAGATTATTATTATATCATTGTCTATAAAAACCGATGTTTAAAGGAAATTGGCTCAACAATGTTACAATAGAGTCGTGGGCTTCACACATCTGTCGAGTTCTTCTCATGGATGATTACAACCTGACGTAATTGTTGTCAAGATTTTATCAGGGTCAGCATAGACTAAAAATAGATTTTGTGCATTAACAAACACACACAGAGAAATTAACCTTGAACCAAACACAGTACCAGACAAGGACCAAAAAATCATGTGACAACACATTTATCTCTTCCATTCATCCACTCAACACAAGTTTTGTCTGCATAGTTAAGTCACATACAGTTAGCAACATCCGAATAAATCATTAGCAAACATTAACGTGCCATCACATAAATGGAGACGTATTATATTTAAAGAAAGTCAATTATTCTGTTGAACAACATTGAGTAAGGTGGAGGGGGGGGGGAGGCCAGACAATTTTGTGTAGAAAAGACTCAAATAAAACAACATCATAACCGATAAGGAGGTTAATCAGCAGCAATGGGAATATGGAGTAAATGGAAAGATAATTATGTATGTACCAAGAATTAAATAACATTTTTGAATGGTTTTGCAATAGGCATGATAACAATAACCACTCATAAATTACACTTACGCCAAGAATAGGAATTATTAATATATGTTCAGTTGAAATAAGTCTATTATTACAACAATAAGAACTTTAAAAAATTAATGTTACTTTTAAATGAAGATATTAAATGCTTTGATGTAGCTTTCTTACTAGGTACGTTACATATACTACTCACAATTTCTTTTAGCCACCCTCCCTCTGGAATTGCCACCTGTCTTAAAAGGCCATTTTCTTGGTGCAGAAGGGTGGCCATATAAGAGGGGGACCACTGTACTTCCTGGATAAATCTCTTATGGTCTGATTTTGTAATGTTATGTGTTTTTTTTAAAAAAACAATGTTTTGTTGCTCAGTAATACTATTTATTACGTACAATACTTATGGAGAGAGACAGAGAGAGAGAGAAAGAGAGAGAAAGAGCAGCCTTCCCGAAAGCCGTTGGTCCGTCGGACATGACCGACAAATTTTTACCCGGACCGGCAGTTTGTTAGTCGGCATCGGACCGACTGTCCTGCAGTTTTCTTACTCTACACCGCTCGAGTAGTCATTCTTGAATCTAGTTTGTTAAACAGATTTTCATTGGTTACAAGCTTCTGAGTGATCCGATCACTACGCCTGTTATAAACAGTTATGCGGCTCACCTGTCATCATGGCATCGTTGATATATTACGACGGAGCGAAACCATTTATGTTCAACTATAAATTGCAAAGTACTAAAAGCAAATAAAAGTATGTAAAAATGTGCAGAAAAATTGACATTATACAAACTGATGCAGTTTTCTTTTTAAAGGACAGGAAACCATCAAAGAAACACACATGTTGAATATTTTGTAAATTTCTGTGTTTGAACATTTAGTTTCTGGATTTGGATTAAATTTTGTGGCAGGTGCATTTGAAAAATGCTCATGTTCCTAATGGTTCTGTAAATTTCAACAATTTCAGGCAGAGTCTGTGATGGAAAGAAAACTTACATACAAGAGAAAGAACAAGAAGGAAACAGTCTCAGACCTCAAACATCACAGGAAGTTATCACACTGTCTGACACTGAACAAGTCTCTGAGGCTACTGATGATTCCATCAGGGAACCAGTTGATACACAACCATCGACATCACATGTAACAGTTGTTGTTGTTGAAACATCAGTTCCCTCTGGGTCTGTCATGGAAGACCAAGACTTAACCCAGCTTCAAATTGCCAAAGTGGCTGAAATGGTTTCAGCTATTGATAGTGTATATATGTCACTCGAGATGGAAATAAATAAGCTATGCGATGATGATGATATTAACTTGGACATTGAGGAAGAATGTTTAGACTATCAAGATGAACTTGACAATTTTGATAAACTGATCATGTTTACAACAGACTATCAGTGAATTTTACTTAACTTTACTTGATTAACATGTGTTATGTTTTACACTTAGAAAATAGAAAACAAAACATGTTACAAAATACCTCAATTTTGTTATATTTTGTCGGTCTGACAGATTTTTTTTTATGTCTGACAGATTTTTAGGTTTTGTCAGACCGAATGTCTGACACTTTTTTAGCTTTTGGGAAGTCTGAAAGAGTTGTTGTTGTTTTAGGGTTTAACGCCATTTTTCAACACACGATAGGCTATACATGGCAGCCAGTATTATTGGTGGAGGAAGAACCCGGGAAAACCCTCGGAAATAACCACCGACCTACGAGAAGCTACTGGCAAGCTTTCTCACATAACTGCATTAGCCGAATCTTAGACTCGAACCCACGCAGACATAGGTGAGACGGCAGTGATCCGTAACGGCAAGCGCTTTAGACCACTCGGCCACTTGGGACGAGAGAGAGATAGAGAAAAAGAGAGAGCAGAGCAGATTGAACTTTGCATATGAGTTTAACCTTATCAGATCTAATCAAGTACAGACAGAGATGATTAAACCTTAAAGCTGTTAGCCTTATCAGATCTAATCCAGTACATACACTGATGATTAAACCTTAAAGCTGTTAGCCTTATCAGATCTAATCCAGTATATACACTGACGATTAAACCTTAAAGCTGTTAGCCTTATCAGATCTAAACCAGTATAGACAGAGATGATTAAACCTTAAAGCTGTTAGCCTTATCAGATCTAATCCAGTATATACACTGATGATTAAACCTTATAGCTGTTAGCCTTATCAGATCTAATCCAGTATATACACTGATGATTAAACCTTAAAGCTGTTAGCCTTATCAGATCTAATCCAGTATATACACTGATGATTAAACCTTAAAGCTGTTAGCCTGATCAGATCTAATCCAGTATAGACACTGATGAGTAAAGCTGTTAGCCTGATCAGATCTAATCCAGTACAGACACTGATGAGTAAAGCTGTTAGCCTTATCAGATCTAATCCAGTATGTATTCCTAGGCTGAACTCTACGGCAATCTGCTTTAGATATTCCAATTAAGATAATTATGTAAACTCTATATGTCCAACTACAGCAGTAAAAGCATTTTTTATGTTGAGATTTAAAAAACAATATTGCATGATATGTTTATTTTTGCATTACTAAACTGCATGACACCCTTTTCTTGACCAATCCATGAAGACTTAGTGTACATACTATTTTTTGTTTGTAAATAATAAAACGATTGAAGTGAATTATAGAAATTGCATCTGGTGTTATGATACACATAAGTGTAATTTCCAAACGTTTTTTGTTATTATAAATTCACCAAGCGAGCTCTGGTCTCATTATTGTTTCTATTATGGTGTTTTATTTAGGACCCCAAAAGAGATTTATACAATCTGTAAATTATCATTTTCTATGTCTGAACATGAGTAGCATTGTCAGTTATTTAATATTTCATAAGATTTAAATTGTATGATAATCCATTCAAAGTTGTTGTTACGGCTATTGGATTTAATTTTATTTATTTTTAATTATTAAATCCAAATTTGTCATTTAGGGTTGATTATTATTTAAATGGGAAATTTTTCTAGAAAATTCACTTGACCTGGACTTTTCTGGTAAACAGGCTGACCTTGGCTTGGTTACCTCAATATCTGACCTTGCTTTAGACATTGTCAACAAGTCTTCAATTCTATTGGTTGGTTTCGGGGACAGCATTTTATTAGTGGCTGATTTATTCTTCTAGTACATTCTTTAAGCATGTGACTTGGTGAAGGTAGCTCTTTCCGTGACCTTCCAGACTCACATGATTGCTCTTGTTTACTTCAGAAAAACAATTTATATAGCTGTGTTTTAGAAGCTAACTTTAGTAGTAGAAATATTGGGCTGTAAGTTATTGGTTGTGTATTTATGTTTGAGTGTTAATATTATTCTGGACTTGTGTCAATTCGTTGGAAAAGAAGAATTATTCTATTTATCTGGAAAAGGACATATGTTTCATAATTTCATCTGGATGATTTAAAAACAAGAACTGCATCACGTGACATTGTCAGCCATTTTGGATTATTACATCGTCAAGATTCGAACCTGGAACTATTAGAACATTTATTTATCAGGACTTGCAATTCTATTAGTGGATTATTTTGTGAATTCTATATTTGTTGGATTTGATTCTCTAAAACTGTAAGTTCAATTGTTTTATTTAAATAATTGTACTTAATAAAATCTTTGTTAAAGTTATACAAGCTTGATAGTTTTCACTCTTTCTGTGTTGCTGCTTATTCGAGCCTAAGCACGTAACATAGAATTGGGGGCTCGTCCGGGATTGAGATTTGAGATAAATTTGAATTTAAATTTGAATTTCCCCTAGTTTTTGAGAATTTTAAATCTTTAGTGAAAACTAACAAGCTTGTATAACTTTAACAAAGATTTTATTAAGTACAATTATTTAAATAAAAAAATTGAACTTACAGTTTTAGAGAATCAAATCCAACAAATATAGAATTCACAAAATAATCCACTAATAGAATTGCAAGTCCTGATAAATAAATGTTCTAATAGTTCCAGGTTCGAATCTTGACGATGTAATAATCCAAAATGGCTGACAATGTCACGTGATGCAGTTCTTGTTTTTAAATCATCCAGATGAAATTATGAAACATATGTCCTTTTCCAGATAAATAGAATAATTCTTCTTTTCCAACGAATTGACACAAGTCCAGAATAATATTAACACTCAAACATAAATACACAACCAATAACTTACAGCCCAATATTTCTACTACTAAAGTTAGCTTCTAAAACACAGCTATATATATTGTTTTTCTGAAGTAAACAAGAGCAATCATGTGAGTCTGGAAGGTCACGGAAAGAGCTACCTTCACCAAGTCACATGCTTAAAGAATGAACTAGAAGAATAAATCAGCCACTAATAAAATGCTGTCCCCGAAACCAACCAATAGAATTGAAGACTTGTTGACAATGTCTAAAGCAAGGTCAGATATTGAGGTAACCAAGCCAAGGTCAGCCTGTTTACCAGAAAAGTCCAGGTCAAGTGAATTTTCTAGAAAAATTTCCCATTTAAATAATAATCAACCCTAAATGACAAATTTGGATTTAATAATTAAAAATAAATAAAATTAAATCCAATAGCCGTAACAGTTGTACAGATGTCCATGGTTTCATTTTTTAAAATAGATTACACACAATTTATACACCACTTCCCAGGGCTCTATGGGTTGTGTACTTTACATTCCTTCCCTTTCCAGGGCTCGTGGGACATATACTTTAACCCCATCTGGGCCCCATGGGACATGTGGCATAAATTTTATACCCCTTCCACTGCCAGGACTCCATAAGACATAAATATTGTACTAATAGTTCAAAAAACATGTGTCATTTGAGGTCAATGGCCTACAAAATGTAACGTTCTGAGTGAACATCAAAAACATATATAGTTCTTTAAACTTAAATATGAGGAAGCAAAATTAATGTGACTAATTCATTATAGGTCATATGGTATCAATCTGTTTGGCCATGACTTGTTAAATATATGCTTTATAAATGAATTTTCTGAGTTGGAATTAAATGAATCAACTGGACTTCATGTACAGCTATATATCATATCATTCAACTGAGAATAGACAAGGATTTCTTAAGGATTTTCAAACTGAAAAAGAGAAATTTCACTTTGTAGTTTTTCAAACTGAGGAGGGGAGGGATATGGCTAGGTTAAGGAGAGGGATATGGCTAGGTTAAGGGGAGGGATATGGCTAGGTTAAGGGGAGTAAGCACTTGGGTATGAATATACATGATCAGATTGTATTCTAGAAATGAGATTTTTTATGCACTTGTGTATGATTTTCATGTGCTTGTCAATTATTTAAGGGGGAATTTCATAATTTGGGGTGGTTTTTTTAATGTTTTATTTATGGTTTAATGCCATTTTGTTCAGCACAATATAGGCTATACATGGTGGCCAGTATTAGTTGTGGAGGAAGAACCTGGAAAACCCCGAAAAGAACCACTGACCCACGAGAAGCTACTGGCAAGATTTCTCACATACCCACATTGGCCGAATCCAAGACTCGAACCCACACAGACAGAGGTGAGATGGCAGTGATCCGTAACGGAAAGCGCTTAAGACCACTTGGTCACTCAGGGCCCCCTTTGGGGTGGAGTGGGGATTAACACAATCACAAATCTTGAAGAATACACTGGTAATTTTATGTCATATATGATAAATAACTATTTAAAGCATTGGATCATTGTGTGATCTTTACTGTTCTATTTGTTGCAGACATGATAAATAACTATTTAAATCAATGGAGTGTTGTCTTATCTTTTCCATTCTATTTTGTGCAGACATGATAAATAACTATTTAATGCAATGAAGTTTCATCTCATCTTTTCTGTTCTATCTGGTGCATGGTAGATTACTAACATGATGAGGCTTACACATTCAAAATTCATAAATTCATTTAATTCTAAGAAAAAGGTTTTAATCTAAGATTTCACTGTTCTTTTCCTTACTTACCCTCTGTCATACAGACTACAATATGGTAGGCATAATGATCGCAAAAATTTCCAGACATCATTGTAGGACCAGTCTAATAAAGGATTTACACGCATAAACTGTGGCCAGTCAGAATCTGTCATTGAGAAAGCCTCCAAGTGAGCTGGACAAAAAGACAAACAAAAACCACAGATGGTATAGTCAAAGTTGTAAAACGTTTTAACATTGAAGTGGAAATAAGGAGAATAAACAGCTATTTAAGTAATATACAGAATTTGGTATATTTAATACACAGAAATTGGTATATTTAAGTATTATGCAGAATTTGGTCTATTTAAGTAATACACAGAATATGGTCAATTTAAGTAATACACAGAATATGGTCTATTTAAGTAATATATAGAATTTGGTCTATTTAAGTAATACACAGAATTTGGTCAATTTAAGTAATACACAGAAATTGGTCTATTTAAGTAATACACAGAATATGGTCAATTTAAGTAATAGACAGAATTTGGTCAATTTAAGTAACATATAGAATTTGGTCTATTTAAGTAATACACAGAATTTGGTCAATTTAAGTAATAGACAGAATTTGGTCAATTTAAGTAATACACAGAATTTGGTCAATTTAAGTAATACACAGAATTTGGTCAATTTAAGTAATACACAGAAATTGGTCTATTTAAGTAATACACAGAATATGGTCAATTTAAGTAATAGACAGAATTTGGTCAATTTAAGTAATAAACAGAAATTGATCAATTTAAGTAATACACAGAATTTGGTTAATTTAAGTGATACACAGAATTTGGTCAATTTAAGTAATACACAGAGTAACTAAGCACAAGACTTTATAGAAAGAATTTAAACCATTAGCATTGCAAATTCAAAAGATTCAGTGATGAAAAAAAATCAAAGAGTATATCCACTGTAATAATGACCAATACAAGTATTTCTTAAAATGCTCAAAAGATAATCAGAATTCACCCAACAAGTTTTAAAACATGTCATTACTGATAAACACTTAAAAAAATACATGTTAATTTCCAGATTGCTGCTGTTGTTGTTGCTGTCTTGAAATTAATGCCATTTTTTAGCACACAATAGGCTATATATTGCAGCCAGTATAACTAGTGGAGGACAAACCAGGTAAAATCCTGGTAAAAACCACCGACCCACAGGAAGAGGCTGGCAAGTTTTCAAACATATCCACATTTGCCGAATTTTCAGATACTATATGCAATATCTCGACATGGCACTTTACACATAACAAATGAAACATTTTTAAGCACCTGATGGTGATACAAGTTAAAAATATTTAAATGTATTTGTAGCTATATACAAATCCATGCATTTCTTCATGTAATTAACAGAATCTAAAACTATGTGCTCATTAAAGCTCACAACATTTAAATTTGGTTCGTTTAAAAACTGGATATAGAAAAGATATGGTAAGATCCCTTAACAATAAATGTACAAAGAAGCAAAAGGGCATGCTGTAAATAGAACATAAGAAAGACAAGTTGGATACCTGAGTATGGATCAGTCACTCTAGTTCCCATTATGACAGACTTAATCTCAGGGTGCTGTTTCTGTAGCTCTCCAAGACATTCTTTTATTCGGCCACTGAAGTTCAGCATATCCAGCTTGTAACTATCAAAAAATTTGGCAAAAAGCAACTAAATCTTTGAGCATCAGTTTCTTAAAGTATCACCAAAACTTCATGCAGTAGCAATTCTTTTCAGGAAAATAAACCAAAGAAATATAAGTTTACCCTATTAAAAACGGTGTACAGTTGATCTGAAACAACAGTAGCAGAATCTTTCTTTTATTGTGAAGTTTTTTCATGAAAATGATTACTTACAATAGTAAAAGAATTAGAAGAATATTTTTTCCCCAATCTGAAATTAAGTCCCTTATCTCAGTATAAACATAACTCATAAACAATAAGCTTTAAATTTATAAAACACATCTTGCTGAAGTCAGCATATGTGGTTTCAATAGGGCATTTTATCCCATTTTTCACATAAGTGGCCATATTGCATGACATAGCTGTTAAAATAGACCATGGCATGGTGTCTACATGCAAAAGAGGTTACCAGATCAATGATGATATAGTCAAACGTGCTACAAAATGTACATACATAATAAAACAGTCTACATAACAAGGTCAAAAGAATTAAGTCCCCTTCATACAAGCATGCCTTTTTATTTGTATATAAAAATCTGTTTATATAGATAACTTCTTTCATATCCTGTATTGGTCATTGTATACATGATTTTACAATGCCACAAAAAAGAAAATGTACAATACATGAAAAATTATCTAACTAATCTTATTTGCACTATATTTATTTTAAAAAATATATTTCAAGAAAAAAATGGAGGTTGAGTCTAAAGCCTATTATAAAGATGGCACCTACTTATCTCTAGTTATCTGGATAAATTTCTCCACTTCTGGGAAAGGTGATCGGCTTTTGATGTACAAGCACTTTGTCTTCTGAGTGCAAGTTGGGAATTTCCTGTGATAAGCAAGTAAATTATTAACTTTGTACTGTAAATAAACTGGTTTTCTAAGATAGCAAAATGGTACAAAAATATTTTCAAGTAAAGTAATATAGATCATATACATTAAGTTCTCCATTTACCAGCCAAATCTCAATTAAAATATATTGCATGCAATGTTACTATGTGGATTTGGGCAGTGACAATTAAATGCCAAACAATTTCTCTTTCAAAAAGGTTTAAAGATTACAACACTGAGCATACTTAAGTAATAAACACCTAATGTTATTACACAGAGCATACATGTATAATAACTCCTAACTGAGCAAACTTTTATAATTAACACTTGTGTTATTAGGTTATTATACTCAGGATACTACTGTAATACACACTTAAGGTTATAACACTGAGCATACTTAAGTAATAAACACCTAATGTTATTACACAGAGCATACATGTATAATAACTCCTAACTGAGCAAACTTTTCTAATTAACACTTGTGTTATTAGGTTATTATACTGAGGATACTACTGTAATACAAACTTAAGGTTATAACACTGAGCATACTTAAGTAATAAACACCTAATGTTATTACACAGAGCATACATGTATAATAACTCCTAACTGACCAAACTTTTATAATTAACACTTGTGTTATTAGGTTATTATACTGAGAATACTACACTGTAATACAGTATATATACATATGTAAGGTTATTACAGTGAGTATACTGATGTAATAAACACCTAATGTTATCATACTGAGAATACTACTGTAATACACACTTAACATTATTACACTGAGCAAACTTAAGTAATAAACCTCTGATGTTATTACACTGAGTATACTGATGCAATAAACTGTTATGGTTACAACACCAAGCATACTTTATGTAGACCATAGCTCAAAGTAGTAATACTGAAATGGATAAATTAGCTCAATAATAACATCTAGCAAATGATACAAAATAATAAGCAGATGCAAATGAGTCCTATTCATACAGATGAATCATTTTGTAATACAGATTAAAACCTGGTAGCATGTTACTGTTTACATTAAATGTTTCCTTTCTTCATGGTATGTTCCAAGTTTGTCTTTGTTACCTTGAACAATCACTTATAAGTTGCAAATGCAAACAACAAAGATCCTGATCTGCATAGCATAACATGTCTGCATATCAAAGTCTATGTTGTTTCTTCTACTGTTTACTCCTAACAAACTGCACATACCCAGATCTGACAGTGCATTTTGTGAGAGCAGATCTGGGTCTATGCAGTTTGCTGTTGGACTCACCTTCTGAGTAACTATATAAGGTAATATCCTGGTGCATTTTCATTATAGACAGTTGACTACAAGTAAAACATTCATTATCTGTTTTAACAGATTTTTGGTCCCTACAATAAGCATTAAAACGATAAACAACAAGAGTATCTCAAATGGACTGATGCTCTTTTGCCTATTATCAGGAATTCAAGATAAGACCATTCCTTTTTTCTAACTGCAGAGTGCTGAAATTGGCATTGGTACTCTTGAGAGATAAACTGTTCAAATTAACTGCTGTGGTGGGCATACTGGAAATAAGATCAGCAGTAATTTTATTTAGAACAAGCTAGATGCCATTAGAGGACTTTTGGTCACAACCCCAAGTCAACATGACCACCTATTCGGGATAATGAGTAACAACAAGATCCTTATTATGTTCTCTGTAGATGTTTGAGGATATGACTTTCTTAATGATGTAAAAACAGGAAGATTTTCAAGATGGCTGGAATATCTGCGTTAGATTACCATCATTTTCATTTAGGATATCATAGAACCCGCAACCCCCAATTCTGAGGCATATGCTCTAAACACTAGGCCACCAGAGCGTTAGTAGTTTACGTTTAACATTTGCTCAGTGTTTAACTAAAGTGTAGTATTCTCTTTAATTTTACCTCATCTTCGCTGCATGGAATAAATGAAGCAAAACAGTACAGTCCTTGCCACCATTAAAGCCCACACAGATTTCATCTAAACTGAAAATAGAAATACAGTGGCGTGCTACTCTCAAAGCCATTAGGAAAAACAACACATTGTAGCTACTTTGACTTCATAATTACTACCAATTCATATCACATTTTTTTAGCTGATGAGGTATGTAACAAAAACAAAAACAATCTTTCAAAATCTATCTTCTGATGTATTTGTCCATAAAATTGAAAAGTTTGGCTTCATAATTACTACCAATTTGTATCACATTTTTTAGCTGATGAGGTATGTAACAAAAACAAAAACAATCTTTCAAAATCTATCTTCTGATGTATTGTACATAAAATTGAAAAGGTTTCAATGAACTGCAACAGAATAGTTCTTGCTGGATACCATATTTTCTTAAAATCATATTTAAAGAAATCATCAACTTCAGTAAATAGTAAAACCTGTTATGAGAGACTATCCCTTCTGAAAACAAAAATAAAAGCAGTCTGTTAAGACAGGTGGTCTCTCATTGCAGGTTTGTACAAAAAGACCAGTTTCCATGGTCCAGTTTCAGAACAATTTTAAGAAAAATAACCACAATCACTGTACATATATTCTATTCTTTATTAATAGTTCATGCTAAAATATTGCATGCATTCATCTAAAAACTAAAATGTATAGCAATAAAGATATCCTTCTATCATGTGAAACATGAAACAATTATCTCCTCCAGAAACAGAACCATTTACTCTGAGACAAAGTCAACTGCATCATTAAAAGATGACATACAGGGATTAACTCTATAAGCAAAGTGTGTAACCCGATCAAACCAACTTGAATAGATGACAGCTTTGTGATTGGGATGTAATCTCTTAATATCGGTGGGAAAAACAACAAACATCACCAGTCTTGAACACTATCAATCAAATTCTACAAACAATTCTCTCTTGCTGGTTTAATAGACAATAGCTTATTTTCCCCCGTCAATACGGATTAACTCTAAAGACAATATATATGCCCACTACGTCAACTTAAGCACTGCAACTGCAGTTAGTGAAATGTACATTAGCCTGGTTTCCTGCTTTTCAAGCTCTCTGCATTGTGCCCCTATAAGAATAGTGGAGAACAATGCAAGGAACATATGAAGCAGGGAACCAGACTAGGAAATAATCTACAGATACTTCAGTCTGATTTATGGCAGAAACTATTAAACACTACAAGCATAGCTAAAATAATGTCATAGATCAGTAGCCAGCCTATTTTTTCATATTTGTTTAAATTTAGAACAGTATGAGCAGTTGTTTCTACAGAGATTAAATAAAGGTTGGTGGAGTTTATCCTCAATTTTGTGATGCAGTTGTTCATAGCAGTGTCTAAGTGCATATTTTGCCAAGATATTGTGGTCACTGGTCGTGTTCAGAAGACAGTCACTCATAACAAAGAGTTTAAATAATAAAATCAATCCATGTATTACGATTGTGGTCAGAAATGACAGATGGTCACTCATAGCAGAGGTCACTCATAGCAGTTTTTACTGTATTGAAAATTGGATGTATTAAAAAATATTAAAATGTCAATTTTTGTTCATTACAAACTGTACAAACCTTATGTATCAGTGTGTATTCAAACTAAGAAATTCTGAGAATGTGTATTCAAACTGAGAAGTTCTGAGAGTGTGTATTCAAACTAAGAAGTTCTGTGAGTGCGTATTTCAGACTGAGAAGTTCTGAGTGTGTATTCAAACTAAGAAATTCTGAGAGTGTGTATTTCAGACTGAGAAGTTCTGAGAGTGTGTATTCAAACTGAGAAGTTCTGAGAGTGTGTATTTCAGACTGAGAAGTTCTGAGAGTGTGTATTCAAACTGTGAAGTTCTGAGAACACTGGGCTTGATATTATTCACTAACAAAAATGAATTATCAAGAGTAATAATAAACCATCAAGATTCCAACAGAGTAGAATCTACATGGCTTGAATGGACACTCAACAGAGTGGAATCTACCTGGCTTGAATGGACACTCAACAGAGTAGAATCTACATGTCTTGAATGTGCCCACTCAACAGAGTGGAATCTACATGGCTTCAATGTGCCCACTCAACAGAGTGGAATCTACATGGCTTGAATGGACACTCAACAGAGTAGAATCTACATTGCTTGAATGTGTCCACTCAACAGAGTGGAATCTACATGACTTGAATGCACCCACTCAACAGAGTGGAATCTACATGGCTTGAATGGACACTCAACAAAGTGGAATCCACCTGACTTGAATGGACACTCAACAGAGTAGAATCTACATGGCTTGAATGCACCCACTCAACAGAGTGGAATTTACATGGTTTGAACGGCCACCCAACAGAGTGGAATCTAAAAGGCTTGAATGGACACTCAACAGAGTGGAATCTCCTTGGCTTGAATGGACACTCAACAGAGTGGAATTTACATGGTTTGAATGGACACTCAACAGAGAGGAATTTACATGGCTTGAATGTGCCCACTGAACAGAGTGGAATCTACATGGCTTGAATGGACACTCAACAGAGTGGAATCTACCTGGCTTGAATGGACACTCAACAGAGTAGAATCTACATGGCTTGAATGTGCCCACTCAACAGAGTGGAATCTACATGGCTTCAATGCGCCCACTCAACAGAGTGGAATCTACATGGCTTGAATGGACACTCAACAGAGTGGAATCTACATTGACTTGAATGGACACTCAACAGAGTAGAATCTACATGGCTTGAATGCGCCCACTCAACAGAGTGGAATTTACATGGTTTGAATGGCCACCCAACAGAGTGGAATCTACAAGGCTTGAATGGACACTCAACAGAGTGGAATCTACCTGGCTTGAATGGACACTCAACAGAGTGGAATCTACATGGTTTGAATGGACACTCAACAGAGAGGAATCTACATGGCTTGAATGCCCACTCAACAGAGAGGAATCCACATGGCTTGAATGCGCCCACTCAACAGAGTGGAATCTACATGGCTTGAATGGACACTCAACAGAGTGGAATCTACATGGCTTGAATGGACACTCAACAGAGTAGAATCTACATGGCTTGAATGCCCCCACTCAACAGAGTGGAATTTACATGGTTTGAACAGCCACCCAACAGAGTGGAATCTACAAGGCTTGAATGGACACTCAACAGAGTGGAATCTACCTGGCTTGAATGGACACTCAACAGAGTGGAATCTACATGGTTTGAATGCCCACTCAACAGAGAGGAATCTACATGGCTTGAATGCCCACTCAACAGAGAGGAATCCGCATGGCTTGAATGCGTCTACTCAACAGAGTGGAATCTACATGGCTTGAATGGACACTCAACAGAGTGGAATCTACATGGCTTGAATGGACACTCAACAGAGTGGAATCTAAATGGTTCGAATGGACACACAACAGAGTGGAATCTACATGGTTTGAATGCCCACTCAACAGAGTGGAATCTACATGGCTTGAATGCCCACTCAAACATCTATGGCTGTTTAAATTGTCATTCAGGTCCCTGCTGAATCTACATACTGCATACATAAATAAAAGACAAATGAACAGTTTCAACTTTGAACTGATTTTGAAACTTACCAAGAAAATCTATCAAGCCTTGGGCATCATGGTAGCTATATTAAATCAATCACCTTGGAAGCCGTGATAACAAAAAAGTTTATTTTAATAAAATAACACCAGAGGCCAGTTCAATTCAATTCAGTTAAATCAAGTAGGTCATGCATTTATCACTGTCCATTTTCATACAGCATCAAAGAGTGTTTCAATATTAGACACTCAGAAGCAGCAGCCTTGTTCACTCAAACTATGGATATACCAAACTGATTCATCACTCTAACTATGGATATACCAAACTGATTCATCACTCTAACTATGGATATACCAAACTGATTCGTCACTCTAACTATGGAAATACCAAACTGATTCATCACTCTAACTATGGATATACCAAACTGATTCGTCACTCTAACTATGGATATACCAAACTGATTCGTCACTCTAACTATGGATATACCATACTGATTTATCACTCTAACTATGGATATACCAAACTGATTCATTTGGTTCCATCAGTTTGAGCCATCAAGATCTCACTGTAGTATACTTACATTCTGTCTCCAAACCGATAGATAAAAACTAGTTAACAAGAGATCAGGATGCAAAAGGTTCATTTAATAATAACAGTTACTGTAGTTACATGTGTTAATGTCCTTACCTATATCTTTCAAGACATTCCTCTATTACCTGTACAGCTTTGCGTACATTACAGGTGTACTTGGACTGATCATCAGATTCCACAATATCATGAACTTGTCTGATGGCACTGGCAAAAGGATCCTTCTCATATTTAACAATGCTTCCTGGAAATGTAAAACAACCGACAAGTTGTTTAGAGGGGTAATTAGTTCAAACACAAAGACGCTAAATGTTACATACCATACTTATTTTTTAAACATGGCCATATAAATACTGAATTTAGGGTTCAAGGTAAAATTCTTACAAAAACTAGAGAAACTATGGAGTTCTAACAACAAGAAGTTGTACTTGAAATTTGTTTTTAAAACTACCATGGTGCAGAATGTGCTGACACCCAATTAGACTAAGTTAGCACTCTAAATTGGTTACGTATTGATTCAAACACTGCCCACAGAAAGACTGGTTAGCAATTCATCAAAATTTTAATAGCTGCCTGGTAGCTGTGGCAGACAGCTGAAACTTATTAATTTGTTAATTAGTTGCATGTGTTACATGTAAGTGAAAAATTACCTTCAGGGAGGGCTTTAACAAGGGCAGTGTGAGCTTCCTCCAGACGATTCTTATTCTCGGATTCCAAGGTAACCTTCACTTTATAATAGCTAAAATAGGTAAAATGGATGGTCCCTGTAGTAAAAAAAATGCCCAAACACAAAATCTGAACTCACTCTAAAGATTCCATCAACCAGTCCAGGTGTTGTTAGGGGGTGGGGGTGGGAGGTTTACAGTAGAAATATTGAAAAGATATATCAGTTTCATAATAAGCTAATTCTATAACATTTCTAAAATTATAGCTCCATTTTTTTTTTATTGCACATACCTTTTTTATGTTTTAATTTTAACTTTATGTTCAAAATCTGTTCAATTCCATGGCTACAAAGCCAAAGAAACTATAAAATGAATAGATAGGAATAACATTCAGGATTTAAGTTTCTGGTTTTCAGGAAAACTATAATTTCTGATGACAGAATGGCAGTGTAAGTATTGTTTATCTCAAGGGTTAGGAGATCTGATTCCTTTCAGCACCCCACCCACCCCACCCCATTTTTAACACAAAGGTAAAGATTACAAAATACATTATTTTATGAAGATTGTCAAATATTTTGTTGTTTTTAATAATATGAACATTTCTTCATACCGATGTAACTGAACTTATTGTTATCACTAAATTCTAGAACCTATATCTTTGAAAATGTTCAAAAAAATGATGATTCATTCAAAAATGTTCTCCATTAAATATTAGAGAAATTACCCATGATATCACTAAAGTACCCTCAGTGGCACTGCAGTGCATAAAAACCGTGATCCCTAATTCATATTCCTATGTATTCTGAAGAAAAAAAATTGATCGAAAATGTACTCTATCCTGACAAAATTTATTTCAACCTTTATTAAAAGCTTCATCATTGCAACCATTCCAAAATATAAACATGATCAAGTACAAATATTCATTCAGACATTGAGAAAATCTTAAATAGTTAATTAGCTCTTGAAAATGGGAAATTTTAACAGAAATATGTCCAACCACAAGAAATGTATGTATTAAGTAAACAACAAATGTACAGCAGTATTTCTGGCTATAAGACTTGACACAAGAAAAGGGAGGTAACCTTTACCGTGGCAATATCATTAATAATAGGAAATTGTAGTCTTGTTCACCTGCTTTTGAAGTTTGGATAAGATCCCATTATGACATCTTTACTGTAGGCTGCATTCACCTTATTCAAGATGTGTGTTATGGAAACCTCATCATGTTGAATATACACTTCTCGGGTGTGAAACTCTGCATAAGGATTTTGGAACAGGTCCTGTAAAGGTGGTGGCACTTTTTACCTTCTTTTGGTCACAATAATTATGTAAACTACCAAAGTGTGGATATAACAGAAATCAAAATTTTATTTAATCATTTTTAATACAAATGATCTTACCTTCATACCCTACTGATATACCATGCTTAAAGCTCTGTTATTAGTGTAATCACAAAGAAACTGCAAAACAAAGCATCTGAATTCTGCAGAAAACATGGCAGTCTATACAAAATCATTTATTAAAGCTACATATTGTTATATTGATTCATAAGTTCCTAGGTATTAATGAAATTATGAAGCCATGTTTTTTCTTCAACGAAGTCAGCAAAAATGAAAATGAAGCTAAATTTTTCAATTTAAAACAAAATAAATTAGGAAGATTGAATAACTTTAAAAGGGTTCAGTTCCTTTGGACAAAACTGCAATAATAAGAGTTTCTTGGAAAAAAAGATTGCTGTACATGGAGCATACATCAAGTTTTTATTGAAATGATACAATAATACACTGATTTCAGTTATAATGTTCTAATGATAAGCCTACCAAAAGCTTTAAAATGAAAATTATATTTTTATAAATAATTAGCCCATTCCATATACTTTTTGATAAAATTTTTAGACGTTTTTTAAAAAAAAAACACCTCAGTCTTATCATGGGAGGAATACTGTGACTCAACATCAAAGAGTGTTGCACCAAGGCTCTAAAAGCTTGGGGATACAGCATCTTCAGTCTACCATATTTATGAGATAAACAACATTTTAAACTGGACAAAGGAAAAAAACAGATAATGCACTAGTAAAAACCTAAGATAATCTTAATTGCTGTTATTGTTTTGACACCTTAACTTTGTCATTTGTACTGTATTATTATCTTACCCTTTAAATAATGTATATTCTAATCAACAGTTTTTAAAATGCATGAGTAACTCAAGAAAATATTAAACATGTTTGAATGTTTTATTCACCTGAAATGATTTGAACTATGGAATTTAAATTTCTGGATTTTGCACTCACTTAACTTTAGTGTTCTTCCTTCATTTATTATCATAATTCTCCTTCTACAGATTATTCCATGATTCAATGACAATTTGTGTATCTGCATAAATCTTATAAATCTAGTCTCTTTTAACATTATTTTGAATTCAAAATAAAAATCTTTGTTGCCATAATCTGTGCTTTCGATCTGGAAAATATATATCATATATGTGGCCATCAGAGACGTTTCACTACAAGTAGACAGAAAAACATTCACCTTGAATATTTTCAATGCCAAACATATTTTTTAAAAACATATGAAATGACATCCTACTGATTTTATTGTATTTAGAGACTTAAGACATTGCTAGATCCAACATATCCCTGGATGTATAAGCAATACAAATATTAAGTGTCATTTTTCTTATTTTATCATGACCAAAGAGCACACCTATGGTCAAACAGCAGTATGATTTGGGGAACTGGGGCATAGGGCATACAATAGTGGGAAACCTGGAATCTTGTGCTCAATGTGCAATACTGGGAAACCTGAAATCTTGTGCTCAATGTGCAATAATGGGAAACCTGGAATCTTGTGCTCAATGTGCAACACTGGGAAACCTGGAATCTTGTGCTCAATGTACAATACTGCATGATGAGTGTTGAACCATCTTTCAATGAGGTAACCAATGATGTATAGCAACTTGTTTATGAAATATGACCTTGTAAACAGAATTTTGCATGAATTCCAGTTTCACCTCTCAAAATATTAACTAGTAAGTAAGAAAAAGTTGAGTTATAAAAGTAAGTGTCTTTACACATACCTGTTATGCTACTTCACAGACATATGTAAGTATGTTGGCATTACCAGTAGCATATAGGCCTAGTCAGCAGTATGTAGGCATAACCAGCAGTATGTAGGCATAACCAACAGTATGTAGGTCTAATCAGGCTTGATCAGCAGTATGTTGGCCTAACCAGTAGTATGTAGACCTAATCAGTAGTATGTAGGCCTAATCAGGCTTGATCAGCAGTATGTAGGCCTAACCAGTAGTATGTAGGCCTAATCAGTAGTATGTAGGCCTAATCAACAGTATGTAGGCCTAATCAACAGTATGTAGGCCTAATCAACTGTATGTAGGCCTAATCAACAGTATGTAGGCCTAATCAGGCTTGATCAGCAGTATGTAGGCCTAACCAGTAGTATGTAGGCCTAATCAGCAGTATGTAGGCCTAATCAGCAGTATGTATGTCTAATCAGGCTTGATCAGCAGTATGTTGGCCTAACCAGTAGTATGTAGACCTAATCAGCAGTATGTAGGTCTAATCAGGCTTGATCAGCAGTATGTTGGCCTAACCAGTAGTATGTTGGCCTAACCAGTAGTATGTAGACCTAATCAGTAGTATGTAGGCCTAATCAGCAGTATGTAGGCCTAACCAGTAGTATGTAGGCCTAATCAGCAGTATGTAGGCCTAATCAACAGTATGTAGGTCTAATCAGGCTTGATCAGCAGTATGTTGGCCTAACCAGTAGTATGTAGACCTAATCAGCAGTATGTAGGTCTAATCAGGCTTGATCAGCAGTATGTTGGCCTAACCAGTAGTATGTAGACCTAATCAGCAGTATGTAGGCCTAATCAACAGTATGTAGGTCTAATCAGGCTTGATCAGCAGTATGTTGGCCTAACCAGTAGTATGTAGACCTAATCAGCAGTATGTAGGCCTAATCAACAGTATGTAGGTCTAATCAGGCTTGATCAGCAGTATGTTGGCCTAATCAGTAGTATGTAGACCTAATCAGCAGTATGTAGGCCTAATCAGGCTTGATCAGCAGTATGTAGACCTAATCAGCAGTATGTAGGTCTAACCAGCAGTATGCAGGCTTAACCAGCAGTAATAATGTTACTATCAGGCGGTTGAATTACTACTGTATTGCATGACTTTGCATGTTTTCGTACCCTTAAATTTTTTGTACATAATCCAGTTATCAAAATCAAAATTATTTAAATGTATCATAATTTTTTGTACATATCACTTTGTATGTTTATTTTAATAAATCCATTAAAATATCAAACCTCAGAAGATTAACTTTTGCAAAAAAGATTGATAATATTGTATTGCCATTTTTGTTTTTACAAAAATTAATAACTGATTGTTGGTAAGAAAATACAATGATTGATACATAAGCTTCCTTATTGTCATTACAAGATGTTTATTAACAAATGGACAAAGGGCTTCATAGACCATACAATTAAATATTATCCTTAATTAGTTCTCCTTATAAAGTCAGTAACCTTACCACAAAACACAACAAGCATTTTAAAATGATTAAGGAAGCCCTTTGATATTTTCTTATACAACAAAAATTACATCTCGGTACATGATAAAGTGAAGACCACATACCCTTGGTAAACTAGTCTTATCATTTCATTATAGTCATACAAACCTAAAATATAAAATCTTTATTATCTTGATTGGTGAGTTCGAATAAAAAATAATGTGTATGATCACTTGTCCTTATTTCAAATTCTGTTTGGACAACAACTTCAATAGCACATTGACAGATTTTCATTTCTCTACAGAGAGCCTTATTAATCTACTGGCAGCCTTGCTGATTTAAAATACCAGTAATCTGTCAATTCTTGCCCTCAATCTGGTTTCAACTAAAATAACCCAAGTGCTAAGCATGTTCAATTACTGTGTATATAACACTGCATAACCATGTGGTTGTTGTTACAATGTACATCGTAATTAAAACAAGAATGAATTGCGGATTTAGCAGTGTTTATTGAAATTGGAATATAGTGGGGTCGTAATACACAATGATTATCACAATCGTCAGGTAACTCAAAGTAGTCTTTTTTCATTTTGCAAAAGTTACAAACAAAAACCAACCTGAAAAAATATGGTCTTGTACATGGAGCAAAAAATGTCATCTCTCCCTCTCATGCAAACACATACATGAGCACATGCTCACATGCAATAACTAAAATGTGATTGAAGTTTTTTTCTTAATTGCATTTGATAATGAGATTATTGCTGCTGTAAAAATACAAGCTGCACTTAATTATCATTGTGCCAAGATTACATATCATAACAGCACACTATCAATGTACCAACATTACACAACATAACCCTCAACTGGTGTTTGACATCTAACTAGGGATAAATCAACACAAGTTCCAACCTCATATCAACAGCCAGGGTACTATATGACATGGAAAACTAAAAGTTTACATATATACATATACAGCATTACTACAAAAGCAATCAACTACTTTTATGTTTTACTTTTCTCTTACCTTAAGCAAAACAAATGCTTTTTCTAATATACTTGGAACACCTGGGAAGAGGTAGACATTCTTGACAGTAACAAGTGGATATTTTGTCTTTTCCCCTGTTTTCTTGTCTTCGCCAAACACCAACTTTGCCGATTTTGGTACCTGAAATGAGTTAATATTTTTTACTTTAGATATGGTAAATAATAAATTCAGATTATGGCAAGTCATAACCAGTTTTAATTCCAAGGCAATCATGGGTCAAAGTTGATTCCAAGGCCATCATGGGTCAAAGTTGATTCCAAGGCCATCATGGGTCAAAGTTGATTCCAAGGCCATCATGGGTCAAAGTTGATTCCAAGGCCATCATGGGTCAAAGTTGATTCCAAGGCCATCATGGGTCAATTGCATACCTAGTCCTAAGACAAGACACTTCTTGGTATATTAAGAATATACCTCCCCATTTGTTTGTACCCCACTATGTATTAAAAAATACAAAAAGCATAAAATGTGATTTAAAAAATGCACAGATCTTATGCATTCATTGATTTATAACTCCAAACCTGATTATGAGAAGGGGGCCCTAACACCATTATCATCTGTATGTTTCATACCAAAACAGAAGTTTTCTGTGTAAAAGATGACCATATTCACCAGTCATTTCAGTTCTGGACAAGTCCATTTTCAGCACAACTGATGCACAATTACACATGTATGTACATAGGAGGCAAATACTACGTTGTCTGCTTCTGATATTTACAATGTCAAATAAAGCAAAGGAAAAGAATAACAATTGCAAATTTGTCTTTCACCATTTGTTGTTGTTGTTGGCTTCAATGCCATTTTTCACCACATGATAGGTTATACATGGTGACCAATACAAACTGGTGGTGGAATAACCCGGTAAAACCGCTGAAAGAACCACCAACCCACGAGAAGCTTCTGTCATGCTTTCTCACATACCCACAGTGGCTGAACCTGAGCCTTGACCCCATACTGAGAGAGGTGAGATGATGGCGAGTGCTTTAGACAACTTGGCCACACACACACACACACACACTCTTACACTTCCATGATTTACCAAGCGGTGTAATTTCTATGTACATGTTTGCAAAGAAATATAACTCTCAACCTGATTGTAATTTATGAATTATCCAGTAATTACTAAATAGATTGTCTCTTTGTTATGGAAAATAGTGGACTCGATACGGTGCCCATAGTGGACTCGATACGGTGCCCTGTTAAAATGGAAACTTAGTCTAGAATGAAAAATGCAGACAATAACAGTAGGGCCACCCTGGTGAAAGCTTAGAAATTATAAATCAAAGAATGAAATTACTAAGTTTTGTGCATTTCTTGTCACATTATATGTAGTTTTTATTGCAATCGGTAGTGGGGGGGGGGGGGGGGTACAAACTGATGATTTATGCAAAGAATATAATTGCCAAAAAAAACTTATCAAGGGCTCAAGGCTAAATAACTTAAAGTGGGTTTAGACCAACAAAACTTGTCAATGGCACAAGGCCAAACAACTATGTTTAGACCAACAAAACTTAAAAATGTTGCTCAGCATATGAATTTATTTCATTTGATATCTAGACTAGAAATAATAAACTCTGCACTCAAGTATGCAATTAAGTTTCCACTATTAACCAATCTGATATGATCTTTCATATGTAATGTTGTTTGTGACTGAGCATGAGTTTGAGATTTTGTTTTGACTAATCTTCAGAGTTTTATCGATTCCAGTCATGGCCTCAAAGTCATATACTTTCATGCTTCAAAGTGAAAAACTATACAAAACTTTTAAGGTAAATATGTTAACTGTTATTGATGATACCTGTACATCATTCAGTAAACAAACAAAATATGTGGCTTTAATGGAAGCACCTAACTTACAAAAAGCTGAGTTAAAATAAGTCAGGGAGAAAACATATGATATAAATTGAATTTCTTGACATGTATTTTGAAAATAATAGAAATATTATAAGTAATTTTTTAAAAATTAAAATGAAATTTAAGTTTAATTAGCATGTAGATTATGCTGTTCTATTACTGGGTGGATTGCCAGTCCCGTAGGAATACAATGCATGCTTTAACACATTAACGGGGCCCCGAGTGGCCGAGTGGTCTAAAGCGCTGTTCGTTACGGACCACTGCCATCTCACCTCTGTCTGCGTGTGTTCGAGTCTAAGATTCGGCAAATGTAGTTATGTGAGAAAGCTTGCCAGTAGCTTCTCGAGGGTCGGTGGTTTTTTCCGGGCTTTGTCCGGTTTCTTCCTCCACCATTAATACTGGCCGCCATGTATAGCCTATATTGTGCTGAAAAATGGCGTTAAACCAAAAAAAAAAAAAAAAAAAAAAAAAAAAAAAAAAAAAAAAAACCACATTAACCCCTAGCGACGAGTTTACGGGGCATGAGGTAGTAGCCTACTTCCAACGCCTGTAGCAGTCAAGGTCATTCATGATACACTAAAGTGGGTGGTATTATAGAAAGGTAGACAGATTTAGCTCTACAATGATACCAAATAATCTGGACATTTTAGTTACACTACAAAAAAACAGAGAAAAAAACCTAAGTTTTTGGACCCGTTTTATGTTTCACCCAAAATTCACCCATGGTCAGTATACGATTTTGTGTCCTGATTTTAGACTTTATGGCCTCAGATCTATGGTAGACCGTTTTAAAGCACACACAGACGGGTGAACCTGTGCAAAAGGTAGGATAAGGTTGACATTTTGAATAAAGAGTCTTTCTTCTCCATACAAAAATTATGGGTCCATTAAGAAAGAAAACAAGGAGTCCAACTTTTCACCTTCTGCTCATGCGCCAACAAACTAACCAATGAAAAACATTTTCTTTAGCACAACTAGCCATTTGTCTTTTGGAATATTGCTTGGAAGTTGATGTATTAGGATGTATTCAGAAATAGTCCCCAAAATATGTTTCCTACTCACATTTCATGCGAAACAACAAAAACCTCCAGGGGTTAATGTGTTAAAGGACTTTGCCTTGGTCTTGTTTTTACACTGTGATGTCTCTTAGGAATACAATGCATGCCTTAAAGGACTTTGCCTTGGTCTTCTTTTGTCTCTCAAAATATCAAACAAATACTTTCCAATTTTTTTTTAAAAAGTCCAAACTTTTATATTTCTTGGTCAACATCTACATTCAGATTATTAGAAATAATTTGATAAAATCATTGATTGTACCTATAATAATTCATCTGCTCTCATAATAAATGCAAATGTCAAATTATTTTCAAAGAAATGAGACGATGACTCCACATACACGTGCTGAAGAGGAATTGTAAAATCCTGACAATTTATAGGTCCATGATGAAAACAAGCCAGTTGGAAAAAAGTGCTTTCTGATTGTTTTGTTTTTGATGGTTTAATGCCATTTTTCAGCACAATATAGGCTATACATGGCGGCCAGTATTAATGGTGGAGGAAGAACCCGGACAACACCCGGAAAGAACCACCGACCCACGAGAAGCTACTGGCAAGCTTTCTCACATAACTATATTTGCTGAATCTTAGACTCGAACACACGCAGTCAGAGGTGAGATGGCAGTGGTCCATAACGGACAGCGCTTTAGACCAATCGGACACTCGTGGCCCCAGTGCTTTCTGAAGTGACCTATCTCATTTATTAAAAGGATCTTCACCAAGATTTTTTTCCTAATAGAGATGTGTCACCTCAAAAAGCACTTTTCTTTCCCAATAAGAATATATGAAATGTTTCAACAGATTATGTTTTGAAGTATGGACAGAAATCTTCTAAATGCAGCACTTTAATATGATCAAATAATAATGTCACAGATGCATATACCTTTATCATATCTATAAATGGATTTGTTATTAGTAACTTGGTGCCAGAGAGTTAAAATTACCTTTGCCATTTTCAACTCAGGGGAATTCAGGTCATCAGTTCCAAAATGCTGTTTGCACAAATCTACAAGGACAGGGTGAGGCTCCACATTTTCGCCGAAGGCTTTGGCAACACCTAAAGTTGATGTAAAACTAAAATAAGCTATTGAAATACATAGATAAATAACAGAAATATGAAACCCAAATAACTCTTGTTTAGAGTTAACAAAGTTATAATGTACACGCAATATTAATTAGTGCAACAGAGATATTTAATGGCTTATATACATGGCAAATTTGAAAAAAAAAATAAAGTATCCACTTTTAATCTTGAAAATGTATCTGAATATTATCAGTATTTAAGACAAGTAGCATCTCAAATAGGACAAAAATATCATGATTTTCTTGGAATCTACCACAGTGCATGTATAGCATATTCTCAAAATCTACCACAGTGCACATATAGCACAATTATCTCAGAATCAACCATAATGCATGTATGACATGAATTTCATAAAGTCTACCATAATGTATGTATAGCATGATTTTCTCAGGGTCTACCATAATGCATGTATAGCATGATTTTCTCAGGGTCTACCATAAAACATGGATAGATGATTTTCTCAGGGTCTACCATAATGCATGTATAGCATTATTTTATCAGGGTCTACCATAATGTATGTATAGAATGATTTTCTCAGGGTCTACCATAATGCATGTATAGCTTGATTTTCTCAGGGTCTACCATAAAACATGTACAGATGATTTTCTCAGAGTCTCCCATAAAACATGTACAGATGATTTTCTCAGGGTCTACCATACTGCATATATCATGTATAGATGATTTTGTCAGGGTCTACCATAATGCATGCATAACATGATTTTGTTAGGGTCTACCATAATGTATGTATAGCATGATTTTTTCAGGGTCTACCATAATGCATGTATAGCATGATTTTCTCAGGGTCTACCATAAAACATGTATAGATGATCTTCTCAGGGTCTACCATAAAACATGTATAGATGATTTTCTCAGGGTCTACCATAAAACATGTATAGCATGATTTTCTCAGGGTCTACCATACTGCATGCATAACATGATTTTCTCAGAATATACTGCAATGTATGTATAGCAAGATTATCTCAGAATCTAATGATTTAAGTTTGAAGATGACCAAGGCATCACTAACTGGTTTAGTTTCTGAAAGAACGCGAGTGGCTTACTAAGCTTTGACCTCTCTG
Organism: Unio delphinus; assembly: GCA_029339505.1. Classification (NCBI taxonomy): domain Eukaryota; kingdom Metazoa; phylum Mollusca; class Bivalvia; order Unionida; family Unionidae; genus Unio; species Unio delphinus. The sequence goes on along the minus strand of JAQISU010000115.1, from coordinate 12,791,872 downwards.
TGGCACACTTGACAGATGTGGCTTGGGTTTACATCATAAAAAGAGGACATGCTGCAGTTCTTTAATTTAGGTTGATCAAACGCCTGCACTACCTATACAATTTTCATCAGTTCAAAAAGATGAGATTGCACCAATTGGAGCAATCCTGTGTGAAATCCTCCGAAAGAGTCAGGGTCAATGTTGAAGCATTTCAAAGATGACTTGGAGACCTGAGAATTCTTTCCCTACTTCAGCTCACCATAGAAGACTTCTAGTGGTCTGTCCATCTCAACTAGGTATGGATGCTTTGAATGCCTGTGAGAAACTCGTTGTACAAGACCATGTCCTACCATCTTATTATCATCAGTTTTCTTATGCAGTCCATGTAAAAATGGCTAAGCTACTTGGCATGGCTTCCGTACACCATCCATGTTTCACATGCATACGGCATGGATGGCAACACAATGGCTTTATTTGACCTTAAAATTTCACTTGTAGACTAGTGCTTCTGCATCCCCACACATTTGCATATAGTCTGCCAAAGGCCACATTTGCTTTAGCAATACTGGAATTGGTTTGTCATTGATGTGGACTGTATGTAATATGTGGACTGCTGAAATAAGTGAAATTAGCTGCAAAGAGGGCTTGTCTGTTCTCTGTGATGGTAAGCTCTACGTAAGACTTTCCTGGTGCAAAGTGGTACATCACCTTTGTATTCTTCGCGCTAATGGTGAAACTCAAATTATCACAAGCTGATGAGAAATTGTCCATAGATTTTACATTCAGCAAGCAGTATTCATCAAATAGGAAACCATGAAAAACCACTTCATGTAACTTCATCTTTGCCTGCAGCTTTCTCAGATTGAAGAACTTACCATCTTTCCAGAATCTGATTTCAATTCCAGTATCACAGTCATGGAAGATATCAGTAAGCATGGCAGATAACATCATTCTGAAAGAACCAACACACAGCCTTGCTGACTTTACTGGGGTCTGGGCATTGTTGAGATGATGAATTTCTCTGTGCAAATAAATTCTACTATGATCTTCCAAAGGTCCCATGAGTGACTGTGTCAAAGGCTTACAATTGGTTGACAAATGTTGTGTACAGGTTGGAATTTCCTGCCATTTCTCTCAAGGCTACAGTACACTGACTTTCTGGTTGTTGTTGTAGGGTTTAACACCATTTTTCAGCACACAATAGGCTATACATGGCCGGCCAGTATTATTGGTGGAGGAAGAACCTGGGAAATCCCCCAGAAAGAACCACCGACCCACGAAAAGCTACTGGCAAGCTTTCTCACATAACTACATCAGCTGAATCTTTGACTCAAACACACAGAGACTGAGGTGAGATGGCAGTGATCCGTAACAGAAAGCACTTTAGACCACTCAGCCACTCAGGGCCCCTCTGACTCTCTGGCAAGAGTCCTTGATCAATATGATGCACAAGGCAATTCAACAGAATTTCGATGAGGACTGTGCTGACTACTGACAACAATGAGATGTCCCAAAGGTTGTGGCAGGATCATAATTATGTTGCCTTCCACTTGTACAAGTGGATAATAGATGTATCCTTGTACTCCTGGGGAAAGTTCATCGTGTCCACAATGATTAAAAGAATTCAATCAGTTTCCATGCTGTGTGCAAACCTCAAGCATTTTAGACTTCTCATTGGTAAAATGTTTCAGCAAGGTCAGACTCTGCGAAAAATAGAACCAACTGGCCTCCTTCATTTTGAAAAATGGGTTCAAAGGTGAGTCCACCTCATAATAAAGTAAGATCATTTACATGATCTACTTTACCTGTCATTTGCATGAAAAACCAATTATCTTCTTAACAATTGTCCTCTTTGATCATTGATGCCTCAGACCATGCACTAACAGCAGAGAAAAGTTATATAATTAAATTGTCTGCTCCTCCAACATTATTGTAACCATTCCTCATAATCTGTTAGCTTTCAACCAATTATTTGAGGGTATGTGGGTATCATTTTGGCAGCTAAAGCCTCATTCCAATCTGCTGACTGCAAAGCATCATCTTTAAGGTTTTCATGATGGCACTTGATATGACATGTTAAAGCTGACATCTTAAAGTTCAAACATCCAGTTGTGATTGAGTTATTTTTCTTGGAACTTCTGCATAAGTTGCAATGCATTTTTATTTTCATCTGAATCATATTGAAGCAAGTTATACTCACATTTCCAGCCTCCTTGGAACACACAGATGATTCTTTTCTTCTGTGATTCTGCCATTTTGTAATCCAAATCTTGGAAGTTTTCTTTATGGTTGGTCTTTCATCTTGACTTTTGTAAATTTCTCTATCTTGTTCAGTGCAGTCATGATCTCCAAGGTCATTCCAACTGCCTTAACAATCTAAGCACATTACCAATGAAAAGAAATGTTATCTTTGTCTCATATCTGCCTCTTAATAAACTTTGCCAACCATGCAAATGCAAACTGCACTATATCAAGGTTGCATCAAGGGGTTGGTAGCATGTGATGTACAAAAAGGGAAGGACTACATATTTTCTCTAACAAATGTAAATTAAACAGAGGTGTAACTTACCTCAATACCTTGTTTGAAAAAGAAATGTTTAATATTTTCATTGAGACTAATACAGTTTCAAGCGTAGACTGGTTCCCTGCATGTAGAAGAATATATTGGCACACCTAACAAATGCACAGGGGATCAATCTAATTCTAAGCTGGAAATAATATAGGATATATCAAGTAACATGCTTATTTTTAAATGATGATGCATAGTTACATATAAAAAGGTTCTGGGGAATGGGTAAAATAACCAGGATGAGCAATGGTAAAATCAGAAAAGATCAAAAGATGGAATTTATTCATTTTCGTTAAAGAATTGTTTAGAAAATTAGGATATTTAATGATTGATTGGTGCAACTGTATCAAGTTAAAGATAAAAAATGCACTCTGTTTATTTTTTTTGCACCATGTTTGTTGCATTGAATTTCTTGATTGACTAGATATGCTATTCTGCTTGAATCACAAAAAGATGCATCCTGGCTGAAACACTGTGGTATAGCATTACTCCAAGTTCTTTGCCATTTGATAACAGGTCAATTGCTTTCTCAGCTCTAGTCTGCATTGAAAGATATGCTTATTTCAACTTGGGGCAGGCAGGCAATTTCCATTCACTTAAAATGTTGCTAAAGTGTTCTGTCCATCTTTGAAGTGAGCCATGTGGCGCTCTCAACACTCTGTATTGGTGATGTTGCTGATGACTGTGGCTTATAGATTGTCTTCAAAGCATCACAGAAGTTCTTTATGTAATTCCCGTCTGTACAGGACTGAATCTCATCTTCCTTACTGCTTGGCCATGAGTCTTGCAATTCTTAGAGTTTGCCCTGGAAAGTCATCTTGATGCTGTTGAAGGCTGACTTCTTAGATAATAAAGTGCTGTTTTCTGTAGCCAATGTTCCTCATTCAAAAGTCTCTGAATGGCAGCATTATTCTCATCAACCCAATCTGGATGTTTATGAGTGGTCAAGTACAGAGTCTCTGAAGGATGCCCAATTTTCCTCGACACTCATGCAGTTCATATTGTTTCTAGTTGGTTGCATAATTGTCTGACAAATGTTCGTTTCACATTCTCTTGTTTTAATCTGGAGATATTGAACTTTTGATCTATGTTGTGGTGTTCCACAGAGGTCTGTTTTTGGACCTGATCTCTTCATTTTATACAGTCAGCCACTCTCAAGTGTCATATATCTTCATCCAGTGCCTCACCAACCGTATACTTTATTGTGGGAGGGGGCTAATCTAGAACATGTTGTACAAAATGAATGCAAAATCATTTGGTTTAGATGCATAAAGATGACATAAATAATACCACCTTCGAATGTGAGGTCATCATGTGTGGGGCCAATACCTCCCGAGGTGATAACATGTGTGTACTGTGAGGAAAAGTGGGCAACCTCACTGGCAATGGTGTCAAGGTCATCTGGGATCACAGATATCTGAAATGAAAGATAATTGTTTATAAAGCGTGAAAAGAGAAACAGAAAGAGAAAGTATTAAGTGAAAGAAAATGGAGTAAACATGCAAATGCAAGTGCAAGATGGGTAAGGCAAACATGTCCTATGTCTGACATTGTCTGTTTATTTAATGTCTGTTAATATATTTAATTGTCTGTTAATTAAGATTATGAATCTTCATGTACATGTATATTTATAACAAAGGCTGGATCATTTACATACACAAATTAAAAAAATGATGGACTAAATTGACTTGACATTTGACAGGAAATGATGTCAGACCTGCCAACCTTCCCTTCCTGCTTTTATTCACAAAAATCTGAATATTCCTTTCTATTCTTCTGCAATGATTATTAGCATTCTTTAAAAGGCTCATTTTCTCTTTCGTCTTCAACATGCATTTCTTGGTGAATGTTATTTTTTTTAAATTTAATAATCAACAATGTAATGATGAACATGCTTTGTTCTCTGTGCTATGTTTTACTGATGAACCCAGTCCAACATACCAATCTGGCCTCACCCATGTGTACACACCAGCAAGATACTTATTATTCCCACTATGAAAACAAAGTCATATGGACAACGTTCATTTGCAAACCAGGGCCCTGCAATGTGGAACGAATTGCCCATTGAAATTAGACACAAAGACACAGTGATCCCTTTTAAGAGTGCTTTTAAAATTCACCCTTTTCGACTGCAAGAACAAACTTAAAGACCTAATATTTCCTACTTGAATCATTTTCAATGTTTTCTAATTTCATGGTGTTTGTTTTTTTTGTAGTTATATCATTATAGATGTTGTAAAGCACTTAGAGCTTCTAATGATTAGGCGCTAAACAAAATCCTCATTATCACTGGTAGTAGTAAACAAGATACCAAGGAAGCTCGATATCTGATATTAACGTCATGAAAATACTAAGGAGTTAGACTTTTGAGGATTGTTTGATTTGTAAAAAAAATTCTTAACTTTTACTTGAAAAAATGAACTTTGTCTGTTATACTTTCTATGTGATGTCATTTCATACTGTTGATACAAGAACACCAATGTTGACAGTACCCCTGATTGCTTGTCACTTTTAATTACAGATATGTTTTAAAATAAAAGAATGTTTGAATCATCTATGAAAATAATATTGTAAGATGAACTTATTACTTATAAGGAAACATATTGTCAAAACTCATATCTATTCTTTCTCATAAATGAAATGATACATAAAAAGAGGACAACCTGGGAGATAATACAAAATGAACAAAATATTATCACCAAAGCACATCAAAAAGATATAAATCATCTACATGAATTATCATGTTGATAAATTTTTCCTGAATTTGATCATAACCAATTTGCATAAACACTCCAAAAGTGCAGAAGCTTGCATAATTATAGTCTTTACTAAATTTCATCATACCCGTTTTACACGGACACCCCAGGAGTGCAGATGCTTGCAGATGAAGAATGAATTTGTATCGGCAGTTTGTCCTTTGAGAATTTCATCTCCAATAACTGAAACATAAAAAAATCATCAAGACATAAAACAAAATGTATCTCCTAACATGGCTTTTTTTGTCATATTAGTTACCTTGGAAAAAAATGATAAACTTCTGGCAGACACAAGTTGTATGGTAGTGGTTTTAGTGTTCATTCTAGAAATGGAAAAAGTGTGGAACAAATGACCCTTATTATTACAAAAACAGGCATTATTTAGAAAAAATAAGAAATTTAACACACATTATCATCAAAGGAACTTGCATCATGGATTTATTAATTACTTCAACAAATATTTTTTTCTGCATTATATGCTTTTAATCACTCACTGTACTCAGACTATGGCACAGTCCTTTACCAATGTGATGTGTGAGAAGAGACATGATCTCCCCAGTCAATGCAATGACTTGATCCTTCTTAATAAAATGTGTGAGAAGAGACATGATCTCCCCAGTCAAAGCAATGACTTGATCCTTCTTAATATAATGTGTGAAAAGAGACATGATCTCCCCAGTCAATGCAATGACTTGATCCTTCTTAATATAATGTGTGAAAAAAGACATGATCTACCTCTATGCAATGGCTTGATCCTTCTTAATATAATGTGTGAAAAGAGACATGATCTGCCTCTATGCAACTGATCAACCCTTATAAAAGTAATGTGTAAGAAAAGATATGATCTCCTTCTATGCGATGAATTGACCCTTCTTAATATAATGTGTGAAAAGAGACATGATCTACCTCTATGCAATGGCTTGATCCTTCTTAATATAATGTGTGAAAAGAGACATGATCTGCCTCTATGTGATGAATTGACCCTTCTTAATGTGGTGTGTAAGAACAGACAAGATCTCATAATCTTCCTCTATGCAATGGTTTGATCCTTCACAATATGATTTTATGAAGGGACATGATCTCCCTCTCTACAAAGACTGATCCTTCTTCTTGATCCCACTACTGAGCTCACACTGGGTCATGTAGATGACCATGAGATGAAGTGTCCAGAATACACAGGAATTTCATTACTAAAGTCTGATTCACAAAGTATGGGAACATATTCTTGGCATTGAATACATGGGAGACCATTACTGATACTGACCAATCTTGTTTGAAATGCATGGAGTACAGGTCTATTGATAAAGCAGAACTTTCACTGATTGTGCATGCCATTCACTAATACAGCAAGAAAGTATATATTTTTATGAGGCATGAACAAACGAGGCTCCTGAATGCAATTCAAATGGTGTCTTGTACAGCCATATTAGTAGTCAAGATAGATTCCACTTTGGGCAAAGAGTCATCTTTTGGATGTGTGCAATCAAAACTGAATAGAAGATCTGATAGGTCTTTGTTTTATCATATACCCTCTATTCCATTATGCCACAGGGTGCCAGTGATTGTGGTGATTAGTGCTGTTTCTCGTCAAAGAGCAACAGTAGGAAATTATCTTTTTGATGCCTGAAGTACTATAATATGCTCTTAGGCACACTATTGTCTTCTATTGTCTTCGTTCACCTCTCAGGTGGAGGGTCATCTCATTTGAGCAATTTCTCCACCAATGGCCTGAAACTTTTTGTTCTGGATGCCATGTTTAATAACTTATAAGAGACAGTCATGGAGGTTCAGCAATACTGGGTTCGGAATAAACATCTGCCCTCATGGTTGCTTGTACTGATGAGGTACTTTCTCAATTTTCCTGACGATTTTTGTAGTGAGATTGATGAGGTCTATGTCCCAAGCTTTTTCCCATTTGTGTGGAGTAAATAGGATAAGATTAAACTAAGGTTCTTTTCCTTTCTGTATCATCTTCAGAATCAAGAGGTTTTGGAGGGTAAGCATATGCATCAAGGTCATTCGAATCTATAAAAAGTGCATTGGCTGTCCAGGCCTTCAGATCTGAGAATGGTGAGATAAAGGTTGGGAGTTTGTCTTTACACTTAGCTGCAAATAGGTCAACCCCTGGTTGCTCAGATCTGGGCTCATATTTGATTGACAGCCAAGAGATGATGAGAACATTTCATTTGTTATTAGTTAATTATCCAGGTCAATGGATCCACTAATACACTAAGCCTGGAATATGATGAACTTGTACATTGATTTGGAGTTCAAGATGCCACGACTTTAGACAATTGCAAACAAGAACACAAAGGCTGTGTCATTTGAGATAAGTCATCACAGTGAAGTTATCTGACAGAATGAGAACTCCCTTTCCATGTAGCTTATAAAATGACTTTCATCTCAAGAATGTTGCTGATAATTGATGATTCTGTGAAAACTGCATTCCACATGCTTCCTGGAATGATCAAAGGTGCCAACCCCCCCCCCCCCCCAGCATCTGTGCTCATATCCATACAATGATTTCTGTAAGTTGTACTGCTGATGTATACCCAACATGAGCCAAGTGAGTTTGTAAAATCTTCCAAAGTTTAACCTCATTATTGTGTATTTTGTCAGAAGTTGGTCCAGTGGGTAAACTCTTGGCCTCCAGTTGAACAACATAATCATTTGCAGTGGATACATAAATAAGCAGTCTAGAACTAAGATGTCCACTGCTGCATTAAGCAAACTCAGTTGGCAAAAGTATTTTCAGGCACATAGATCATCCCATGAAGGCAAGGAAGCCACCTTGATTTTCAAAGCACTTACCTGTGGGAGACATACTCTGTTAACTGAGTGTTGACCTCTATAAACTCAATACCTAGATGAACAAAATGTTGAGATGATACCAGGTTGGATTTGTCCTTGCTGAAAAGAAAACCAGGGTTGAGAAGGAGAATAACAAGAGATATCATGTCTTGCTAAGTGGAATGCCAGAGATTGATGCCGAATCCAACAGGGAGTGCCATGAACTGTAACTGTAGTGTCTTGGTATGTCAATCAAAGGAGCTTCCTGGAAGCTATATGAATGGGGACCTGAAAATATACATCCTCCAAGTCCCCTCTGATTACATAGTATCCCTCATGAACTGCATTTAGAACCCAACATAACATTTTTATCAAGAACCAAAGAATGAGAATATTAAACTGATTTACGAATACTAAATTCTATGGCACCTTAATGAATGCCACATCTGTAGCTAATGGTACCCTGGATAAAGAGGAGGTGCATGAAAACTGATACTGAATCCCTTAAAAAACCAATTTCCCAATTATCTAGCAAAGAATTAGATTAGAGCCTTCCCCTACCAGGTACTGTAGGATGACATGAAGATGATACATTTTGAGACAGCAAGGCTTTCATGGACAGAAAGACTGGCAAACCTAATTGCACTTTCTCCATTAGAAGTCCATTGTTTTTTTCTGAGAACCATGTTTTGCTATGGTTATTGAATTGGTAGGACTGCTTCTCAGTGACTTGTATCACAGCTGCTTTCCTGCAATGTTTTTCTAAATGCCTTGAAAATCCCTCCACTGCAGCTGAAACTATGAAGGAAAGAAACTGTCTCCTCTTGATGAATTTCATCAACCTGACCATTAAATAGATTAGTTTTTTTTTATATACTCCCTCCCATCAACTTCTGTCCACATTATGCAGGTTGACATATATAAAAGGATAAGCCTCAGATGTAGACAGTTTGTTTATGCCCGTGATCTAAAAAGAATAGACAATATATACAAGTGTACTTAGCTTGTGGGTTCGATCCCCGGCCAAATCATACAAAAAGACTTATAAAAATGGTACTAACAGCTGCCTCGCTTGACGCTCAACATTAAAAGGCAAGTTTGGACTGGTCGGCCTGGTGTTAGGATAATGTGACTGGGTGGGACATCATGTTACATGTCTACAGCATGAAGCCCCAGTGCTAGACATAACTATAAACTGCCTCACTGCAGACATCGTAACAATATGACTGAATTTTTTTTAAAGCTACGTTAAAAATCATAATTAAACAAACAAACCAATGCACTATAAAAAAAGCAGGTACTCATAAATTTTTAAAAAGGTCATTATAACTCTTTCCCCTTCTCTCTGTCAACAGTGCAAATGGAGGAACACGTTGATTGGAAAAAAGGGGATGTGGTGATTGGGAAAAGGGGTGTGACAACTGGGCGAACGCAAGTGGAAGCTATCAATGGTTTTCCCTTTTTACTGACAAAATGTCGTTTCGTCGCTAAAGATTTGTAATAATAATCCTCCCACCTATGACACCAGCTGTATGATTGTTCATTGGTTTATAAAGTTCTGTGTCGTAAGAAGAACTTAGATGTCTATGGACGACAATCAATCGCTTAGCGTGATGCAAGTGGCGTGTACTCATGAAAGCTCTCCCAAGCCGGATTAACATCCTACACAGTCCATACAGTGTCACATTCTACATCATGACCTTTCAAAACCGACATTGGTGTAAGGGACTCGGCTCAATCTATTTACTGCATTGAGTTAGAGATGAGTTTTAACGTAAATATTATTCTAATCAAATCACTTGAATATTTTGTTACCATTGCCTTTGTAATTATTGTTAAAGATGTCTGTAAAAAAAAATTGTACAAACTTTTGTTTATATAGCTATAAGCGAGAAATTGGCAGGCCAAGGTAGGTAACCCAGGACACTTCGGAATGGAATCTATACCTCGAAAATCGGTGCTTTTCATATGTTTAGGTATCATACGTTTAATTTACTTAGCTTATAAATGCGAAAGTAGAATAATTTAGACAAGATCTTGTACAATTTAAAGCCTGTTCGTCTTTTGTTTAACTCAAAATATTAAATATATACTTAAATAATTTTAAAAATTTTAAATAGTCTAAAAACACGGTCCACAAATTTGTAAATTTATGTATGTAGAATCTTTTCTCTGCCATATTGTGCTTTTAATCTGTAAAACAAGAAACATGACAAATATTTACTTATGGTCTACTGAAAGCAACATTGTAGTCATGAAATAATATTGATCTTTGGCATCAATAACAAAATATATTATTTTTCATTAATATTTGCAATTTTTCTTTTAAGTCATTTATATAATTGATTATAAAATTATGTTTATTTTTACATCCACTGATACCCTTTATTTGTTTATTTGTCTTCTTTTTATGTTTATTTTCTTATTTATTTCAAGTAAATTATATTTCAATTTCACTGAACAGTAACACATGGTATATATAAATTTCGTAATAAAATCAATTTTAAGTTATGGATATAGCTCTGTTAATTTATTTCAGACATGATTATGTGAAAGAAAGACCAATCTGATTAAAATCAGATCTCCACTGTCATACATGAATATCTGACAGCGACCACATAGGGGTCATGTTCTGGAGACCTATGTTATTGTAATTTTATTTAGATGAAGCCTTATATCTTCACTGTAACCGCTCCGGTGGCCTAGTGGTTAGAGCGTCCGCCTCGGAAGCGGGAGGTCGTCGGTTCGATCCCCGGCCGAGTCATACCAAAGACTTACAAAAATGGTACTAACAGCTGCCTCGCTTGACGCTCAGCATTAAGAGGTTAGTGTTAGGACTGGTCGGCCTGGTGTCAGGATAATGTGACTGGGTGAGACATCATGCTACATGTCTGCGGCATGATGTCTCAGTGCTAGACATCACTATAAACTGCCTCACTGCAGACATCGTAGCGATATGACTGAAAAATTGTTAAAGCTACGTTAAAAAATTCTAATCAAAAATATCTTCACTGTAACTAGTTAACTAGGTTCGGATGGGGGCTCCCAATATTATATTAAATTATTACAAAAAACCCACCCTGGCTCGTTTTTATCAGAAATTGAAGTAGTGATAGAGAGATACAAAGCTCCGAGCCCCCAGTCAACGATGCCGAGTTAATTTACTAAATACACAAAATGTGAAATTCAAATAAACAACAACTTAATATCATTCAATAACAGATAGTCATTTCTCAAATAAACTTCAAATTTAAAACCCTATCACTCGTCTTTCAATAGATATTCCTCCTGTCCTGTGCTCCTACTCATCTATATTATTCTTCTCTGGACTGGTTCTCCAGTTCCCTCCAGTCCATTTAACTTCTGCCTCCGTTCTTCCTTTTCAAACGCATTTCTGTACATTGCACTTCTACAAAATGTACACAGTTATTCACATATCCATGTGCTGATATATCATTAAACATTAAACAAGTATACACAAATAGTCAGATCCCTATTAACTAATTTTGCACACTGCAACCGATATACAAAGTTATAATTCAATTCAACATTCTCAAATCTAGAATATCACATGAATAAATGCACAAGGAATTAACCATATAGCAAATTACAATATTAATTCTTTACATAAACATTGCTCATATCTCAAAATATACATGTAGATCAAACACTACAAATGAATTAAAACCTACAAATGATAATTCTACATACTAATGATTAAAGTAATGAAGTATACATACTGCACATAATTAAATTACAATTACTTTGCCATAATAGATTACAACAATCGAGCAAATAGTCACTGACCTGTTCTGAAGCTCCCTTGTAATTGCCAGAATAACAAATTTCCCACCAATTTTGAATGACGTTGGAGTAGCTTATCTTCCCTTATAATTCCCGCAAGATAGTTTAGTGATTACCGACGTTTAGTTCTCAATATAATAGATTTAAACTTGCGATTCCAATGGTGGCCACGCCTTGCTAAACTCTTGAGTGGATGTTGATTCACCCCTGATACTTGATGTTCCTTTGATCCAAACATAGGATTTCATCACTTACCTGTGAACCATATTATGGCCATGTTTGGCTTGGCCAAAATAAGGCACCAGTGACAAGTTCCTGAGACCATGTTAAATAACTGGCTCAACACCTCATTGTTCGCAAGACTGACCTTCACACATTTATGATGCAAAATTATTAGCTACAGGGTCTAGCATGTACATGTTGTAATCTGGTTATTGTTCCTTACAATGTGACATTCACAATTGGGAGACTGAGCCATATAGCTGAAGAGGAATTAAGTAGAACTTGCCCCATGGAGATCTCCCCCAGGGAGTACTCACTTCAGGTGTCAACTTAATAACTTGTTAAATCTATAAAATGTGCAACTTTCAACTTTTTCATTTGATCAACTCTGCTTCTGTACTTAATGAAAAAAAGTGTTCTCTGTTTCTTTCTGCTCTGCTCTTTAGATACATTTTGGTTGGAAAAATAAAGTGGTTGTAAGCATGATGTGATGTTTGCAGTTTTATATATGAAAGAGTTCCAACATAATAACCAGAGTCATCATGAGATGACTTTATGGCAGTGAGCTCTAAAACCCGAAATAGACCGAATTGGTGATGACCATCAGATAGCCAGAGGGTTATAGTATCATCTCTCTAATTGAACAATTTAATCTTATTTTTTTGTGGAGATTGCTAACCATTGATGAATGTTACTTGAACTCGATAAAAGTCATCATTGACGCCTACTCAGAAAATGCAATCACTACGAGTTGAACATCATGGCTAATGCAATGAATTCAGATGGTTTCTGAAAGCTCACTTTTACTATGCCCATCATTTAGTTTATTCTATCTTTTTTGTCAGTGTTTATAATTTTATTATTTCTCAATAAAACAAACTATTTAAAGTTGAACAAGAAGTTTAAAAATATTTTACTTCTAAATTCTAGATGCAAATTAAACAGGATTAAATTATTTTCTTATATATAACAACACCATGATCATATGTTCCAAATCAGCTTGAAAAGTTAGGCTGAATCAGCCAGAATTCTGGGCCTAATCAGTCAGTAATTTGTACTGAATCAGCCTGGCCCAAATTTGAGAGTAATTTCACATTAATAAATAAGGTTAGTATAATAGATATGTCAATCAAGAAAGTTAACAATAACATCTGTTTAAAAACTTTATTCATGGTGTTTTGGTATGTATTTTTATAAGAAATCTAACAAGTTTATATGACCACGCAGACTGTCAGTTATAATATTTTTATATTATCGTCATTACATAAACAAGATGAATGCAGAATGGGAAGGAATGGTTTATATTTACAACAGTCTTTAACATAAGTGTGGAAAGAAAGAAAAATACATATTCATCCGATGCAGTTACATACAAAATCAAAGGTGCATAATAAATTGAGACCACTCCAATGTCCTAAGTAGTTTGAGCATCTGTCCAAGATGTGAAAGGTCGTCATGAGTTCAAACCCCAGATGAGTCATACCAAAGACTTCTACAAATGGTACAAATAGCTGCCTCGTTAGGCACTCACCATTTAAGAGGTTAGTGTTAGGACTGGTCAGCATGGTGTCAGGATAATGTGATTGGTGATACCCCAGTGATAGACATCACTTTAAACTGCCACACTGCATACATTGCATACATTGTATAGCAATATGACTGGAAAATTGTTATACCAATGCAGTGATCTGTAATAATAGTCTGACATATACAGGGCTTAAGTAAGAACATGTAATGGAAAACAGCCTGTATGGGATGGTATATTTGGATTTCAGTATGAATGTTAATCACAATGAATTATAATCTCAATTAGGTAATTGAACAATTCAAAATGCAATCAAATAATGTGGTAACCACCAACTTACTAACAGCTATGGCAACATTTCTATCTTTTAAATAATTTATTTATTTCAAAGATAAATATTAAATAGGTTTTCTAGGTGACAAGTTTTGGGGTGACTTCTCCAACCATTTGGGGCAACTTCTCCAGATATGTTGGGCAAGTTCTCGAAAGGCATGTTTTCCATGCGGTGAGTTCTCCATATATCGCTGAAGAGTATAAGTCTTTGCCTATTGATTTGATTCTTTTTCAAATTTCTGAAAGCTGCATTTCTATTGGCTAAGTCAAAGGTAACTAGAACATGACCCTTATGCATTTGCTGTCAGATTTACACCTAGGACAGTAGAGATCTGACTTTAATCGTATTGAGGGAAGACAAACTAGAAACAAACAATAATATCCATGTTTCTATCAATCACCAGGAAAGAGTTGTGAAATAACATCTTTGTAATTAAAAAACATCCACTAACATCTAAAACACCATTTTTATTTTTATTTTATGATTATTGGAGTGAAAAAAAGATGCAGATCTGCAGTCATCAAATCTTGACCGAAAAGTAGTTCTCTGCCTTTTTAAATAAACCACAAATGTGGAAAACTTATTGGTCTATCATTAGATCTATAATCATACAAAATGTGTTTCATTTATTTCAATACTTATATATATATTTAATATATCTACTAATTCATTCACCATTCTTATACTTAAGTATCACTTGTTTTTTTTTTATGAAAATATGCAAAAAAAATGAAAATTTAAGCACAATAGAATTAAAATCAAATTGTATAATAACACTTTTTCATCACTATATATGATTTCTGGTGTTAAATTGACATCAATACAAGCAATGAATAGTTACTTTAAATAACAGAGCAAATTTACTCAAAGAATATTTCACCTAAATGTGACCAACCTGTTGTTAAATGGAATTAATGCAGTAGATGTTTCAGGAGTAAGTAAATTTTATTTAGTGGTCTTAATCGTGATATATTGATAAATGTTTCTTTGATTATTTTCATGTTATTAATATAATTGAAAATTTGCAATTTAATAATAAAAAAAATAATGTAATCTAATTTGTATGATTCATACCAGAATGGCACACAACCGAAACCCTGATGTGGACTTAGAAAATTATTAATAATGTAACTTTATTTTTCATTATTATAATTTCGGAATATTTCTTACTTTTTACCTTTTGACTTGCAAACTGGCTTTAAAAAAATGACTGCATTTAATGTATTGAGTTTCATATAACAGGCAGAAATTGACAAATGCAAAAAAATTTTCTTGTCTTATGATTCATCTCCAAAGAATATTAAGAAATGTCTTTAAGTTAGGAACTATATTTGGAAAAAAAATTATATTGCAGTTTAATTGTACATGTTAAGAAAGTCTAATGGAAGATAGCTAATGATTTCAAGGCTAAGAAAGTCTAATGGAAGATAGCTAATGATTTCAAGGTTAAGAAAGTCTAATGGAAGATAGCTAATGATTTCAAGGTTAAGAAAGTCTAATGGAAGATAGCTAATGATTTCAAGGTTAAGAAAGTCTAATGGAAGATAGCTAATGATATCAAGGTTAAGAAAGTCTAATGGAAGATAGCTAATGATTTCAAGGTTAAGAAAGTCTAATGGAAGATAGCTAATGATTTCAAGGTTAAGAAAGTCTAATGGAAGATAGCTAATGATTTCAAGGTTAAGAAAGTCTAATGGAAGATAGCTAATGATTTCAAGGTTAAGAAAGTCTAATGGAAGATAGCTAATGATATCAAGGTTAAGAAAGTCTAATGGAAGATAGCTAATGATTTCAAGGTTAATATCGTCTAATAGAAGATAGCTAATGATATCAAGGTTAAGAAAGTCTAATGGAAGACAGCTAATGATTTCAAGGTTAAGAAAGTCTAATGGAAGATAGCTAATGATTTCAAGGTTAAGAAAGTCTAATGGAAGATAGCGAATGATTTCAAGGTTAAGAAAGTCTAATGGAAGATAGCTAATGATTTCAAGGTTAAGAAAGTCTAATGGAAGATAGCTAATGATATCAAGGTTAAGAAAGTCTAATGGAAGATAGCTAATGATTTCAAGGTTAATATCGTCTAATAGAAGATAGCTAATGATATCAAGGTTAAGAAAGTCTAATGGAAGATAGCTAATGATATCAAGGTTAAGAAAGTCTAAATTGGAAGATAGCAAATGATTTCAAGGTTAAGAAAGTCTAATTGAATAGAGCTAATAATTTCAAGGTTAAGAAAGTCTAATGGAAGATAGCGAATGATTTCAAGGTTAAGAAAGTCTATGGAAGAGAGCTAATAATTTCAAGGTTAAGAACATCTAATAGAAGATAACTAATGATTTCAAGGGTTCGGTTGTCAAATGGAAGATAGGTAATGATTTGAGGGTTAAAAAAGTCTAATGGAAGATAGCTAATGATTTGAAAGATATTATTGTCTAAGGTTTATCAGTAATCTATTTTTGATGTTGTATGCCAGTATAAAAAATAATAACTTTTGTTTACTCTTTCATTTCCACCATTTATGCATAAGATTTGTTTCAGTGTTTCTAAGGAAACTAGTGAAATCTGTTAAATGATACATGTATATTATTATTCCTTATTATATCTGCTACATCACATTGAATAGTAAGTTTTTGGCATGGAGGAACCTCCAAAAAAGGTAAAGTGTGTGTGTGTGTGTGTGTGTGTGTGTGTGTGTGTAAGCAACCAGACAGAGATGACATTTTACCAGATGGAGATAACAGGAACTAAAAACCAAAATAGATATAAATTATCACCAGAAACTAAGGTCAATGAAAGTAGCTTTTCATGAAAGGAAAATAATTGCATTGGTCATAGATCATCTAAAATCACTCTACATATAGACTGGAACATATGCCTTGAATCTTGAATATATATATATATATATATATATATATATATATATATATATATATATATATATATATATATATATATATATATATATATATATACTCAGTGGTTACATATTGATTTAATGCTTTCATATGATGCATAACATAATCACATGGATGATAATAAATCCACTGAATCGCAGGACAAATGCCATAGGTAAAAGAGAGTGAAGCTTCATGTATGTCAGATGAATTAAAACCAACAACTTTGGCTTTTTTTGTTAGATGAAATTACTTATGAAACCCTTTATTTTAGCACAATCATATTTAATATGTGAACTTCACTCAGTTGAAGCACTTTTTGAGTTTTTTTTGCAATTTCCTTCAGAGTTCTTATGCCTTTGCCATCCATCACAGTTGTGCTTATTTGATCCATCTCAATCATGAAAGCATTGTTTATTATTAATTGTGTTGATTTAAAGAAAGTATAAATGCAAACACCTATGATATTGGGCTACCATAGAAGTAAAAAAGAAAATTAATTTTGATTGATGTGCTCAGGAATGAAAGACAACTGGCATAAACTAAAACAGAAAATCTTCAAGTTTTGTCTTTGAAAATCCATAATGCTGTTAATATCCATCATAGTGACCTGCATTACAGGCCATGTAGGTCAACATACTGTGAATCCTAGTTGAAAACAGGTCATGTAGGTCAACATATTGAATCCTAATTGGACTTTGGCCATGTAGGTCAGCATATTGAATCCTAATTAGACTTAAAGCACATTGCTGAGGTCAACATATTGAATCTTAATTGGACTTTGGCCATGTAGGTCAGCATATTGAATCCTAATTAGACTTAATCACACTGGCCATGTAGGTCAGCATATTAAATCCTAATTGGTCTTAATCACACTGGTCTTGTAGATCAACATATTGAATCCTAATTGGACTTAATGACACTGGCCATGTAGGTCAGCATATGGAATTCTAATTGGATTTAATCACACTGGCCTTGTAGGTCAACATATTGAATCCTAATTGGACTTCACCACTCTGGCCATGTATGTCAAGATATTGAATCTTAATTGGACTTGAAGCACACTTGCCATGTAGGTCAACATATTGAATATTAATTGGACACTAGCCAAGTAGGTCACCTTATTGAATCTTAATTGAACTTAACTACACTGCTTATGTCAAGATATTGAATCATAATTGAACTTAAACTGCACTGGCCATGTAGGTCAACATATTGAATCCTAATTGAACTTAACTGCACTGCCTAGGTCAAAATATTGAATCCTAATTGTACTTAACCACATTGAGACCACTTTTCCATTATTATTAACACAAGTTTTCTTCAGTAATAAAGGGAACCATATTAAATTTAATAAAAAATATCTTTTTGGATTTATTTCTCTTGAAAAGTTAGTCATGTGGTATAGTAAATCTTCAGAAAAGATGTCATGTTATGGTGAAAAAAAAGAACTGTAAATGTGGTAGGAAAAATATGAAGTATATTGTACACATTTCACAATGGATGCTTAAGTGGTCCCATTATAACTAATTGTCCAGGTAAAAATCCTGATGAATTTTACTGATTCCATGTAAAAAAAAAAAAAAAACTGTTGAAAAGGGATGGGGGCCCCGAGTGGCCGAGTGGTCTAAAGCGCTGTTCGTTACGGATCACTGCATACTCTCAGCCCTGTCTACATGGGTTCAAGTCTAAGATTTGGCTAATGTAGTTATGTGAGAGAGATTGCCAGTAGCTTCTCGTGGGTCGGTGGTTCTTTCCGGGGATTTTCCGGGTTCTTCCTCCACCATTAATACTGACTGCCATGTATAGCCTATACTGTGCTTAAAAATGGCCTTAAACCATAATAACATAACGAAAAGGGATGACAATATTCATTTATATAAAGGTGAAGATAAAAAGTAAAAATTTGATAAAAGAAAATTGATATACTTTCATTAAGTGTTTGCCTAATTAATAGAATTAACTTGAACTAACGTCTCTCTTTACCTTTAGCAACATTCATTTTGCATTTTTTAGGAAATATATGTAGATCTCCAACAGCAGAAGCAGTGTTACAGCATCTTGTGTCACAGTCAGGAAAGCAGAATGAGGTAACTGCATGTACTTACAATCAATTTTTTAAACTTTAATTTATATCATTTTTGTGATCAGTTTTTTTGTCGTATATAAACATCTTAGGTGACCATCACAGGATCTAAAAAGAGCATGGTTATTATCATCAGGAAATTTCATTATCAAAAGGGCACCTTATCTTGTAATAATTGTTATTATTATGATTATTATTATTATTATTGTCAAATTTGAGAATATGCAGTCACTTGCCAGCTTGCTATTTTCTCAAAGTATTTGATATGTAATTGCAGGAGCAACCCTTCCTTAATACTTTTAACTTAACTTTTTTTTCGTGTCATCTTTTCTTGGTAAAGATATGTGTATCAGCAATTTTTCTTTGAAAGGAAGTCAAATGCATAATTATTAAGGAGCAAAATATAAACATCTTATCAGATACTGTTCAGCTCACATGATTTTTCATTTTTTCACACATTATGATGGGAGTGGGTAGAGTGTGGAGAGAACCAAGAAAACACCCTTCAACACTGACACCTTGTATACCCTTTTGGAGCCATTTCACTGAGTCATGGTTGAGAGATTAGTAAAAGCATGACTCACAGAAAGGGAGAATTTTTAAAAATAAATATGAAATGCAACAATGCATCCCTTAAGTTACATGTTAGATTAATTTTCAAATTTCAGTGTTGAAAGAGGTGACATTGGGATTCAGTCACTTATTCTTTAGATGATAATTCATCAGCAAACAATATTGAAGTTGTTTTATGTGTAAGCCCTAAAGGTAGTTTACCAAAAACAATGCAAAACTTTAAACAAATTCTTGATTTTTCTTAAAACGATATATATTTATATTTTGAAAAAATCAATGAAACTTGTAGGTATAAATGCCGACAAAACATAATAGTCATAGAAAAACTTGAATGCAGAACAAAAGAAGTCTGATGAAAACATATTGTTACTTATAAAATATCATTGGTAATGAATGTATTACATACATTTATCATCATATAAAACAGTAATCCAAATTATCAAATTCTTTATGAGAGAGAGAGAGAGAGAGAGAGAGAGAGAGAGAGAGAGAGAGAGAGCATTGACATAAAAACCAGAGATTGGGAAATTCCATACATGTATTTCAGGATGCACACATTTTTCAAACTAAAAACTGCATAAACAATGACATATTGAATGAAAAAGTTTTGTATGTATGTTCTTTTCATAAGCATCATCTAATTAAACTCTAATTTTTAATGATATTCTTACCTATACATATACATATATTGACATGGAAATTGGAAATAAATTGTAGGTTAATTGCATGGAGAGACAGTGCTGAATTAAACCTTAAACAGTTGCAATCTTGGGGGCCTCTTCGCAAATTATCTCCTTTCAATAATATTTTGATCCATTGTCACTTGGCTCCTACAAGGTAAGGTGTGCATAAGCCAGTGCCTACTCTGCCTGTTTGGTAATTTGGCACTTTGGAGAGAGAATTCTTATGTATAGGATTGCCTAATACAGACAATTTCATATACATGACTATTTTTATATTTACTAAAAAAATAGATAAAGTCATATAAAACATTCATTGTGAAAGGAAGTTTTTCAGAAGTGAAAAAAGTACACAATTTGATGTATATATTTCTTTGTGTAAGCATGTTTTTAATATTTGTTGGTACATCAAAAACCATGTGACTTTCAACCAGTAAAATCTGGCTTTTTAGGGGTGGACAGTGTTAATATCTTCAAAGCAATTTTTAGAACAAGAAAGGAGAAACAAAAAAAATAATCTAGTTTTTTATGAATTCATTATAGAACAATAAAACCTGTCTCAACAATCATCTTTATATAGCAATCGCCTGATTTGAATAGATACTCTAATTTTCCCCAGCAAAAATATTCCTGTATAATAGTATTGTATATAATGGCCACCTGCTTTCCCAATAAGTGGATAGGTCCTTGTGAACCAAATATTGGTTCCTAATGCTTTAAGTGGTTGGTCACTGGAGAATATCAAACCTGACAGCTGTCTATATGCAAAATTAAAATTGTGTGCAATAAGGAAGGCATTGTTTAGATAATGAAAATCAAAACATAAACATTTCTTATCTTATTTGTATTCACCATAGTAACAGTGTCACTATAACTTAATAATATCAATGTTAATTTTGAAAACAAGGCAGTTTTATTAAT
Organism: Unio delphinus; assembly: GCA_029339505.1. Classification (NCBI taxonomy): domain Eukaryota; kingdom Metazoa; phylum Mollusca; class Bivalvia; order Unionida; family Unionidae; genus Unio; species Unio delphinus. The sequence continues at coordinate 12,770,739 of JAQISU010000115.1, read as the reverse complement.
CAGAAAGTTTCAATGTAATTTCTTCACTGGATAATGAGAAAATAACTCTTACTAATATCACAGGTAATTATAGTTTAATATCATTTATACTGACTGATGTTCAGTTGTTATTTGAAATCGTCTTTCTTGACTTTTCTCATTTAATAGGATAAATCTGAACATTAATATTTTAAGAAATCCAATTAAAGCAAAGTTAATCATTTATGTCAGTAAAAAATTGACAGATTGTTTTTAAAAGAAAATGACCCATAGAATTATTTATAAGATCCTGTGTTTTAAGAGGCTTTCCTATGGGATGCTTTTGAAATAGGAGCTTTAGACCTTTATGGGGTCGGCTGCTGTAAAGTAAATAAAACAACAGAGTGGGCAAGGTTTTGATGAATAAATGTAAATATGTAAATTATTTTATGAATAAATGTAAATATTTAAAATATTTTATGAATAAATGTAAATATGTAAAATATTTAGTGAATTAATGTAAATATGTAAAATATTTTATGAATAAATGTAAATATGTAAAATATTTGATGAATAAATGTAAATATGTAAAATATTTGATAAATAAATGTAAATATGTAAAATATTTGATGAATAAATTTAAATATGTAAAATGATTGATGAATAAATGTAAATATGTAAATTATTTGATGAATAAATGTAAATATGTAAAATATTTGATGAATAAATGTAAATATGTAAAATATTTGATGAATAAATGTAAATATGTAAAATATTTGATGAATAAATGTAAATATGTAAAATATTTGATGAATAAATGTAAATATGTAAAATATTTGATGAATAAATGTAAATATGTAAAATATTTGATGAATAAATGTAAATATGTAAATTATTTGATGAATAAATGTAAATATGTAAAATATTTGATGAATAAATGTAATATGTAAAATATTTGGTGAATAAATGTAGATATGTAAAATATTTGGTGAATAAATGTAGATATGTAAAATATTTGGTGAATAAATGTAAACATGTAAAATATTTGATGAATAAATGTAAACATGTAAAATATTTGATGAATAAATGTAAACATGTAAAATATTTGATGAATAAATGTAAACATGTAAAATATTTGATGAATAAATGTAAACATGTAAAATATTTGATGAATAAATGTAAACATGTAAAATATTTGATGAATAAATGTAAACATGTACAATATTTGATGAATAAATGTAAATATGTAAAATATTTGATGAATAAATGTAAACATGTAAAATATTTGATGAATAAATGTAAATATGTAAAATATTTGATGAATAAATGTAAATATGTAAAATATTTGGTGAATAAATGTAAATATGTAAAATATTTATTGAATAAATGTAAATATGTAAAATATTTGATGAATAAATGTAAATATGTAAAATATTTATTGAATAAATGTAAATATGTAAAAATGTAAAATATTTGATGAATAAATGTAAATATGTATAATATTTGATGAATAAATGTAAATATGTAAAATATTTGGTGAATTAATGTAAATATGTAAAATATTTGATGAATAAATGTAAATATGTAAAATATTTGGTGAATAAATGTAAATATGTAAAATATTTGATGAATAAATTTAAAAATGTAAAATATTTGGTGAATAAATGTAAATATGTAAAATATTTGATGAATCAATGTAAATATGTAAAATATTTGGTGAATTAATGTAAATATGTAAAATATTTGATGAATAAATATAAATATATAAAATATTTGATGAATAAATGTAAATATATATAATATTTGGTGAATAAATGTAAATATGTATAATATTTGGTGAATAAATGTAAATATGTATAATATTTGGTGAATTAATGTAAATATGTAAAAATATTTGATGAATAAATATAAAAATGTAAAATATTTGATGAATATGTGTAAATATCATTATGTAAAATATTTGATGAATAAATATAAATATGTAAAATGTTTGGTGAATTAATGTAAATATGTAAAATATTTGATGAATAAATATAAATATATAAAATATTTGATGAATAAATGTAAATATATATAATATTTGGTGAATAAATGTAAATATGTATAATATTTGGTGAATAAATGTAAATATGTATAATATTTGGTGAATTAATGTAAATATGTAAAAATATTTGATGAATAAATATAAAAATGTAAAATATTTGATGAATAAATCTAAGCATGTAAAATATTTGGTGAATAAATGTAAATATATAAAATATTTGGTGAATAAATGTAAAGATGTAAAATATTTGATGAATAAATGTAAATATCATTATGTAAAATGTTTGATGAATAAATGTAAATATGTAAAATATTTGATGAATAAATGTAAATATGTAAAATATTTGATGAATAAATGTAAATATGTAAAATATTTGATGAATAAATGTAAATATGTAAAATATTTGATGAATAAATGTAAATATGTAAATTATTTGATGAATAAATGTAAATATGTAAAATATTTGATGAATAAATGTAATATGTAAAATATTTGGTGAATAAATGTAGATATGTAAAATATTTGGTGAATAAATGTAGATATGTAAAATATTTGGTGAATAAATGTAAACATGTAAAATATTTGATGAATAAATGTAAACATGTAAAATATTTGATGAATAAATGTAAACATGTAAAATATTTGATGAATAAATGTAAACATGTAAAATATTTGATGAATAAATGTAAACATGTAAAATATTTGATGAATAAATGTAAACATGTAAAATATTTGATGAATAAATGTAAACATGTACAATATTTGATGAATAAATGTAAATATGTAAAATATTTGATGAATAAATGTAAACATGTAAAATATTTGATGAATAAATGTAAATATGTAAAATATTTGATGAATAAATGTAAATATGTAAAATATTTGGTGAATAAATGTAAATATGTAAAATATTTATTGAATAAATGTAAATATGTAAAATATTTGATGAATAAATGTAAATATGTAAAATATTTATTGAATAAATGTAAATATGTAAAAATGTAAAATATTTGATGAATAAATGTAAATATGTATAATATTTGATGAATAAATGTAAATATGTAAAATATTTGGTGAATTAATGTAAATATGTAAAATATTTGATGAATAAATGTAAATATGTAAAATATTTGGTGAATAAATGTAAATATGTAAAATATTTGATGAATAAATTTAAAAATGTAAAATATTTGGTGAATAAATGTAAATTATGTAAAATATTTGATGAATCAATGTAAATATGTAAAATATTTGGTGAATTAATGTAAATATGTAAAATATTTGATGAATAAATATAAATATATAAAATATTTGATGAATAAATGTAAATATATATAATATTTGGTGAATAAATGTAAATATGTATAATATTTGGTGAATAAATGTAAATATGTATAATATTTGGTGAATTAATGTAAATATGTAAAAATATTTGATGAATAAATATAAAAATGTAAAATATTTGATGAATATGTGTAAATATCATTATGTAAAATATTTGATGAATAAATATAAATATGTAAAATGTTTGGTGAATTAATGTAAATATGTAAAATATTTGATGAATAAATATAAATATATAAAATATTTGATGAATAAATGTAAATATATATAATATTTGGTGAATAAATGTAAATATGTATAATATTTGGTGAATAAATGTAAATATGTATAATATTTGGTGAATTAATGTAAATATGTAAAAATATTTGATGAATAAATATAAAAATGTAAAATATTTGATGAATAAATCTAAGCATGTAAAATATTTGGTGAATAAATGTAAATATATAAAATATTTGGTGAATAAATGTAAAGATGTAAAATATTTGATGAATAAATGTAAATATCATTATGTAAAATGTTTGATGAATAAATGTAAATATGTAAAATATTTGATGAATAAATGTAGATATGTAAAATATTTGGTGAATAAATGTAAATATGTAAAATATTTGGTGAATCAATGTAAATATGTAAAATATTTGATGAATAAATGTAAATATGTAAAATATTTGGTGAATTAATGTAAATATGTAAAATATTCTATTAATAAATGTAAATATGTAAAATATTTGATGAATAAAATGTAAATATGTATGATATTTGATGAATAAATGTAAATATGTAAAATACTAGTAAACAAAACGAATAAACTACTTTGTACATACATTTGTAAATTATTTCATTTTTATATACATTGTAGTGGAATCAGTTTCAGCATTTTCATATTGGCATTTAACAATCCCAACATACTTCCAAATGAACATGATCCAGTCTTGCAGGAATATTTCGCACTAGGAAATGATTCACTGGTATGCCAAAACTTAAGGAGAGATGAATTACACCAGATTTCATTTCTGGAAGTGGTTATTCAATACTTACATGAGTTGTCTGTAAAGGAAGGGAAAATGTTGGCTCATGTGTTATTGTTACCACATTAAGATTCCTTATTTATCACAAGCCTGTCACACAAGTGAATTGTCTCTGATCTCAGCAAGTTGAGTCACTGGTTAAGTTTGAAGTGTGAACAGCAGATCATAATGATCTTAATTACAAATGTTGACAGAAGAATGGGTCCTCAGTTTCACAGTCATATATAACTTGTTAAGTAGTCGTAACATTGTTTCGTAATTGTGCACAAAACGATGGTCAGATTGTTTTTAAGAGTCAGTGATGATTTAAATTATTGGATGCATCAAAGTGAACAGAATACAGTATTTTGTGTGGTACATGTATATTACTCTGGGAGGAAATACTATGGGCATGTACTTTATTAATTTGTTTAATAATACTGTATCAATAATAATAATAATAATAATAATAATAATAATAATAATAATAATAATAATAATAATTGTTGCAAAACCAACTTTGTAAGGTAAACCTCCTTTTGCAAATCACCTGTGTTATGAGGCCAGTTTGACCATTTTCCAAAGGTACCTGCTGTTTACAGGTTTGACTGTACCTCTACTTTGATTTCATAAAAAAAAAAAAATTTATCTTTTGATTTTGTTATACACCTTGTCATAGTATGTATGTATGGATGGATGATTGGATGGATGGATGGACCCTAGTGGCCAAGTGGTCAGAAGCACTCAACATTACAGATCATTGCCAACTCACCTCTGTCCATGTGGGTTTGAGTCTCTGGCTCAGCCAATGTGGGTATGTGAGAAAGCTTGCAATTTGCTTCTCATGGGTCAGTGGTTCTTTCTGTGGTTTTCTTGGCTTCTTCCTCTATCATTAATACTGGCCGCTGTATAGCCTATAACAACAACAATATATGTAGGTAGTAAGGTATGTATATGTACATGTGTGTGCAATGGCTTATTAGCACACACATGATAATGATTGTTTACATGGGTTGTTGAAGACTTTTAAAAGCTTAGGAAAGTTAAGCAATGTAATCATTAGTTACACTCTTGTTTTAATTTTCTAAAGTTAGCTTTAATTTATGGTACAAGTAACATTTGTTCATCTCTTTAATATATACAGTGGTTCTTCCTGTAATGAGGCCTTCATCTCTTATATATATATACAGTAGTTCTTATTGTAATAAGGCCTTCATCTCTTTCATACATAGTGGTTCTAATTGTAATTAGGCTTTCATCTCTTATATATATACAGTAGTTCTTATTGTAATAAGGCCTTCATCTCTTTAATATATACAGTGGTTCTTCCTGTAATGAGGCCTTCATCTCTTATATATATACAGTAGTTCTTATTGTGATAAGGCCTTCATCTCTTTAATATATACAGTGGTTCTTCCTGTAATGAGGCCTTCATCTCTTATATATATACAGTAGTTCTTATTGTAATAAGGCCTTCATCTCTTTCATACATAGTGGTTCTAATTGTAATTAGGCTTTCATCTCTTTCATATATACAGTAGTTCCTATTGTAATGAGGCCTTCATCTCTTTCATACATATAGTAGTTCTTATTGTAATGAGGCCTTCATCTCATTCATATATACAGTGGTTCTTATTGTAATGAGGTCTTCATCTCTTTCATATATGCAGTGGTTCTTATTGTAATGAGGCCTTCATCTATTTCATATATGCATTGGTTATTATTGTAATGAGGCCTTCATATCTTTCATACATACAGTAGTTCTTATTGTAATGGGGCCTTAATCTCTTTCATATATATACAGTGGTTCTTATTGTAATGAGGCCTTCATCTCTTTCATATATGCAGTGGTTCTTATTGTAATGAGGCCTTCATCTCTTTCATACATACAGTAGTTCTTATTGTAATGGGCCTTAATCTCTTTCATATATATATACAGTGGTTCTTATTGTAATGAGGCCTTCATCTCTTTCATATATGCAGTGGTTATTATTGTAATGAGACCTTCATCTCTTTCATACATAATGGTTCTTATTGTAATGAGGCCTACATGTTTCATATATACAGTGGTTCTTCATGTAATGAGGCCTTCATCTCTTTCATATATTTAGTGGTTCTTATGGTAATGAGGCCTTCATCTCTTTCATATATTTAGTGGTTCTTATGGTAATGAGGCCTTCATCTCTTTCATACCGTATTTTGTTGTGTATAACGCGCACTTTTTTTGCCTAATTTTCTTATCTTAAGTCGGGGGTGCGCGTTGTATACAAGAACTAAAAAAAAAAGATTTTTTCCAGGTCGATCTGAAGAGGATGAAGGCACTCACTACTTGTGAAATATTAAATCCATTGTACATTGTATTGTAACTACGATGTTTACCGGTACTAGCCGTATTAAAGAAATAAATAATGCTTACAAATAGTCTTGTTCTTTGATTGCTTATGTTAATAAACTGGTTTCATTTCACGTCACTGTGTCAAGTTTTGTTCTGTGCCACGGCCGGAAATACATGTACATAACGATTTGCCTTTGTTCAAAGCTGTGCAAAGTGCCGCATTGGAGCGGAACAAATACCACTGTGTGGATTACCGTACTTGTTTCGTAAATGTTCAGTACCGTATTCCATAACTGTTGATCTAATCGAATTTTTCTTCATTTATTATTGGTCGAATTGAAATATAATATGTGTAGAATTCAACTAGTGTTAATGTTCTCATCAGAGCATCTGTTGTGGACATATATATTTTTGCGACTACGGGTTCTTTCTTACGGGAACACTGATACGTTGTGGAACATAATAATCAATTATATGAAGTCGGGAAACATTTTTTTTCCTCTTTGGAAAATAAGCTTGTTACTTAGTTTTATTTCTCATCTTAAATCATAGTATTTGAGATATCTTTGCGATTATAGTGATCAATGGCTTCAATGCTTCATTGTCTCGGTGTGGTCTTTTCATGGTAACCGGCGCCAGGTAAGCTTTGATGCGCTTAACATAGTTACAATGCTTTGTCTCGGTGAGCAGTATTTAATTGATTCAGGACATACAGCGACTTTTCGAAAGTAATGACGACAAAGTGGAATTTGAGGGATTTGATGCAATAGACTGCGTCAACTAGACGAACATTTAAAGGGCCCTTTTAAGGGCCAACAATAAAATCGGAAAGATACAATATCAATATTGCCACTTTTTCATTCACTATCTAAAATGACCAACTGTTGTTGCACTATGAAAACGGAGCGAAATAACGGTAGTCAAAATTTTAAAATGCATTATATCACATGCGCGTTATATGGCAGAACTACGTTTTTTCCACTTATTTTGGGTCGAAAATCGGGGTGCGCGTTATACATCGGTGCGCTTTATACACACCAAAATACGGTATATACAGTAGTTATTATTGTAATGTGGTTCATATTGTAATGAGGCCTTCATCTCTTTCATACATACAGTGGTTATAATTGTAATGAGGCCTTCATCTCTTTCATATATGCAGTGGTTATTATTGTAATGAGGCCTTCATCTCTTTCATATATACAGTAGTTATTATTGTACTGTGGTTCATATTGTAATGATGCCTTCATCTCTTTCATACATACATTGGTTATGATTGTAATGAGGCCTTCATCTCTTTCATATATGCAGTGGTTATTATTGTAATGAGGCCTTCATCTCTTTCATACATACAGTAGTTCTTATTGTAATGAGGCCTTAATCTCTTTCATATAAATACAGTGGTTCTTATTGTAATGAGGCCTTCATCTCTTTCATATATGCAGTGGTTATTATTGTAATGAGGCCTTCATCTCTTTCATATATACAGTAGTTATTATTGTAATGTGGTTCATATTGTAATGAGGCCTTCATCTCTTTCATATATGCAGTGGTTATTATTGTAATGAGGCCTTCATCTATTTCATATATACAGTAGTTATTATTGTACTGTGGTTCATATTGTAATGATGCCTTCATCTCTTTCATACATACAGTGGTTATAATTGTAATGAGGCCTTCATCTCTTTCATATATGCAGTGGTTATTATTGTAATGAGGCCTTCATCTCTTTCATATATGCAGTGGTTATTATTGTAATGAGGCCTTCATCTCTTTCATATATGCAGTGGTTCTTATTGTAATGAGGCCTTCATCTCTTTCATACATAGTGGTTCTTATTGTAATGAGGCCTACATGTTTCATGGTATACAGTGGTTCTTCATGTAATGAGGCCTTCATCTCTTTCATATATTTAGTGGTTCTTATGGTAATGAGACCTTCATCTCTTTCATATATACAGTAGTTATTATTGTAATGTGGTTCATATTGTAATGAGGCCTTCATCTCTTTCATACATACAGTGGTTATAATTGTAATGAGGCCTTCATCTCTTTCATATATTCAGTGGTTCTTTTTGTAATGAGGCGTTCACCTCTTTCATATATACAGTAGTTATTATTGTAATGAGGCCTTCATCTCTTTCATATATGCAGTGGTTATTATTGTAATGAGGCCTTCATCTTTTTCATATATACAGTGGTTCTTATTGTAATGAGGCCTTCATCTCTTTCATACATAGTGGTTCATATTGTAATGAGGCCTACATTTGTTTCATATATACAGTTGTTCTTCATGTAATAAGGCCTTCATCTATTTCATATATTCAGTGGTTCTTATGGTAATGAGGCCTTCATCTCTTTGATATATACAGTAGTTTTTATTGCAATGAGGCCTTCATCTCTTTCATACATACAGTAGTTCTTATTGTAATGAGGCCTTCATTTCTTTCATATATACAGTAGTTATTATTGTAATGTGTTGCATATTGTAATAAGGCCTTCATTTCTTTCATACATACAGTAGTTATTATTGTAATGAGGCTTTCATCTCTTTCATTTATGCAGTGGTTCTTATTGTATTGATGCCTTCATCTCTTTCGTACATAGTGGTTCATATTGTAATGAGGCCTACATTTGTTTCATATATACAGTTGTTCTTCATGTAATAAGGCCTTCATCTCTTTCATACATACAGTAGTTCTTATTGTAATGAGGCCTTCATTTCTTTCATATATACAGTAGTTATTATTGTAATGTGTTGCATATTGTAATAAGGCCTTCATTTCTTTCATACATACAGTGTTTATTATTGTAATGAGGCTTTCATCTCTTTCATTTATGCAGTGGTTCTTATTGTAATGAGGCCTTCATCTCTTTCATACATAGTGGTTCATATTGTAATGAGGCCTACATTTGTTTCATATATACAGTTGTTCTTCATGTAATAAGGCCTTCATCTCTTTCATACATACAGTAGTTCTTATTGTAATGAGGCCTTCATTTCTTTCATATATACAGTAGTTATTATTGTAATGTGTTGCATATTGTAATAAGGCCTTCATCTCTTTCATACATACAGTGGTTATTATTGTAATGAGGCCTTCATCTATTTCATATATGCAGTGGTTATTATTGTAATGAGGCCTTCATCTCTTTCATATATACGGTGGTTCTTATTGTAATGAGGCCTTCATCTCTTTCATATATATAGTGATTATTATTGTAATGAGGCCTTCATCTCTTTCAGATATACAGTGATTATTATTGTAATGAGGCCGTCATCTGTTTTATATATACAGTAGTTATTATTGTAATGAGGCCTTCATCTGTTATGCGCTGAAAATGGCCTCTCAGAAGGAGGATAAACTGTAACTGTTACAAGATACTATATCATTTTCAGATAATGTGTCATTTGATCAGGTGTGGCCTCTGTTAAGAAGGATCATAGGACAAGGACAGTGTGTCTTGCTCAGTCATCCTGTCCCAAGCTCAGAAGTCATGGCCTTGACAAGACAAATATACTGAGTTACTTTGTGACATGTTTCCATGTCAGGGCTGTATCTTTTGAACAACTGAAAATATTTTAATGATACCTTATTTGGATATGAATCATGACAAACAGTCCTATTTGTGCTGTGTCCGTGCCCCCTACCTTATGAGCAAGCCACAGTAAACTAAAATGTGAGCAACATTTCCTCTAAGGTGCGCAGCTGCACATCTCATTAGCCATGCAGCAGTTTCCAAATTCTTCACACAAGCTTTGGTGCAAACAGAAAATGCTGCGCAGCAGTTTCAAAGTTCCAACCACACAGGAAAAATATTAGAGGGAACATTGACTGTGAGGTGTGTCCATGCTGTAGCTTTTGAACTCCATATTTCCCTGAAACTTTCTGGGTATGCTTTGTATCATTGTGACCTATAATGCTTCAAGCTTAAGGTCATATGGAGCTATATATAGCTTTATGACCTATTCCTTATGCATGCTGCAAATTTATTAACCACTAAAGCTTTTGTTTTATATGATATTTTACCCAGATACATGGCTTGGTTGTTTGTCATATGCTGTAGCCATGCCCCTACTTCAAGGCCATGGCAATGGGCAACCACTCAAAATAACCTGTTTCTTTCCCCATGCCGCAACATTTGAATCACTGAAGAGACTTTCGTAATGCTTTATAAAAAAAGACCCACATCATAGCAAGACCTTGTGCTGGACATTGGGTAGCATACCAGAGTCACACCCCTTATCTCATGAGTTAAGGAAAAATGTAACACATTAACTTATTTGTTAAATATTTGCTGTCTTTTCTGTAACATCTGAACTGCACGAGATAATAGTTGTTCAATGGGACCCATGAAAGGCACTTTTAAAGTGGTTCACTCACCCATAGAATGATGCAATTTGGAAATTTTCTTATCATTTTAATATATATTCTGTTAAATCAAAGTACCCTGACATATTCTTTTAAATGACAGTTTACAATGCTATACATCATAATGAGACAAAGTGCATAATTACACTCAAAAGTTGGGTCCTTATCTCAAAATTAAATTATGTCAAGAGAAATGCCAGAAGATGGGCATCCCACATGATACTTATAGTGCTCTTATTTGAGTATTTGTATGGTGAAATGGAAGCAGCAGACCTTATATTGTAACACAATCATAATTGTTTGTCAATAGAATACATCCTAAAAATACCTGGACCTCTGTGTTTGAAATTAAAATATTATTTTTGCTCTCATACTCCTTTCCTGAGCTGATTTTTTATTATAAATCTAGCCTATACCATTACAAAATCAGACAATCTATATCAGAAAAAAATGTTTTTCCAATTGATAGCAATAAAAAAAATGTTCAATGAAAGTATTTAAGTTCTTGATAAAAGAAATTGTACATGTTAATTGTCATGGATATCCCCATATTTCTATTTATAGTGGAAAGTGGACAGTGCTGCCATAGCTGACTGGAATGTTGGGCAAACACCAGATGATAGAACTATACAAATTTTAAAGAAGAATGGAATCAGAGATTACCAGCACATAGCTAGACAGGTTACATAACTATAATTACAACACATTGACAAGTTACATAACGGTAATTATAAATGCATAAACATGTTACATTAACTATGATTACAAACAGTCAGGTTACATAATTAATTATTACAAACATAAACAGGTTATGTAAATATAATTACAAGCACAGAGGTTATTTAACTATAATTACAAGCACAAGCAGATTATGTAATTTAATTACAAACACATAGGTTATGTAACTATAATTACAAAAACACATAGATTACATAACTATTGTAATTACTTTAAATTTTTTTATACTCATTGTCCAAGTTACATGGGTCATGTAAGCATTCAACACCAATTATTTCAGCAATGGGTTGCGGTTTTTAGAATTTGATTCTACATATCTTTAAGTGGCAATTATTCACTTCATTTGGATTCGTATACATCGATATTCCTTTGAAAGGTCATTATGTGGATGCCCCAAGAGGTGCATACAGCAAAATCAATGTTAAAGTACATTGACATTTTGGGACAAAATGAACCTAATAGAGTGATCCATTACAACCCAGATTGAATGTCACACATTGTGATGTCACAATGAAAGTTACTTATTTCGAAAAACATATTAGTGCTACCCTCGATTGTGATTGTGATGATTTCACTCGACCTTCTCTTGTTTTGACCCAAGTTTAGTATACGACCACCATTGTAAAGACCGTATAATTTTTGTCGTGTTGAAGTGCACATCATTAAAAAAATCTAGGCTGAATAGATTTGTTAAAGAAAGTTAAAGAAAAATAGTGTTAGATTTTTAAAAAATAATTTTATTTAATTTAAAATGAGTAAATGAGCATGCATTACACGTGTGACTTGAACTGAAATCGAGTCTGTGCAGTTATTTCTAAACAGAAGTATGCAAAACCCATGTTTTAATAATGAACTGGTTAGGTAATTTTTCAAAAATGCTAAATGCCATTAAAATAATTAAAATAATAATAGTTATTATTATTGTTGTTGTTGTTGTTATTGTTGTTGTAGCGGCTTAGCTGCCTTTACACCTTATAGCTGTTTATGTAAAATAAATATCATGATTTCTCTTTCATGCATTTTTTATACATCAAACATGGCTGAATTCTTTGAGGAAATTATCTTCTTGTAAAATAATAAAGAATAAAACAATTATAATAATAATAATAATGAGGACTTTGTATAGCGCCTAATCTTATGAAGCTCTAAGCGCTTTACACCATCAATAATGATATGACTACACTACAGAACAACAAATGACAAAAACAATGAAATTGGAAAACATAAAAACATGCTGAAAATATATAAGATACAAAACATGATTAAGTCACTAAGGTTGTCCCTGCAGTCAAAACAGGTGAGTCTTAAGAACACTCTTAAAAGGGACCACTGTATTTTTATGTCTAATTTCAGTGGGCAATTCGTTCCACATCGCGGGGCCCTGGTGTGCAAATGGACGTTGTCCATATGACTTTGTTTTCACCTTGGGAACAATGAGTATACGATTATCAGAAGAAGAGCGTAAGGATCTAGCTGGTGTATACACATGGGTGAGGCTGGATAGGTATGTTTGACTGGAGTCTGTCATTGAAACATAGCACAGAGAACAAATTTTGTGTTTGATTCTGTATCAAATTGATAGCCAATGTAGGGTACAGAACAGTGGTGAGGTGTGCTCTGATCGAGGTACTCTAAAGATGATCCATGCAGCTGTGTTTTGAACTTTTTGAAGTTTCTGGAGTAAATATTGTGACAAACCAGACAGAATTGAGTTACAGTAGTCCAGTCTTGAAAGTTCTAATGAACACACAAGCGTTTTAGTGGCATCAACTGAAAGATATTTACGAATGGAACTGATGCATCTCAATTCAAGATATGCAGCCTTGCATATGTTCATGACATGTTGGTGCAATGTGAGAGTACTGTCTAGAGTAAGGCCTAGGTTCCATATTGACTGTGAAAATTTAATGTTGGTGTTGCTGATATTTATTGTCTGAGGTAAAGGATGTGAATGAGAATGTCTGAGGTAAAGGATGTGAATGAGAAAGTCTTTGTGTTGTGATCAGAATAGCCTCAGTTTTATCATCATTCATCAGCAGCTTGTTACATGTCATCCATGATTTCACATCAGAAATGCACTTTTCTACTCCATGGATGGTAGCATCAACTTCAGTTGGGTGGCTAGACTTGTATATTTGGGTGTCATCAGCATACAATTGGTGCAACACTGGGTGATGATCTATGACACTTGAGAGCGGCTGAGTATACAGAATGAAGAGAACAGGTCCAAGAACAGATCCCTGTGGAACACCACAACATACGTCAACTGGGCTGGAGTGTATTCCATTTGCAGATATAATTTGAGTCCTGTTAACTAAGTAGGACTTGAACCACTGTAAGGCTGTATTCTGAATGCCAAATACATGCTGGAGATGGTGAAGTAATATATCATGGCCTATTGTGTCAAATGCTGCAGATAAATCCAGGAGAGTGAGGACTGTAATCTTTCCACTATCCAAAGCAGAGAGAATGTCACTAAATACTTTCAGAAGAGAAGTTTACATACTGTGGCAAGGGCGATATGCAGACTGTACATTGCTGAAAAGACTGTTTGAATTCAAATGAGATACAAGTAGAGTTAGAACAACCTTTTATACAAGCTGAGTTAGAACAACCTTTTTTATACATGAAGCTACTACATTTCAGCACTCGCACACAAATTTAAATAATTTATTACAAAGAGGTGTGAAAAACACAAACTTTCATCTTAATTCTGCATGCAGTAGAAGTGAAATCGTAAGAAATAATTGTAATGAATCCAACTGTGAAAAATAAAATAAATTCAAAATTCTTCATTAGATGTTGTGGTATGAGTCGCAAAGGAGAAGGCATCATTGGAAAGATGGACAGAAAGTATGTTATTTTCATTACATGTGCAATTAAGCAAATCATTTGATCTAATTAAAATCTGGTTTCAGGTTTGTGGTGATGATTTTAGAGAGTTTGAATACATTTTAGGAATGGATAAAGAAAATATGAGGTAAGTATTGAAGGGAAATTCAGTTTACATTAAACATCTCAGTGGCTTGATTTTTCTAGAAAGACAAAAAAAAATTAAACATGTCATGATGTACATTTTTTGAATGACTTAATTAAATTCATTAATGCACAGAAATGTAAATTCATAATGTGTGTACAGAAAATTATTGTCTAGTGTCATGAAGGACAGATCATTACATAATGTTACATCTAATTGACAGATACCTTGTACCATAAAGTCATTCAGTTTTATTGGTATTATTTATCATGGTTGAAGGAAAGTATTACAAACTTTTCAGTGGTAAAATTGTGGATATACTTCTAGCTGAAAAGAGTTCTATTGATTTCATCAGTTTTACTTCTAATTGATAAGGATATATTGACTTATTCGATATTATTCTTCTTGATAATGGTTCTATAGATGTCATTAGATATTATTGTACAGTAATTGATAAGGATTATATTGACTTCATTCGATATTATTCTAATTGACAACAGTTATATTGACTTCATTGGATATTATTCTAATTGATAACGGTTATATTGACTTATTCGATATTATTCTAATTGATAACGGTTATATTGACTTCATTCGATATTATTCTTCTTGATAATGGTTCTATAGATTTCATTGGATATTATTGTACAGTAATTGATAAGGATTATATTGACTTCATTCGATATTATTCTAATTGATAAGGATATATTGACTTATTCGATATTATTCTTCTTGATAATGGTTCTATAGATTTCATTGGATATTATTGTACAGTAATTAATAAGAATTATATTGACTTCATTCGATATTATTCTAATTGATAACGGTTATATTGACTTCATTCGATATTATTCTTCTTGATAATGGTTCTATAGATTTCATTGGTTATTATTGTACAGTAATTGATAAGGATTATATTGACTTCATTCGATATTATTCTAATTGATAACGGTTATATTGACTTCATTCAATATTATTCTTCTTGATAATGGTTCTATAGATTTCATTGGATATTATTGTACAGTAATTGATAAGGATTATATTGACTTCATTCGATATTATTCTAATTGATAACAGTTTTATTGACTTCATTCGATATTATTCTTCTTGATAATGGTTCTATAGATTTCATTGGATATTATTATTATACTGTAATTGATAAGGATTATATTGACTTCATTCGATATTATTCTTCTTGATAATGGTTCTATAGATTTCATTGGATGTTATTGTACTGTAATTGATAACGGTTATATTGACTTCATTTGATATTATTCTTCTTGATAATGGTTCTGTAGATTTCATTGGATATTATTGTACTGTAATTGATAACAGTTATATTGACTTCATTCGATATTATTCTTCTTGATAATGGTTCTATAGATTTCATTGGATATTATTGTACTGTAATTGATAACGGTTATATTGACTTCATTCGATATTATTCTTCTTGATAATGGTTCTATAGATTTCATTGGATATTATTGTACAGTAATTAATAAGGATTATATTGACTTCATTCGATATTATTCTAATTGATAACGGTTATATTGACTTCATTCAATATTATTCTTCTTGATAATGGTTCTATAGATTTCATTGGATATTATTGTACAGTAATTGATAAGGATTATATTGACTTCATTCGATATTATTCTAATTGATAACAGTTATATTGACTTCATTCGATATTATTCTTCTTGATAATGGTTCTATAGATTTCATTGGATATTATTATTATACTGTAATTGATAAGGATTATATTGACTTCATTCGATATTATTCTTCTTGATAATGGTTCTATAGATTTCATTGGATGTTATTGTACTGTAATTGATAACGGTTATATTGACTTCATTTGATATTATTCTTCTTGATAATGGTTCTGTAGATTTCATTGGATATTATTGTACTGTAATTGATAACAGTTATATTGACTTCATTCGATATTATTCTTCTTGATAATGGTTCTATAGATTTCATTGGATGTTATTGTACTGTAATTGATAACGGTTATATTGACTTCATTTGATATTATTCTTCTTGATAATGGTTCTATAGATTTCATTGGATATTATTATTCTGTAATTGATAACGGTTATATTGACTTCATTCGATATTATTCTTCTTGATAATGGTTCTATAGATTTCATTGGATGTTATTGTACTGTAATTGATAATGGTTATATTGACTTCATTTGATATTATTCTTCTTGATAATGGTTCTATAGATTTCATTGGATGTTATTGTACTGTAATTGATAACGGTTATATTGACTTCATTTGATATTATTCTTCTTGATAATGGTTCTATAGATTTCATTGGATGTTATTGTACTGTAATTGATAACGGTTATATTGACTTCATTCGATATTATTCTTCTTGATAATGGTTCTGTTGACTTCATTGGATATTATTGTAATTGATAATGGTTCTGTTGACTTCATTGGATATTATTGTAATTGATAATGGTTCTGTTGACTTCATTCTATATTATTGTAATTGATAATGGTTCTGTTGACTTCATTGGATATTATTGTAATTGATAATGGTTCTGTTGACTTCATTCTATATTATTGTAATTGATAATGGTTCTGTTGACTTCATTGGATATTATTGTAATTGATAATGGTTCTGTTAACTTCATTCTATATTATTGTAATTGATAATGGTTGTGTTGACTTCATTGGATATTATTGTAATTGATAATGGTTCTGTTGACTTCATTGGATATTATTCTAATTGATAATGGTTCAATGGACTTCATTGGATCTTATTGTAATTGATAATGGTTATACTGACTTCATTGGATCTAATTGTAATTGATAATGGTTCTATTGACTTCATTGGATATTATTCTAATTGATAATGGTTCTATGGACTTCATTCTATATTATTGTATTTGATAATGGTTCTGTGGACTTCATTGGATATTATTCTAATTGATAATGGTTCTGTTGAATTCATTGGATAGAATTCTAATTGATAATGGTTCAATGGACTTCATTGGATATTATTAATTGATAATGGTTCTATGGACTTCATTGGATATTATTGTAATTGATAATGATTATATTGACTTCATTGGATATTATTCTAATTGATAATGGTTCTATTGAATTCATTGGATAAAATTCTAATTAATAATGGTTCTATTGACTTCAGTGCAGTCAGAATTAAACCATAGCTGTGTTCCTGTATATTCAGCCTCATGATAAGGTCATTTGTTTTTAAAAGGACTAAACATGTGGTTTCTATTGAAGTATAGATTTAGTATTTATGAAGTTTTGGTGTGTGTGGCTTTTATTTTAAACAAAAGTGGCTGCCATTGGGAATTTAAATGTACATACATCAGAGGATAACTTTTCAGGTTTAAACAGTAGGATTATTTGGCATTGTTCAAGAGAAGATCAACAAGGTCTCATTAAATCAGTGCAAAGGTTTGTTTGGATTTCCTTGAATAGAATAAAAGTTTAAACTTGTTGCAAAAAGTTTCAGTCAGTCTTTTGCTGAATGAAAAAATACAGTAGTATTAGTGCAGTTTTTGAGGCATTGCGACTATGTTAATATTATCTAAAATTTGATTTGGCATCATATCTATTGCATAGTCTTCATTAAAACTAGGAAATGTGTATTAACATCTGATAATGATGTAGATAAATCTTTGTCACTCTCTCGCTTTCTCCATAAACCCTCTAAAAACATTCTTTCAGGGGTCATACACAGAAAATCATTCTCAGTTTTTGAAATCATTTCCATTCCATGTTGGTAACCCACAATGACTTAGCAATTTTCCGTTGTACCAACATGGCAACTCTGTCATGATGCGTGGAGAGATGGTGGAGGTTTTCTTTCTTAATCCTGTCAACTCTCTTTCCACCCCAATCATGATGCATATGGTTATGAAAATACACACGAGTCATACTCATTGTGTGTGTGTGTGTGTGTGTGTGTGTGTGTTTGTGTGTGTGTGTGTGTGTTGAAGAATTAAAACTTATAGAAAGCATTGTCACAGAATTCAAATCATTATACCCACATTAAACTATAACATGGGGGGGGGGTCTTTGGTGGACAAGTAAACCTGAATAAGTAACAGGATGCTGCTGCAAAATGTGATTTTTTTTTCAGTGCTTTGCAGGAATTGAAGCCCAAGAATAGTAAAGCAAAACTGAAGCTATTAGGAGAATTTGATCCACAGAATGAGCTGATAATAAAAGATCCCTATACAGTAAGTGTTTACCCAGACCTTGGTAATATTCAATAAATGAATTAAGTTTGTTTGTTTGTATCACCTTCCAATGAAAGTTACGGATTTATGTTCAAAGAAAAAGGTTTCCATTGAGAGATTATGTCTCAATTTATTAATTATAGATGATTTAAATGATCAGTGTTAAGTCATTTCTAAATACAAATAAAATCACTCATAAATCTAACTTATTTCACAACAGAGTGACACTTAAATCTTTTAATGGACTTTATTTGTAGCTACATTACGCAAACAAGTATATGTCAGTGACTTTCTCCCTGGAGATCAGATAATGCACTCTAAGTTAAAATTAAACTGAAGCACTTAAGTTATTAGTTTAGAATGACAAATACCAAAGATGAGGTTATTATAGATTATCTATAATTTTGATTATTATTATCTTTATTATCTGTTGGATTGCAACAGATCACATTTTGTACAAAACACATGATGCCACAAATTCTTTATCTGCCATTCAATGACGATAAACAATGGCCTGCAATAGGCTGGTTCGTACAATTGGTTTATTTGCAGAGATTAAGTCACTGATCTACTGGAGTGGCTTTATAGCTAAAGACAATTTCAACAGTCATGTGTGTAATATACCAAATACAGTAGATGACTCAGACCAGTTACAATATTTGCTCATTAGGGAAATGGGTAATTTCAGTTATGCTTTAGCCAGTTGGGAATACAATTTGTAACAATGAAAATAATAATGTCTATTTATAGTCCAGTGCTGACTGTAAAAACATGTTTTGGCAAGTGCAATGGTTTAATGTAAAGTTTTCAACTGACATATTCAGAATTCTATATTTTTTGTTTTAAATTCACAATTTCGGCGACAGGATTCATAGCATATTTTGAATCATGTTGTAGCCAAGCATATTAATGGGGGAGAGCTGTAAAGATTTTGTCTTCATTGTTGTTTTTTAAGAAAGTTCCTGCACATTTATAGGGGCATTAGCTAAAGGTTAGGGTCACAGTACAAAAACACAACAGATTCTGCCAGTGCATTCATTACCACAACATGGGGGGGGGGGGGCCAAGTGGCTGAGTGGTCTAAAACGCTCTCTGTTACGGATCACTGCCATCTCACCTCTGTCTGTGTGGGTTCGAGTCTCCGATTCGGATAATGGGTATATGTTAGAAAGCTTTCCAGTAGCTTCTCGTGGGTCAATGGTTCTTTCTGGGGGTTTTCCCCGGTTCTTCCTCCACCATAAATAATGGCCGCCATGTTTATCCTATCATGTGCTGAAAAATGGCGTTAAACTCTACAACAACAACAACAACCACAACATGGAAGCTGTTTTAACTAAGTTAGTAGAATGTTGGGCTCATAATCCAAAGTTTTGAGTGTTTGATGCCAGCCAAGGTCAGCTGCCTTGATTTTTTATTGAAATTTATACTCTAAACCATGATTATATCAAAAATGAATGAAAAACCAGATGGTGAATGAAAAAACATGAAAAAAGGGTTGAAAAAAAATGAATTGATTCATCCAAGGCAAACATGGAAAGCCCACACCTTCCAGCACAGGAGTTTAGTATCTGTGAATATGATTTGGGTACAACTTACTTATTTGCAATTATTTTCATAATTAAGAAGCAAACAACTATGTTAGTGTGATTTCAGTTAGTCATTGTTTCTGTTAAACAACTAACTAATCTTGCAGGTTATTACAGTTCATTTGACATAGACTTATATGATTTAATATTTAGCCATAGAAAGAATGAATTAATATTATGTGTAATTTTTGTATTTAATGACTAAAAATGTATTGTGCTTATTAATCATGCCTTTGTGTTTTACTATTGACTGAAATCACCATATAATGCATTTTGTTGCATGTTTAATTACAGTAAGTAGTATTCCAGAGCTATTCCTCTTTTGATATTAAGATGCCCTTCTTTAAAATCATCATTTCAATAAAGGATGAGACTCTTAACAAGGAAGACCAAAGCTATAACCTAGAAAAAATAGAAAAGATGTTTTAATGTTACTTTAAGATGACATTTAACTTTGGTATTGTAGTAAATATTTGAAAACTTCAATGATGTTGTAAACACAAGTAATTTCAGCATACAAATGTTATTCATTTTTAACATTACTTCATGTCTTCTTTTCACAGAATCGGGATCCATCAGGATTTGAAAACGTCTATAAGCAGTGTGTGAGAAGTTGCAAGGGATTTTTAGATTTCTGTGAAAGTAATTAGTTTTCCTCATCATGTTAGAGAGAGGAAATTTGCTTTTTGACTGCAATGGTGTGCTAAAACCTGCAGCATTTGCTAGTATTTTCACATTAATGGTGCTAGTATGAATTCATTTGAAGACAGACTAAATTGTTTTTCTCTACTGGTCATAAACTGTAAGTTAGAGCCTTTAGGATGTCATGTTGTATTCCATCCACAATCCATTCCATTAGCATAAGTTTGTTATCACAATTCTGAAACTACTTGGAGGATTGCAATGAAACTTTACACATACCCAAGGTCTAGATAGCACAAACGAAAATGTTGCTGCTCTTACATCCATTATGGCTGCCACAGTGATCATCTTGAAATTGTTTTTAAATAAAATATGATTAGAAGCATTATCAGTACCTTTCTACTTCTCGTAATAAATGTTTTAAATGCACATTTTCGAAAATGAAATTTGAAATATTGACTAATTTTATCACGCATATAATTCTGGGCATAAAATATTGTTCTTCTTTCATGTTCTTTTGTTACATGCAGGTCATAATTAATGTCTTTATGTTTGCTAATTCAGTCCATGAATGTTGGAATATATAATTATTTTTTATGCTCTATTGTAATATACTGAACAGTAAAGGGCATTGTTTATCTTACAAATTATGAAATATATAGAACAAATGTTGTGAAATAAAGAACATTATATTGCAGATTATTGTGATTGAAATAAAAAATATCAATATCCTATTTAAGTCTTTAGTGAATTTAAAGCTTATCATTTGCTGAGCAGAATTGTATTTATTGAGTTATTAAATATTATGATCATTTGTTTAATTCATTATGGCATTAATTGATTCATTTGTGTGTTAATTTATATATTTCTCATGAGTTTAAAAGAATAGTGAATGAAATATATAAACTAAACTTAAGGATTTAAACTTATGACATGTACTACCTGTCATACTAATTAATGTGAAGATAGTGAATGAAAAATATTGTTTCCTTGAAATTAGTTCAATAATTTAACAATAAATAGGTACAAAAAAAGCATTCAATAACTTGCTATTTTGGAACAAGAAATAAGCTTCTAAAATTAACTTTTTTAAGGACTAAATTATCATGCCTAACAAACTAGAATACCTAATTCACCAGATATTGTTTCACAATTATACCCAACTAAAATACATGCAGATATATGACATTTACAGTAATTGTGTATACAGTAGTTTCTATACATTACTGTAATGGCAGAAGGTCACATGATATGAATATGGCCACACCATCTGAAACCACAATGATCTGAATATAGGCCTACCAACCCTTACAGTTTTACTGTAAGTCTTAAGAAATGGCCCATTCAGATATAGACTTACATATTTAAAGTACAAATTACAGAAATATTATTGTTTGTAGTATAATCCTGATACTAGCATGTCCATGTTTGATTCAGATCTGGGTTTCATATTAGATTCAGTGGAGTTGGTGAGGGAACCAGACCAGTTTTACAGGAGTACTTCAGACACTTTAAATTGCATGTCTTTTGTTATGCATAACATCTGCATGACAAAGATGTACATGTTTGTTTAAAAATGGTGTCCATCAGGCAATAGATTTTCAAAACAAAAGGGACCAAAAAAATACTGAAAAAAGTTATAATAGTACCGAATAATTAAAGGAAATATTCAGATTCTTGGAAGGGAAAAGAATGAAGGACAACAGTGCATTGATTTGAAAATGTCATGTGGCATGCAAGATGATTGCTTTTGTCACAGCCTAAGTGAAAAAAACTTTTCTTTAAGGATTCCATCAAGTTGAAATAAGAAAACCATTGAGATGCATAGGATTTGGAACTGCAGTTGGTGACATTTTCTGAATGTAATTAGGATTCAGATTAACTTTGAAAAGGCTTAGGACTAGTTGTACACAATATTTACCATTACTATATCAGTCATGAATCACATTTCTGGACTCTTAAATGCATGTTTTCCAGCTTGACAATAACAGTACGTGATATTTTGCTACATGTTAGTGAATACTGGTCTTACGTGTGGAACAAATTGAACTGCCTTAATTTTCTCCAGAAAAGATCTTGTTATGGTTGGCAGGTCCATTAATGTATTAACAAGAAGGATGTGACTTTCAATTTAATTAAACACAACAGTCAGAAAGTTTTGAAACACTTATATATCATGAATTAAGTATAAAAATAGTACAAGTCATGTTTTTATTTATTTTTTGCATCACCACAAGTAATGCATTCACTTATTCATGAAACATTTTGTAAAAGGAGGAATGATAGCCAATTTCTGATATGGTGAAATATGAACATCAGTTTATATATATATATATATATATATATATATATATATATATATATATATATATATATATATATATATATATATATAATGCATACAATTATATTCAGAATTATCAGGAAATTTGAATATTGCGATTTCTGTAATAGTTTATAACCTCCAAAGTTTTAGAAAGTCATCAATCCCAAAAATTTGAATTATTTCTGTACTTTATCTTAGTATGAAGTACTTTTTGTTTTGAATATTTGCAAAGTTTTCTATTTTGCAATAAGTTAAAAAAAACTATCATATTTTGTATACCTGGGAAAAAGTATCAAAGAATTTCACAAAAACAACCTGTATGATAAACATTTTCCATGCAATGGTTCACTGAATTATTAACACAGAACAGTATTGTTTTGATTCTCAGGAAGTTACATTAGTCTAAAACAGTCCAAACTAAAAATATGTTCAGGAACATAGATGCCACACTGTAGTGCCAGAGAACAGACAAAAACTGTATTATTTTCCTTTAATTTTCATTCTTTCAGTACTTCGAATTTAACAAATTTAATGAGTAACAATGATTGTTAGAAGTTGTAAGAAATCCTTTGCCTATATTAAACAGAACATGCTACTGGTATTTAATAAATTAAAAGGAATTTTTGTATTATGAAATTTTTGGCTTTTTCTTTACAAATTTCTGTATTATCAAATATTCCTCAGTTTGTATATATTGAATATCAAAAATATTTCCTGAGAATGAAATATTTGTCAGACTTAGCAATACCAGACAACATGACCATATTACAGATAGTAGTCATGCACAGCGACCCGATCTCTAAGTTTAGTGGCAGGGTCTTAAACGGAAGAACTTGTGTTGGAAATCTAAAGCTGAAAGAAGATGGGCATGCAGAGGTGAATCGCTTTTAAATGATATGTAGAATGCTAGATGTCAAGTTCTTTTTAATCTGAACTCTGACCAAATGAAAAAAGTTCTTAAACGTAGCTACACCAGCTATCAAATAATATATTGTATTGAATTTATGTTCTTTTACATAGTGTGATTTCAGCATCTTTCGACTTTTTGGGCTCTAGTTTATTGATTCGGGTCACTAGGTATCAACAAGAATTTAACACGAGGGTCAGTTTGGGTACAAGGGGGATTAAGCATTGCGAGTCACAGTGGAGGTCTTGCACAGTACCAATCCAATAGAAGATCTGGTCGACCTTTACAAATTTAAGACCATGATGACAACAGAACCTATTCCTTACTCTGTAACCATCAGTAAAAAAACAACAAGAAACTTTGCATTAGCTAAATTACAGTGCCTACTCCCATTAATCATGTAAAGCTGCCTAGTGGCTACATGCGTATATCCAATATTTATTACCAATACCTCAGACTATGTTGCCAGAAAATTTGCAATTATTATGCTGTTGTTATAGAATGTTGTAGGAGGAAAATTTGCTCCACTCTTTGTGATAGATGTTGATGTTAAAGTGATGACACTTTCATGTCTGTCATGACAACAGCTGCCAAGGACATCACTGGCCTACATCGCCCAAAGAAAAAAACCTGGGTTACATAAGAGATTCTGTATCTGTGTGATGCCCAAAGAGATCTAAAAAATACCAGACACACAACAAGGGTAATGGAGTACGGAAAAATAAACAAGAATATCAGAAAACACTTGAAGAAAGCACAAGAAAATTGGATTGGACAAAAGTGCACATAAATAGAGAACAGTCTGATAAAGAATAACAGCAAAAAGTCATTCCAAATTGTGAAAGACTCACCAGACAGAAGCAATCAAGAGTCAGTACCATTCAAGTGACATTGCAGAACAATGGACTGAGTGTTGTAGAGAACTCTAAAACAATCTGCCCAGAGGTGCTTAAGGTTCCAAACTCCACAAAGAATGATGATTTCCCCATTCTCAAAGAAGAGGTAGAGTCAGCAATAAGAGCACTGAAGAATGGGAAGGCAGCTGGAGTAGACAACATCCCAGCTGAACTTATCAAGAATGGTGGGGAATCAGTGATAGAGCTACTAACAAAAATCTTTAACAAGATCTGGCAGACAGGTGACCCAGTCACTGATTATAGTGCTCCCCAAAAAAGGTGATCTCCAGCTGTGCCAAAATTACAGAACTATCAGTTTGATCAGCTATGCTAGTAAGGTGATGCTGAAGATCATCTTGAACAGACTGAACCCACAAGAAGAAGGAATAGTTGCTGAAGAACAGGCAGGATTTCAGAGTGGAAGAAGCACAACAGAACAGATATTCAATCTTAGGGTTCTGTGTGAGAAGTACTTGCAACATCAACAAGACATCTATCATGTGTTCATAGATTTCAAAAAAGCTTTTGACCGAGTGTGGAATGAGGCATTGTGGGCCACAATGAATAAGTACAACATGGGTCGAAAGTTGACCAATACCATCAAGCAGCTGTATTCCAAGGCTACCAGTGTATTAATTGCTCAAGGTTCTGTTTGGGACTGGTTCAAGACAACAGTTGGAGTATGTCAAGGCTGTCTCCTGTCCCCAATGCTTTTCAACATCTACTTAGAGTGCATCATGAGCGAAGCCCTGGAAAACCACTGTGTGACAGTAAGCATTGGAGGGCATAACATCACCAACCTATACTTTGCAGATGACATTGATAGGCTAGCAAGCATTGAAGGCAAGCTTACCACCTTAGTAAAGAACCTGGATGAAGCATCTTCCAGATTTGACATGGAAATTAGTGCCAAGAATACAAAGCTGATGTCAATAGTGGCAAACAAATCTCAACCAAGATCAAAGTCAGGAGACATGAACTGGAAACAGTGGGCCAGTTCAAATATCTTGGTTTCATAATCGAAGAGGGAACATCGGCAAAAATTTTGTCACGAGCAGCACAAACAACAGCAGCTATGTCAAAGCTAAGACCCATCTGAAGAAACAAGAATATCTGTCTAGAAACTAAAATCAGACTATTGAGAGCACTAGTTATCTCATTCTTTCTGTATTCATGTGAGGCCTGGGCCCTGACAGCAGAATTACAACAAGGAATCCAGGCTCTTGAAATGGGATGCTACAGAACCATCCTTGGAATCTCTTGCATGGATCATATCACAAATGAAGAAGTGCCTAACACCATCAGGCACAAAGTAAGCCATTATGAAGACCTCCTCACCACTGTCAAAAAGAGAAAGCTGAAATGATATGGCCATGTCACTAGAACCAACAGTCTATCCACAACGGTACTGCAGGGTAGTGTCCAATATAATAAAAGGAGAGGCAGACAGATTTAAGTTCCTTCTGTATTTCACCAATACCCTCAAGTATTTCTTGATTTTGAGGAGGTTGTGCAGCAACTATTCTAGCTGGAAGATCTTGTAAAATCGCTTGCGTTGCCCTAGCGGTTTATTGTGTTGTCCCAATAAGAGGTTTCTTTTCTTCTGGATCAGTGATATCTCCCCATACAACTATCTCAGTTGTTGCAGTAATAAGTTAAAATAATCTTTCTGTACCTTCTACGTAATCAACGTGTGACTTCTGACGTTCTTAAAGTTTTCTTCGAAGCAAATCTCTCCAAGGAATATATTTTTTGATTGCTGCCTGGCATTCTCGAGCTAATCTAGTAGTATATGCTTCTCTGATATTTGACATATTTTTATTGATATATAATGATTTAATTACATGTATCGATAAAATATTTGGCTAATTTGTAGCAGCAGAGAGGGCGTGACTCCAGTTTGGTCGTCAGCGGGATAAACTGGTTGCATACAATTTAGGTAAAAATCTCGGTATGTTTGGGGGTTTTGTTTCAGATTTTTTTTTAAATATATTGTAGGAAGGTTATGTTTTAGGCAAATGACGACTGAGTCTAGTCTGTTTGCCCTCTCTGCTGCTAAGACCCGTCTGGAGAGACAAAAATATATGTCTAGAAACTTAAATCAGACTATTGAGAGCACTAGGCATCTCAATCTTTCTGTATCCATATGAGGCCTGGACCCTGACAGCAGAATTACAATGAAGAGTCCAGACACTTGAAATGAGATGCTACAGAACCATCCTTGGCATCTCTTACATGGACCACATCACAAATGAAGAAGTGCTTAACACCATCAAGCACAAAGTAGGCCATTATGAAGACCTCCTCACCACTGTCAAAAAGAGAAAGCTGAAATGTTATGGCCATGTCACTAGGACCAACAGTCTATTCACAACACTACTGCAGGGCAGTGTCCAGAGGGGCAGCAGGATATGTAGATAGAGAAAACAGTGGACTGATAACATCACAGAATGGACCAGAAAAAGTTTTGCAGTGACACATACAATGGCACATGATCGAGACAAGGGGAGGGAACTGGTCAGATGTTCAGCAGCACAGTGCCTCAACGACCACACTAGGTCAAGAGACTGGTGATGATGAAGATGGAATGTTGCAGTCAAGAGGACCAACAGCTAAATCATTCAAACTCATAAACTGAAACAGAAGTTAGCTGAGACTAAAATAAAACTGGACTGTTTTATTAAATTGAACAGTAGTAATACTAGATTACAAATATGATGCTGAATATGTTAGCAAAGATGAAGAGATTTCCATAAATATTTCACTTTTTAAAAAATTGCCTGCACTATAAGTAGTATTAAATATTTTGAAAAGTAATGGAGTCAAGAAAATGAGAACAAATATAATGTCTTATTAAACTGGACCAAATTAGAATTAATGCAAACATTCTGAAACTGAAAAGGAAAATAGAAGAGACTTAAAAGAACAAAAATATTTTGTTAAACTGTGTGAGATTGAAATTAATAACAAAATTACAAAACTAACATGGAATTTTGAGGAAACTGAACACAGGAAAATAATTGATATTCTAAGCAAAATTAATTGTAAAAGAATGACATAACCCATACTAACCAACACGCATTTGTACTGACCAACACAAGTACTCACTGACTAATACTAACACTATGAGCAACACAAACTCGTGTGTAAAGGGGATATAAAGTATGTAGAGAGTTTTAAGGACTAAAGCACCTCTTAGGGTCTCAAACACATTCTTAAACACAATCAAATGCACATATAAAGGCGTGAGGGAAGGGAGAATTAATGGCGGTTACTAATATATAATTGCAATCAAGCACCCACCGTTACCATCCAATACCCTCCTTAAAAACACGAACCACTCCGGTGGCCTAGTGATTAGAGCATCCGCCGCGGAAGCAGGAGGTCGTGGATTCGATCCCCAGCCGAGTCATACCAACGACTTACAAAATGGTACTAATAGCTGCCTCGCTTGGCGCTCTGCATTAAGAGGTTAGTATTAGGACTGGTCGGTCTGGTGTCAGGGTAATGTGACTAGGTGATCTGGATTTCTAATGTAGTTTTAACAATTTTTCAGTCATATGGCTACGATGTCTGCAGCGTGACAGTTTGTAGTGATGTCTAGCAATGGGGCATCATGACGCCGAAATATAGCATGATGTCCCATCCACAGTGGCGTCGCTAGGGGGGTGCGGACCGCACCGGGTAACACCAAACCAGAAGGGTGACACCAAAATGAAAAAGGAAAGGAAAATTTTAAATAAAGTAAGTTTAATATAAAAATAACTATAATTTAACGTTTTTACAGTTCTTAAATACTTTTACCTTCTGACCTTCAATCAATTTGTTTTTGTTCTTGTCATTTTTATACTGTGGATTTATTTTAAGAAGAAGAAATACATGGTGGAAGTCTGGAGGGGTGACACCATGAGTTTACCGCACTGGGTGACACCAACCCTAGTGACGCCGCTGCCCATCCAGTCACATCATCCTGACACCAGACCGACCAGTCCAAACAGTTTTAATGCTTTTAGTACCATTTTTATGTCTTTGGTATGACTCGGCCTGGGGTTAATCATGAGACTTCCCATATCCTAGGCGAACTCTCTAATCACTAATAAACATCACACACAAAAATTTAGAACACCAGATATATCCCAAACAAGGCAATGATATAATTGCGATTGTGGATAGATTTGTGAATAGAAAGTTTATAAATTAGTGGGCTAAATAATCCAGATAAAGAGTCTTCGACTGAGAGGCATTCACACCTTGCAAAAAAATATCGTGAATCTTGGTCAGTTACTTGTAAAACTTCTCCAGAGAGACCTATCTTTTCGGATGTAGGGAGCGAATTGTAGAAAAATTCGGTAACAGTAGACTCGTATGGCACAATCAACGACTAAGCATCCAGTATATCTCGTAAATACGACGGTTTCTTTTTCGATGTAATAAGACAAGTCAGAGTTAATTAAAAAAGAAATTTCAGCCACTTTATACGTGGTAATTATATGCACACTTACTGATAATAGCGGTATTAAGGCAACACAAAAATGTTTCATCAATAACCCAGACTTGACGTGATATGATCTAAAAGCTTTAGAATTACTGAAATTTGGTTTAGAAGCAAATGATTTCAAGTTTCAGTCATTGGTTCATACAAATCTCAGATACAACGCTGTGGAAACAATTTACATCCAGTTATGCAATTTTTTTTATGGCTGAGTTTTTAAAACATACATATAACCTATTTCCATTAACATAGTTTCCATTTTTACATGATATCGATCTACTCGATCGTATCTTTTAAGGAGGTGTATTGTATTGTTATAATTTTTTTAATTAACACAACTTAAGGCTTTATGTAAGTAGATTTCGATGTATTTCGTAGATGCAACTGACTTTAAGAGCTCGCTTTCAAACTCAATTTAAATTTTTTTAAAAAGTTCACTTCAAACCTATTGATATGCAACAAGTTCTTCACAATGCTTTCTTCCATATATTAGCGACATTTTGCATCGTAAATTATTTGGTTCCATGTATTGTGCTCAAAATGGGAAGAGTTGGAGAGAGCAACAATAAACTTTAGATCAATAAGGGTACTTGGATCCTCCAAGCGATTCTTTAGATTAGTTAAAAATTCCGAACTGCAACATTTACAAATGGATACTGACACTTTGGCGGGTAGCAAAAACAATGCCAGGGAAGTCGCAATAACACATGTCCATTGTTTATTTTTTACAATTACAAATACATTTCCAAGCTACAATAACAACCAAACATTCGCAAATCCTGACTTTCGATTTGCAAAACACTATTTATTTAATTGACCACTCCGGTGGCCTACATGGTTAGAGCGTTCGCCTCGGATATGGGTAGTCGCGGGTTAGAACCCAGGCCAAGTCTAGCCAAAGACTTATAAAAATGGTACTAAAAGCTGCCTAGCTTGGTGCTCAACACTAAGAAATTATGTTTGGACTAGTCGGGTGTCAGGATACTGTTAATGGGTGGGAAATGATGTCACATGTCTGCGGCATGATGCCTCAATGCTTGACATCATTATAAACTGCCTCACTGCAGACATCTCAGCGGTATGACCAAGATTGTTAAAACTACTTTAAAATTCCAGAAATTACAAACTCAAACAGTTTACCTAATTTGCATAACCCAATCACTCAAACACAAACACACAGCTTTGACCATAATCAGAGCGATTGACACATTATGGCTATGTGGTTATTGTTTTATAGCTTTGAAATATGCCCGTATATTCACGAAGAGATTTTTTTTCTTCTTCTACAAATCTCAACTGTGATACTGGGGCCCCGAGTGGCCGAGTGGTCTAAAGCGATTGCCGTTACGTATCACTGCCATCTCACCTCAGTCTGCGTGGGTTCGAATCTAAGATTCGGCTAATGTAGTTATGTGAGAAAGCTTGCTAGTAGCTTCTCGTGGGTCGGTGGTTCTTTCCGGGGGTTTTCCGGGTTCTTCCTCCACCCAAAATACTGGCCGCCATTTATAGCCTATATTGTGCTGGGAAATAAATTTCGTTAAACCATAGAAAACAAAAACAAATCAGCTGTGATACCTGCTTAAAATCTGTATCATCTTTATTACACTTAAAAGAAGAGTTGAAGCGATGGACACCAAGAACATTTCTCTACAAACTGTATTTTAGTTATTGTTTTCGAATGAAAGAATTTTATTAGATTTATTATTCTTGTAAATTCGTTAACTAATTTTGAAATATATTAACTTTCTATATATCTGAATAAATTTCAAAAGCAACATCTTCAGATTCGGACAGCCTACTGATGTTTGAGTTTATAACCATCGTCCCGGCCAATGGAAGATCATGTTTGTATCCCTCTATGTGTTTCTTCCATATGTATAGAACATTAGAGTCTACCAGCCACTACAGGAACTTCAACACCTTCAGCGTTGGAAATATTTTTGAATACCACCAAAGTTTATTCAGAACTTTAATCATTTTGACGTGCGTTAGATTTTCGAGGATTTTTTGGGATTTAATTGGCAATACCGCAAATTCTTTGTTTAACATTTTCACCTAAAATTCTAGGGAAATAAATTATTAGTTGAATTGTACAAAAACGTGTTACTTCTCCTTTCTATTACTTAGTTTAAGACCATAAATTTATAATACTTGGTTACATTTTGGCTTCAGTTGCTTCCGACTTTGTAGATTTCCAAAATAACAATCTTTGCAATATAAATGTGTTATATTTAATTTATATTGTGTACCTGACTTTTGTCATTTTGATGGTTGTGCCTACCTGATATTTATCATTTTTTAAGATATTTACTAAACTTTGAGTTCAAATTTGAGGCTTAATCTTGTTTAGGAGCTTAGAATGTTCTTGAAGAGAACATTTTGACAATTTGTTTTCCATTCGATATGACCCATATAAAGGGAACCTGGGACACTACGTTGTGTCATAGGTAGCAATTTATCTAAAATTATGTTTTATTTATAAATAGGTTTTGTAAATAAAATATTTATGCTTCATATCAGTCTGTGAGAATATAATAATAATAATAATAATAATAATAATAATAATAATAATAATAATGAGGACTTTGTATAGCGCCTAATCTTTAGAAGCTCTAAAGCGCTTTACAACATATATACTGATTTGACTACAAAAAAGAAAAACAATGAAATTAGAAAATATAAAAATTGATGAAAATATTTAAGGTAGGAAACATTATTAAATTTTTAAGTTTGTTATTTCAGTCATTAAGGGTGAGTTTTAATAGTACTCTTGAAAGGGATCTCTGTGTCTTTGTGTATAATTTCAATGGTCAATTCGTTCCATGTTGCTGGGCCCTGGTATGCAAAAGAACGTTGTCCATATGACTTCATTTTCATAGTGGGAATAATGAGTATACGATTGTCATAAGAGGAGCGCAAGTATCTTGATGGTGTGTACACATGGGTGAGGTCAGATAGATATGTTGGACTGGAGTCCGTCAGTGAAACGTAGCACAGAGAACAAATTTTGTGTGTGATTCTGGATCGAATGGATAGCCAGTCTAGGGTACTGAGCAGCGGTGTGGTGTGCTCTCATTGTGGTGCTCTAAAGATGATCCGAGCAGCTGTGTTCTGAACTCTTTGAAGTTTCTGGAGTATATATTGAGACGAACCAGACATAAATGACTTACAATAGTCCAGTCTTGAACACAAGCGTTTTAGTGGCATCAACTATCAACTGAAAGATATTTGGGAATGGAGCTGATGCGTATCGGCTCAAGATGTGCAACCTTGCATATGTTCATGACATGTTGGTGCAATGTGAGAGTACTGTCTAAAGTAACATCTAGGTTTCGTACTGACTGTGAATTTAATGTTGGTGTTACTGATATTTATTGTTTGAGGTAAAGGATGTGAATGAAAAAGTCTGTGTTGTATCAGAATGGCCTCATTTTTATCATCATTCATCTGCCGCTTGTTACATGTCATCCATGATTTCACATCAGAAATGCACCTCTCTACTCCTTGGATGGTAGCATCAACTTCAGTTGGATGGCTAGACATGTATATTTGGGTGTCATCAGCGTACAATTGGCGAGACACTGGGTGATGATCTATTACCCTTGAGTGCGGCTGAGTGTATAGAATGAAGGGAACACCAAAGCTTAGGTCAGCTGGGCTTGAGGGTATTCCATTTGCAGATAAAATATGTGTCCTATTGACTAAATATGACTTGAACCACAGCAAAGCTGTATTGCGAATGCCAAATACATGCTGGAGACAGTGAAGTAATATATCATGGTCTATTGTGTCAAATGCTGCCGACAAATCAAGGAGAGTGAGGACTGTATAATCTTTCTGCTATCGGAAGTTGAGATAATGTCATTTACTTCTTTCAGAAGAGTAGTTTCAGTACTGTGGCAAGGGCGATATGCAGACTGTACTTTGTCAAAAAGACGTTTTGAATTCAGATGAGATACAAGTTGGGTTAGAACAACTTTTTCTAAGATTATTTTTTTTTATTTGAACAGGAGATTAGAAAATGGGCAGTAGTTCTTTAAATCGTTATGGTCAAGTGTTGGTTTCTTCAGCAGAGGCTTTACAATACCAATTTTGAAAAATTATGTGAATTCCCCAGATGAGAGTCATTAATAACATCAGTTAGTGAAGGGTCTAAGCACTCGAGCAGCAGTGATGTCGGAATACAATCAAGTTCACATGACTTTGGTGCATCCTTCATCAAGATTGTCCGTACTAAATCCAGAGACAGGTTAAAATTTTCCAGATGGTTGTTGCTGAAATGCTGCATCATAACTATATGGTGACGTGTTGTGTTGTCAAGCTTATCTTTAATAGTTTGTATTTTGTCACGGAAGAAATTTGCAAATTAGATCCGGAAGGTCTACTGGAGAGAAGAATGTTGGAAGTGTTGTATATTTGTTCCTTAACATTAGTTTGTTAGTTATCTCAAAGAGCTCTTTGCAG
Organism: Unio delphinus; assembly: GCA_029339505.1. NCBI lineage: Eukaryota > Metazoa > Mollusca > Bivalvia > Unionida > Unionidae > Unio > Unio delphinus. The sequence continues at coordinate 12,736,419 of JAQISU010000115.1, read as the reverse complement.
CTGGAACTCTCCATGATCTTAGTACTGTAGTGGGATAATTTGGCTAAATGGACTATGTCTCTGACATTATTCTTAGAGGCTTCATAGATTTATTTATGAATAGTGAGTCTGGTGGAAAGCCAAAGCCTCTGCTTTATGGCGGGCTCTTTTAACTGGTCCCTAACACTTCTATACCACGGAGAACACTTTTGACTACTCTGCACTTGGTGGTTGGGACATGTTTTTCAAGCAATCAACGCAGGCAGTTATCGAGTTATGCTGTAGGAGGTAAGGAAGTTGTTAGGTTTGCTAGGATGTCATGCATTAGTTTGGTTCTATTTATCATATGGAGGTTTCTCTTAGTACTGATACGTCGACATGATATAATGCAGAGGTGATATGACGCAAGTTCGTAGGATACAAGGGTGGATCACAGAATATTATAATCAGGTCTATGAAGAATCCAATCTACAATGTGGCCATGTTTATGGGCGAGTTGGTTAACTGTTTAAGGTTGAAAACATGACTGGAATCTAGGAGTTTTGATGTGTACCAATTTCCAGTACAAAGTGAAAGTTAAAATCTCCGAGAAGTTTAATTCAACTGGGGATACACGATTCTTTCTGGCAGTCAAGTGCATTATTTGTCATTAATTATTTTAGGTATTTTGGGGGCACAGTGGAGATGCTTAATAAAATTAGAACAGAGTATGTTTGACTTAATACATTTCTGTTTGTTGCCAAGTTTACCACAGTTGTTAAGAGAGCTGGGAGACTGAAGTTTATAGGCCTAAGTCTATGTGCATGGATCAGTGTTTTCTGTCATAGTTCATTTCACACAGCATTGAGAATTTTGTCCTATCTGTAGCACAGTCAATTTACAGGTCAGCATCATTAAATGTAGCTAACAGTATATATGTTCACATTTAGTATTTAAAACTAGTTAGGTTGCTTTAGTTACATTTAACGACACTGACCTGAAAATGTACTGAGCTAGGCCTGCATATAGGATAAAACTGACCATTCTGTGGTGTGGAACGAACTAGTAAAATATCACAAACTCTAAATAGTATGCATGCGTCTATTTGTCTCTATTGAAATATTTTGTATGATGAGTTCTCAAAGATGGATTTACCTTAAGTTACTATGTTTTTGTTATATATTTGTTATTGTTATTTGATTTTAGAACAATTACATCAGGCACAGCAGAAGACAAGATTTTTTTCTTCTAAAATAGTTCTGAGACTGTGGTATACAATGACTGAAACAACTCGTCTGAGATGCCTAGCCTGAGACAAGTAAGGTTAGCAAAACAGCTGGATTTCTGTCACATAGGTGAGAAACTTGGCTCCCATTCATATGTGATAAAAGTACTATCCAAATCAACAAAAAGAGAAACTACTATGAAAGTCGAGCCTTGCAAACATTCAAAAGCATTCCATGCCACAGATGTCTAAGATACTTACCTTTTTTAATATAAAAATTTGGATCCATGTTTTGTTTTACAGTTTAAAAAAAATTAAAATTTTCATAGGATAAAAATAATTTGGACTCATTGTAACAAACAAAATATAAAGCATTCAAGATAAAGCTTAGAAATGTTTTATTAATACTCATTAACTTGTTTAAATAGATGACTGTTGGAATTGTTTAAATAGATGATTGTTGGAATTGTTTAAATAGACGACTGTTGGACTGAACAACTGCGCTGATTAGATGTAATTAAATGAAGGTGTCATCAACAGACACTAACAACTGCATTCACACTCCACAAATCAGTGTGATATACCTGAAGACCTGATGATGACAATTCACATTCTTAGTAAAGCATATTATCTTGTGTGATATAAAGTTTTAAGTTGTTGTTGTAGTAGGGTTTAACGCCATTTTTCAGCACAAGATAGGCTATACCTGGTGGCCAGTATTAATGCTGGAGGAAGAACCCGGATAAACCCCTAGAAACCGACCCATGAGAAGCTACTGGCAAGCTTTCTCACATACCCACATTGGCCGAATCCTAGACTCGAACCCACGAAGACAGATGTGAGATAGCAGTGATCCATAACGGAGAGCACTTGAGACCACTCGGCCACTTGGGGCCCCAAAGTTTAAAGTATCTGTATGCTGATTATTATCTTTTTTCCTTCCTATTTTCTAATAAGATCAAGCGGTTTGACATTCACTCCATAACATTCATTCAGTGGCAGATATTTACCTTGGTAACCTCAGTTTGATCTTTATATCTAAATCATCATTACAAAATAATTACTGAATAAGTCTCTGTACTTTGCCTTCCTGGAATAATTAAGGTAATCACCACAAAAATAAGCGACTAAAGAAAATATGGATTACCTTTCAGACATTATAATGCAAGATAAGATGAATAGATGTAACTCACCTCAGCAAGACATTCAGTTGAAGGAAATTCTTACAACGTGAAACAATACTATTATCATAACTCAATACAATCAGCAACTTGCATATCATATATAACAGGTTGGTTCATGTTTGCAGAATATTTCTGAGTAAGGTTTGACTTTTGCTGGGCTTTACCCAAATTAATTTTATTGATACTTTAAAAAAACATGTGATGGGGCCCCTAGTGGCCGAGTGGTCTAAAGCGCTGTCTGTTACAGATCACTGCCATCTCACCTCTGTCTGCATGGGTTCAAGTCTCAAATTCGGCCAATGTGGGTATGTGAGAAAGCTTGCCAATAGCTTCTCATGGGTTGGTGGTTCTTTCCAGGGTTTCCTGGGTTCTTCCTCCACCATTAATACTGGCCGCCATGTATAGCCTATCTTGTGCTGAAAAATGGCATTAAACCATAAAAAAAACCACAAAAAAAAACAAATATGTGAAGCAATATGATATCCATGGTTATGAACTGGCCTGGACTTTACCAAAGATAAAATACAATAATTGTAACATTTAGAATTGGTTCACATTTGTCACGAGTAGCAGTACCTGAACTTGATAGACAGACTGACAGTTTTACAAACAAAAAAGGAACAGCAGAAATGCAACCAGAATTCTTTATTTGTAAAAGAAAACACTAAAATATTATCTTGAAAGTGTGTTTTACTGGCAACCAAAGACATAATGCAACAGAGTATACCCTGATCACATCCAACCAATAATGAGCTTGCGGAGTCTATCAGTACACTGACAATAAAAATATTATTATAAATTCAGGAAAATTGATAATGTCGTTAGCATTCAAATCACTTGTACAGAGAAAAAAATATTTATTTTTAGGTCAACGGAGATATGTTTAAATGATTAATTTCTAGTTAATAGTAATGAGGTATCATCTACCTAGAAAATACTTGGCATCCAAAGCAAGTTAAATACAGTGAGATTCAACTTTTTAAAAAATTTCACACCTGTTCAGTTAGACATCAAAGCTTACATATTTTATTAATATCTAGATTTATCATTTTGTGAATTGATTCTCGAATCATTTATAGTTTCCATACATATTAATATTATTCTGTATCACCGGTCTTGCAGCTATTAATGTGTCCTTCTGTGACTGGAAAAAAAACCAACAAATCTGCTCTTTCTTTGTTCACAGCAGATCAAGGTATACATGTACATTTAGCATATCTTTGTCTCCATTATTCCCGGTGCACCAATTTAAAATCACATTAATCAAATAAAGTTATACTGAGAAATATCTGATCACAACATGTGCTTAAATTTAGTTTTCTAATCACTGATTTACATCATTTCTTCAGCTCATTCAGTTTATCTAGAAGTTCATTGGCTTCTTCTTCTGTTTTGACTTTAAGCAACATGGAAGTAGGCTGTTGCTTTGGCTCCTTGAGGTTTATAGGTGGGTTTGGAACACATACAAAACTGATATTATTCTTGCCCTGTTTCTTAAAAGGAATGGATGGCCCAAGCATGATGTTCAGTAAGATGTTTCCTGGAAGAGAAGAGAAACGTATGAAATAGTGTTCTATCATAAACCCCTCAAGACAACTGCCTAGTAAAGCAAATGGCCAGTTTTTAAGCTACACTCACATCAGAAGAAAACTACCTCAGAAATGAAAATTATTTCCAGCTAGCTTAAACATTTCCCTTTCAGGTTGTCCTAAGCTAACACAGGATTTAAACAGCCAGAATCAGGCACTAAATGCTGATTCAAGTCATATTTTTACCAACCGCATGCAATCTTGAACTTCAACAATGATTCGGGCATTACAAACTCATAAACTAAATCAAAATTCTACTTAAATTTTATTCATGAAATTTATGAAAGAAAAAAAAAACTATAAAAATGATTACATTTTGAATGACCATGCTAAACATTGAGGAGAGCGAGAGAGTTTTTATTGAAGGACTTTTAGTCATTAATACAGAGACTATATTTGATTAAAATTAAACAATATAATAAAACTACCCATCTGTTATAATATCAATAGTACATGAAAAGAATCAAAGTACAAATTATGTGCTTTTCTGTCTTACCTGCACAGGCAGGATGAGATTAACATAATCTATGCTGGGGTTAGCAATGAGATAAGGAAATCACAGTCAAGGTGCTGCATTATTTGTCTCCCCATAAGGCTATGGTAAAAGCACTGACAAGATTTTTTCCCCACCCAATTTGTTTCCAATCAAATTACTGTAGTATCATTTATTTTCGTCGGGCTCAATTTTCGTGGTTTTGTAAAAAAAGACATTTTCGTGGGTTCGTAAATTCGTGGTTTTGCCTGTCAGATTTTGCATATTATAAGGTAGTTAATTTCATGGTTCAACCTCTACAAGTACCCCAAATAAAGAATACAAAAGAATAAAACGACGCCGACGCAAACGGCGGTCACATTAATTTTTAAAACAATACTACCACCTGTATGAGTACATATCTAAGATCCGGCAAGTTCAATACTTACAACGTGTTTTTGACCATGTGATTAACATCTGTCAAAGCAGACTCAGCCAACAACACTAAAACAATACTTCCACCTATGTGAGCACATATCAAACACCCGTCAGGATTAATCAGTTTCGCCATGTTTTCGTTTGAGTGTTCAAGATCAAAGGAAGCCGACGCCGCCAACAAAACCAGACCAATCAGTTATTAAAGTACATTTGAATGATCTCTTACTTAAACCACTGTCCATAAAGTTGCAATATCAGTACTTTATGACTATCACAGGATTGTTGTTCTATTGGATTTAAAATGCATGGATAAAATGAAATGTGCTTTCAGAAGGATTTGAATGTTTAAACAACAGCTGCACTAGATTGAAGGATCGACTTGAATAAGTATTAAATCTAATTTTCATATGCAGTTATTTTGTATTACTAGTATTTTTTCTTTCTTTCTTTCTGTTTAGTATTACTATTGTTTGAATATGTTATGCTTTTTCTATATTTTCTCTCTATCCTTACTTAAATGAAGCACTGTAAAAAAAAAAACGGGTCGGGAATTGGGGGGGGGGGGATCATCAACCTATGTGTCTCATTTTTCGTTGGGGATTTAAATTCGTGGTTTGTGGCAACCACGAAAACCACGAAAATTGATCCCCCACGAATATTGATGATACTACAGTATAATAATCTGCCATTTTTGCAATATAGTTAGCCGATTAATAACACATATTATTAATCAGGTACTCTCTCACTATATTAAGAGTTTTCATTTGCAATAGGATTATCATTCATAACACACAAAATTAATCAGGTACTCTCACTACATTAGAGTTTTCATTTGCAATATAGTATTTAGTCGATTCATAACACATATTATTAATCAGGAACTCTCTCACTATATTAAGAGTTTTCATTTACAATAGGATTATCATATTCATAACACACATTATTAATCAGGTACTCTCTCACTATATTAAGAGTTTTCATTTACAATAAGATTATCATGTTTATTTCATACTGGCTGGATTTAGGGTATTAAATGAAGTTTGAAGAAAACATTTTGTATATTGTTGCCAGTTTTGTAGTAGCCTTTGAGACAGTTTGGATTACTGAAGCTTGTATTCTTCTGTCTCTCATTAAACTACGATTGAGACAACTGGGCTAAGACCACCAAACAGAGATGACAAGGGTTAGCATATCAGTTAGATTTCTCTCTTACATGGGTGAGAAACCATAGCCACTGGAGAATAGATATGTTTCAGTTGCTGCATTCAAGTGAAACTGTTTGATAATACAGTTGAATCTGTTCTGAAAGACAACCCATTTTGCCAAACAAGAAAGCCAATTGGTCCATAGTTTACTCACCTGTGTGATATCTACTGAACAGTCAAATGAAAGACTAGGTTGCCATGACAACATATGTGACAGTAGGATAGTTTCTATTTAAATGTAATTCAATGATGTTGATTGCATATATTATGAAAATGAAGTTAATTGTTTTTATTGTGTAAGGTAGTGTGGTAATAAAACTGCATGTAATTGTTATTATGTCATACATACCTATTACTTTTGCACTGCTTAACTTTTCTATGATGTAATGTCTTTTTTCCAAGCTAAATACTTACTCCTCCAATTCTTAATTCATAACAGGAGGTACAGTATTGAAAAGAATGAGACCCCCCCCCCCCCTCAGGTTCCTTAATTTTGGCCAACATATCAAACACTTTCCCCTCTTGACCAAAACAATGACCCGACATATAAATGCCTTCACTCTGGTGCACCAAAGTTTCAGGGTAAAGGATGAAATGGTAGTCAGACTACCAAAAAGCTGCTCTTGAAAATGTTATCCAAAGAAGAGAGATTCAAGTATATCTAAGACATAGTAATAGCCTTAACCTCACAAGGTTTAATTCTCATGAAAAATGAAAGGCCCCTCTCAGTGTCTGACATATTATCTCATAAAAGTAAAAACAACCCACCTAGAGATAGTGGGCACTGAAATATCAGATCTGAAGGAGCCTTGAGAGCTAGAAGGAGATGGCTCTTCCTTCTCACTTTAGAGGAAGACAAATACAATCTCAAAGCAAAGAAGTCCATTTTGATCATCACCATCATAGACTGAGACGTGTATTTCAACGGGAATTGGAGCTAAGAAAGGTAACTGGCACCAAGGATGGCAATGATGAGAATCCAAATCACTCACTGTAAACCACTGAACCTTTGCAATCATTTTCCACTGAACAGGCATGAAGTTCACTCCAAGTTGCTGATGTTCAAGAAAGGAATACTGGCTTTGAGGATAAGATTCTTTCATGAAGCATCACTCCAAGATTCATAAGAGAATTTAGTTAATACCCCGTCAAAAAACACCTAATGTTCCATTAAGTATTTATGCATGAGATTCCAGTCTCTGAAGCTCAAAATACCAGATGAGATCAGAAAGATTAGGGTCCTACCCAATGGTAGTGGTGGTTGTTGTTTGGGGGTTTTCAGCACACGATAGGCTTTTAATAGTGGCCAGTATATCTGGTGGAGGAAGAAGCTGGCAAAACCAAGGAAATAACCACAATACTATGGGAAGATACTGTCAAGCATGATCACATAGCCATGCTGGCCAAGTGTGAGATTTGAACCCATGCCAATAGAGGTGAGATGACAGAGATCTGTAAAGGCAGGCGCCTTTTACCACTTGGCCACCTGGGACCCACAACTTTAATTGTGAAACTCCCAAGTGCTAGAAAGGGTTGCTCTAAATCCATTAATAGTAGATGCAGAACATCTATTCTTCAAATCAAGAAAAAAGTCTGCATCTGAATTTAACTAGGGACAGCAAAAATTAACACATTTCCTATGAAATTACAGAAGATTCTCCAATCTGCATTGCAAACTTTGAAAGTGGATTGCCTCTTAGCCTGGGTAATGCAGTTGGCAACCTTGCTCGAAAACAGGTCCTGGCCAAATCATTGTTTGACACAATCCATGTGTGATGGTGGAGAATTTGGGTTGATGTTGTTTAGGAGTCCTCCATGTGCTGTGACAGGTAATTAGTAGAACACTGAACCAAAACCACTGGATCCTAGTTTGGTAGAGAACTTTCAAAATTATTTTGAAAGATGGGAAGATGAAAGTATTTAGACAATTATACTTTTGAATGAAAGCATCCACCACCCAGGTTATCTGATCTGACACTGGAAAGATTAACATAGGATCTTGTTGTTCAGACCCATAGCAAACAAGTCCACTAGTGGTTTCTCCTAGCCTGAAAAAGCACCTCTACTGGTGCAGATAACATTCTGCCAGCATACATATGATTCTACTTACAAACATACAATTATAAAGCCCATCTAATGCACATAACTGTTTTATAACTGAAATCTACTGGTTTTGAAAATTACAAGAATCTTAAGTTGTTTTAATTAAATACATTTAACACTGAATTTTAACATCAACACATATAATACTTTAGAGAAACCAGCCAGAACAAGTCTACTCAGGACTGAAAATGTTACAGAGATACAACAACTGGTGCAATGATCAGCTGTTCAAGAACAGCTAATATATGCATTGAATTACTTTATTATTGGAATATGGGGAATTTAAGGTCAAAAGCAATCATTTTTGTTTTTCAGGTGTTGTAAGCAGGAAAGAAATAAAATGTGGCCATGATGTCTTCTGAGCCTTTGATGAAAATCAGCCAATCTTGCTGGAAAGGTGAAAAGATGGCGAGACCAACCATAATGAATTATTTCAGCAGACACACTAGAGTACATATTTTGATATTTTGTCATGTTTGATTGTTCTTGTAATGTTTAAGATGTTTTAAGCAGAATATTCAATGGTGTATTTTTTCATTTTTTTTTCTTCAATTCAGGGCATAATGCCTAATATATGCTTTTTCCCAATGCTAAGAAATATTCCAAGTTCAACAGTGCAAACATATCCGAGTTTTCAAGAGTACCAAAGGCCCTGGGTACGCATTGTGTATTTCCTGGGTATGCATTGTGTATTTCCTGGGTATGCATTGTGTATTTTCTGGGTATGCATTGTGTATTTCCTGGGTATGCATTGTGTATTTCCTGGGTATGCATTGTGTATTTTCTGGGTATGCATTGTGTATTTCAAAAGTATGCATCTTTTTTATCCCATGCACATAAATTATGTTCAATCGTCAGATAAAATACATCAGATGTTAACAGTACATTACAAGATAATTAATTTTTAAGTTTGGATAAATGATTAATAAAAGCATAAATACATCAAGTATTTTTCATAGTTTATTTAAAGTCTTTATATTTGTTTTGGTATAAATTTACAGTGGTGAAACTTGCCACAGATTTTTGTATCTGAGCCATGAAAAGAAGAACACCTTTGAGGACGTGACTCTGGAGTACATTTTAAGTTCAAGTCGGGAACTTCCTCCATGGAATGAACATAACTTATAAATATTATAAAAAGTGGTTTTTCAATTTAGTCTAAGGCTGGCCATATTTGAAGGCGGATTGACAATCTCTGTATATAAACTTGCAGTGGTGGGATATTTGATGGCAGATCTTCATCATATGTACTATTTGAAAGTTGTTCATGTCAGGTTGCTGTGACAAATTGGATCAAAATTGGTGCATTGATTTCTGAGAAAAAAAGTAAATTACAAGTTGTTAATGGACGCAGAATGCATGATGAACTGTGGGCCACAAGTTCACTGGGTCTTTGGCCATGTGATTTAGAAATTATTTCTCATAAGACATGTGATCTCTCACGACGGGTATTAACATTATTAAATTAAAAAATGTCTGCATTGAGAATCTAATCTCTCAGGACAGTTGTACTCATAGCAATGGTCTATCAAGACAGGTTTTACTGTATCTTGTAGGTATAAAGTCTCACTTAAACATGGTGAATAATATATTAACATCATGCATGAAATTTTTTGAAAGTTACAGATCTTATTAGCGGTTGCATTCAACTTATTCTTTATGACTATACTACAGTGTTCACATTCTATGCCAGGGAAATTCCATGCCAAATTACCAAACATCAGGATTCAATCTGGTGGACATTTACATACATTGTTAAAAGGAAGGCAAACTGATCAAGCTGGAGGGTGAGGTCTACAAAAAGTTATCTTAATATAAAGATGGGTCCAATAAATGACAAAATATGATGGATACTACTTGGCCACACATACCAATTAAGCATGACATATCTAACAAAATAGTACCCAATTACTGACTTTTTATCAAGTTCATAGAATGAATTATCAACCTCAGAAAAGTATCATTTTTGGGTGGTTGATAAATCAGTGTATTGAAGAAAATAAAAAAAAATCACTGTTTCATTATATGACTTTTAAAAAAGTTCCTACATATTGTTACCTAATTTAATGCTATTAAACAGAACACACATACTTCATTGTCAAAATTCCAAAATTATGTGGCTAACCTCTTCACATGTGGAGCAACTATGACTCAACTAGTCAAACTTCTGAAATTGTATATCACTCTCATGTGAAGACTTTCAAATGTTTTCAGCAACAATTTTTTGCAATTAAATTTATAATAAATGAAATGGTTTCCACCTTAAATATATGATCATATTAAAGCAACATTTGTTCATATACATATAAAATATGCATTAAAAAATAGATGCACAACATTAGGTTGGTTTGGTTCAATACACTTCTAGTTGTTTTGCCTAGAGGCTACATTGCATTATTGTTTGGGCACTGCTCATGTGGCCTAGTGTTTAGAGTGACCGCCGCAGAAGCAGGAGGTCTTGGGTTCGATCCCTGGCCGAGTCATACCAAAGACTTACAAAAATAATACTAACAGCTGCTTTGCTTGACACTCAGCATTAAGAGATTAGTGTTAGGACTGGTCGGCCTGGTATCAGGATCATGTGACTGGGTGGGACATCATGCTACATGTCTGTGGCACGATGCTCCAGTGCTAGACATCACTATAAACTGCCTAACTGCAGACATCGTAACAATATGACTGAACAATTGTTAAAGCTATGTTAAAAATCCTAATCAAACAAACAAACAAATAATCAAAGCATTATTGGTAAATTGCCACACAGCTTTACTATTAAAACAAAAACCTTGGCATCCAAAAACTGTGAAATTCCATGCTATTTTACAAAACGAGTTTTAAGTCTTTTTTTAAGATGATTTCCCCTGATTTCCTCAAGGAAAAAAGCTTTAAAATAATTTCGCATACAGAGTACCAAGTGTTTCAACATAAAATTAGCATGTAATGTCCTGGCATTCCTCAAGTGCTTCAAAATAATAATCTAACTCATCAAAGATACTTACAAAAGAAGCTCACATATAAAACCTAACAATGAAAAAAAATCCCAAGTATTCACAAACTCAATAAATCAGATCAAAAATATCATCATCATCAATATGCACAGCTGTTGCTCATAATCAAGCCTTTACAAGAACTTGATAAATCAGGCTTACGTACCAAGTCTGATCAAAATCTGATCAGAAATAAGGCCTCTGCAGTGTTCACATCTTCAGCCAATCAGATGCAAGATCATCTCATTAATATGCATAGGTGTCAATCATAACTGAACAAAATCCATGATCTTGAATGATATAAAGTAATATGTAAAGTTTGAAAAGAAATGAAACCTTTGGAGTGTTCACAAAGATCGATTAATGATGCATGATGGACACAGTGCTACAAGTTCTCTTGCCCTTTTTTACCATGAAAGCTAAAAACTGATGGACAGACAGATATTATACTATGATTGACTTCACTTTACCTTCTTACTGCAAGAAAATAAAACAAATTGGAAAGAAAACAAAGAACTTACCAAGAGAAGTTTCTGCACGAATTAGAAGTTGTGTCTTCTCATTGATAGATTTAAGATGAAGGCTTCCTACACCTCTTTCTACCCAGGATCCATCCTTCTGGTAAAACAACTTGCATCTGCAAAAACCAATTGTATCTTGACAACATTATGTTAATATGAATATTCATTCAAGATGGATAACAATAACAAGATTTTAAATATGACCATGATGGTGGCCATACTGGATTTCTCATCAGCAACATTTTCATCTAGGACAAACTAGAATCATAGGAAGTCTTCTGTGAAAATCCCATGTAGATATTACTTTCCATTTCGGAGTAACATAACAAGATTTTCAATATGGTTGTCATGGTGGCTGCATTGGATGTCATTGCCACCATTTTTATTTAAGACCAACTGAAATTATAGCTAGTCTTTGCACGAAAAGCCCATGTAAATATGCAGTGTTACATGGAAAACTTAATTTTACATTTTGGGGTTTATTTGTATGATTTGCAGTTTCTTTCTAAATGAAATGAAATAAAAGAACTTTCTAATCATAAAGATATACACTAAGAAAAACATAGCCTATAAACTATACCGCTTTGAATACAATATGTCCAATGAATAACATTCTAATCATAAAGATATACACTAAGAAAAACATGGACTATAAACTATACCGCTTTGAATACAAAGATCCTTCCTCCTGAACTTCCATTACTTCTGGCTTTGGTGGGACATACTCTTCATCATCTGAAATTTTAAGTACATAATATTCAACACTGGTTATCACCCATTACTTGATGTACTGGATTTGTAAAGAATATTAAAATACGTTTCTGGTGTCAGGACTGAACTAAAATTTCCATTACTGTAGGATAAGATACCATTAATATTCTGTTAAATCATGGTATTGCTGCAACCACTAAATACATCATGTTATAAATATCATCCATAATTAATATAGGTTTAAAATTCTATTGTAACAAATGTTAGGCTTGATCACAGTGCCCTGATAAATTTCATTATCCAGCCAAATTTGGGTATACAAGTCTAGTGTTTAAATAAAAACTTATAATATGACTGATATAAACTTTCACATAAAACTAGGGTACTAGTAACTGCTTTTATCATAAAACATGGATGGTATTTACTTCTAAATAGAAAGAGCAGATTTCATTTGCAAGTTTTCATTTGAATATTGATGGTTTGATTGGCCAGTGTGACTGGTAGCCGAGTGTATTGGTGACGGAGTGTACAACTCCATCCATGCAATTCTTTAGCCGTAGGCTAATTTTTGGAGCTGTGAGTAATTTGTATATCTGTTCCTTTCTGTTTACATAATTCACTATTTGAGTGAAAACATTTTACTATTATACGAGTAAAATAAAATGTTACTGTTTGAGTAAAACGCATCATCCATTTCATGCTTAAATTAATGTGAATCATTTACTCTAGTGTGTAATGGTCATTAATTTGTATTTTCATTATTAAGACTGTGTGTTTTGTATTAATTGATCCAATATTTGGATTGTATGTACTCATTTATTAATAAAAAATATTTTTTTTCAAATCAGTTGTTATTAAATATTGTATTTGTATTACCATCAATTGTGTTGTGTTGTAAATCCAAAATCCTACCCATTTATCTCATTACACACAGACAATGTTACTAATGTGTAGATTGTACAGATAAAGGTACAATATTGACACCTGACTTGGTCAGGTTTATGGTGTTTGGGTTTCTCACATCAGTTTGTTTAGTGTGTCACCTTATAGGGTAAATACAATAAACCAGTGGGGAGTATCATAAGACACACTATGGTTGCAATAAATCTGTGATGGCGTTCAACTAGATTAGATGGATGTTCACTGCACTTAGCTAACATCCACCATATGCAGAGGACATTCAATATTAGTTGTGGACACTTAATCCCTTGCCCCTTGTGTCCACATACATCGTGTTGCGTGGAAATCCTTGATGAATTTACTGTTGACTGGTTTGAAGGCTCTATGCCTTACCTTGTGCAGATTTTGCCACAAATTCTGATGAAGCAGACTGGCTGGCAGGCATGACAGCAAATGAAAAGCCAGGGAATGATGCAGTGGAAGAAGTCACACTACCTGCTGCTGACAGTTGACCTATGGCAGTAGTCAAACCGCTTTTCAACAAGGGTGGTTTATCTGAGAAGTCCATCTCTGAAATTTAAATACACTTAGTGATTCTATGTCCTAAATTAACCAGCATTTTTTTTAAACATTCCAAATCTTAAGAGTCAAGTCTATCATAATGGTCAACAAAATTATATAGCAGAACATTATCTTTGCACGAAAGCTATATTTCCAATTGAGGGGTACTGACATTTTTATTAAATTGATAAAAACTAAATGAATCTATAGATATATTATTAGGAATATTAAACAGTTCACAGGGAAGGTACTTTTTAATAACATGCCTGGGCACTATGGTTACTAAAAGTGTTCATATGAAATTTGTACAAAATTCTAAGTTACATTTATGGGTAACTACTCCACATTAAAGGTTCGTTCTCTATGTCCAAAGTACGTTTTACTGGAAAAGCCCCTGAATTCCAAAACAGTAAGAGTAAGTGGGGATAAACACAATTTATTGCTTATGTTTCATGACAACAGTGAATTCAAAATCCAGGGGACAAACTGTTCTTAACAGACAATGTTTACCTCATTCTAAATGAAAATAGTTTATTCCTAAAGGCATGAATTTACTTATCTCCACCTACCATTAGCAACTGATTAATTGTCTTGTCTACCATCTCATTTCCAAAACTTAAACTTAATGAAACACTGTAAATATGGTTAAAAGAATTTTGGCCAGCCTAAAACCAACAAAGAATGTGATCATATGCACACAAATATTTCTGAAGTAGAAGCATACATGCCAACCCCTGACGAGGAATTGGCGTAATCCAAGTGGTAAAAAAGCGGAATCCAGGCAGAAAAAGCGGAATCCACATATAACATGCTAAAATTTCAATAAACAACAATTATTTGCCCTGCTCATCCTTTACTGTTTCAAGTTTTCATATGTAGCACTTTTAGCTTTACACACATCGACTAGAAACCTTCTTAAGACGTTTCGCGCTAAATTTTAAAAAAAATTTGACATGGCCGGAAATAGATGTCACGTGATGCTGTACTTTTTTTTTAAAAAAAAAATATTTAGAGGATTCTGTTATATTTTGTTTCGGGGGTTTTCGGTTGCCTTTGTCTAATTTATCTGGGAAATTTTTGAAAGGGGATATTTTTGCTCACATAAATGCATAGAGTAAAATAAAATATACTTTATAAGCGCTAAAATATATTTAGACTGGTGCTGCAAGAAATATGAATTAGAATATGGAATCTGCGAGTAAATATTAAATTTGGAAAACCAGTCTGCTATCTACTCACTACGCATATAAATAAGTATAAATAGAATTGAGGTCAACAGTAGAACCAGGTTAGCTATAAATAGAACATGATACTATTACGAAAGTCCACGGTCTAGCGTACTCTTATATTGCAGTTACGTAAAAGCCGTCTTTTCTAAAATACGGTCTATGGGATTAATGGAACTTTAATAATAACGAGAAAACAAATAATTGATTTTTTTTTGGGAGGTTGATGTACCGAAAAAGCGTAATCCATATACGTTTAAGCGTAACGCGTAATTTAGTGACAAAAAGCGTAATGATTACGCCAAAAGCGTAATGGTTGGCATGTATGTAGAAGAGATCAATTAATAATTGGATGATAATGTCACAACAGAACAAAAAATATTCAAAATAAATGCAACAAATTAATTGCTTCATGTATAAGACAATCAAATTTATATCCCCTGCCTACTGTGTTTAGGTCACCAAAAGTATATAAAGATGAAATCAGGACTAGAAAAGGAAAATTAACTAATCAATGATTTCAAAAATAAAACCTTTACTGCAATATGGTTCATCCCCTGAACTCAAACAGCTTTAAGATATAATGGAGAACAAAAGCAATATAAAATATGAACTTGTAACCTTGACCTTCAAGATAGGGCCCAAAATGGGGAATACAACTCATCTAAAACGGGCAATGTACAAAATTTTATTCTTTTTACTGGCTTGGAACAACAACACATAACATACATTTATGACACACCATCTAATGATGATGTATAAGGATAACAGTTACAGAGCAGAATGAAACACACGAGGAAACTGAAAATATTTAACTGTGATAAAATTAAAATTTCTATTTTCCTAATGTAATTTGACCAGCAATTCCTAATGATTATGGAGAAGAAGAAAAAAAAAAATCCGTAATTTCAAGCATCATAAAAACTATTGAGAAGAGTGCAATGTGTGAGGGTGCACCCAAAAATATTTACAAATGACCTTGACCTTGAAGACAGGACCCCAATGTGGCAGGTGACACATTTTCTAATGATGAATAAGTATATTAAGTTTCCCTTAATTTAAAATGGCTTCAAAATTATTGAGCAGACGAAAAGCTGACGATGATGGGCAGAAACAAAGATACTTTGTCCCCTGCCTTTTTCAAACTTCTTTGGGGCAAACAATTGCAGTTAACTGGGAGGTGCACATGGGAAAATTTATTTTCAGTCAGGATAAGTCCGTGTATTTTTGTCAACAAGAGATTACATGCCAGTCATATCAAGTTATTTTGTGGAAACTTTTTTCTTCTTTCTGACTCAGTAACATTGATCTTCGATAAAGATTACAAAATTGATAAGTGTCTTTCTTGTCTCGAATGACTGTCCACTGGCTGCTCTGGCAGTCCTACTGGCTGTCAGAACAGCACCATTTCATTCAGATCCAGCTAGACATCATAGGAAATCTTTTTGGGGAAAGACCCCATGATGAAATGACCATCCATTTACGAGGAGTAGCAGTAGCATTTTTAAGATGGTTACTGTGGTGGTCATACTGGAATTCTAAGTGATAACATTTTTATTCTGGACCAACTTGACCTTGGAGTGAATGTGTACACAAGGTTTCATAGCATACCTACAAGTAGTTTACGCGTCGCAATAATAAACTGTTGCTATTGGACAGATGACAATCTAGGACTAGTAAAGCAAAGTTATGCAGTTATTTCATCATGCTTGCATACACAAATGTTTTCAGTGATAAAACTTGAGGAAAGTCAATGAAATGCCAAAATACATTCCATTTAATTTATTCACCTATTTATACATACTAACAGGGACAGGCTTAATTTACCTAATTTGAGATGTTCATTGTGTAAGTGTATTAACAAGGTTTTTGTCAAATGTTAAAGTATTAAATATAATAAAACCCAACTTGAAACATACAAATTTTTTTTAAATAGCATGACAAATTTAATAAGATCATCTAAATATTCATAGAAACCGGTCTTATTAATGAAAATGAAAGGTCTCAAGTAATCAGAAAATGTCTGAAATGTTTAAAATGCCTCAAATTGTCACCTGATTCTTTTCTTGGCAATTGGACAGACTCTGGTTCAGGTCTTTCTCTGCTTGGCAATAGAATGGACTCTGGTCCAGGTGTTTCTTTGCTAGGCAATACAACAGACTCTGGTTCCGATTTTCCTTTGTCATCTGAAGACACTAATGTTGCTAAATGACTTTCATAATCCTTAAAAACAGGAGTCAATATGCAGTAAGGATTTTTCTGCACATGTTGTTGTATCCAGTCAGTCACACTTTCATTTAATTTTTTCAAACTTTGCAAATAGGCAGATTTCTCTGAGGCACTGGAACCATTCTGCGATTGATTTTTAAACATTTGAGTTATTTCCCCTTTAACTTTCTTGTTTGGGGATGAATCTTTTCCACGAGAACTTATATTTGTGCTTGATAAACTGGCAGTTTTCTCTGGCTGAACCACACTACCATTTGTGGCAGATGGGGCAGGTGCTTTATTTGATCCAAATATTAATCCTCCAAATCCAGCAAAGGCTGTATTTCCACCTCCCTATAATAAAAACATGCAATCTTGAAAACAACAATAAATGAAACAAATTGTTTTCATTGAGGATGGACTGTTAATTCTGACCCATGACTTAATGAGTTTGTTAAAGAATCTGTAATCCATGAAAAAATCATGAAATGAAAAGAAGCGAAGTGAATTATTTCCTGCTAAAACTGAATGATAAGCATCTTTCAAGTCATCTTCTATAAATCTTCAATGACAAAGATAATAAAGAGAAATATTTCTGATGTTACAATACATTTTGCAATAAAAAAGCTTGTTAACTCTGTTGACTAGGTATGACTAGTTATCTCCCTCTAACACGTTATGTTTACAAAAGTGGATCAAAGTAAACAAATGTGCCACTAAGGAAGTCAAATTGCTAAGACTTAAACTTAGCTAAGACCTGAACCTGTGTTTGAAATTAAAGTGATTTGCTATCAAAGAATAGACTGGAAATAATTCCTACCATCAACAAAACAAAGTAATTTTGTGATGTGCCAGTAGGTAGATTTCATTATTTATACAAACAAAACATACAAACATGAATGCATATTCCAGGACTCTGAATGCTTGCAACACAGGACTGAGATTAAAAACAGCAAATTTACTAAATTATTCTCTCTTACTTACCATGATGAGGTCATAAAAGTCCACAATGATCAAAATAAATAAGACTTATGTATGTGTGTGTATGTGTGTGATTTGGATTTTTAATATAGCTTTAAAACAATTTCAGTCATATCACTTGATGTCTGCAGTGTGGCAGTTTATAGTGACGTCTAGCACTAGGGCAGACATGTAGCTTCTGCTTTCTTAACTTAACAGCTCTTACTGATAAGGGCTTTTTCTATAAAATTTGTATGGGACCCAGGGAAGGAACTTTTATTGTAGAATAGTCTGTTACCCATAGATGTAAGTTATTATTTGTATTGTTTTCGTATGAACTCTTTAAATAATCAAAATCCCCTGGCATATATTTTTAATAAAGTGCCTTCTGTGGGTACCATTTTTGTTACATGGAATTGTCTGGGTGGATGAAGCATAATGTAGTGGTATATTGATACATGTGCTAGAAGATGTGTTACATGAAGGTCTTTTTCTCAAAGTCAAGGTCACAGATCAATATTTTAAGTTTATTCTGCTTTGTATACTAAAAGCTGTTTGAGATACAGGCATGAACCATGGAACACATAGGCTTCTCGCTTAGATCTCATGTATCACACAATCAAGGTATCTCGTGTATCTCACAATCCAAGCAATTTCAAGCCCTGAACATGGATGAACTGTGAACTGCATGCTAAATATATATATACTTCAATTTAAGATCAGGAATGATGTTGCCAAAATTTCTTTAGTACATCCATTCCCTTTATCAACTGTGAAACCAAAGCAAATTTTTCCTAGGTAAACCATAAAGAACCAATTATTTTACCGCTATGTATAACTACACACTGTCTAACTTTCGACACACCTGAATGTATACAAGTCCCCAAACATTGGGACAGCCACACCCAATATATCATACCTCTACAAAGGCCTTGAACATACAGAATAAAACATCTTTCTGTCACAACGTGGATGAACAAAAACATGTTCAAGAGTTCCTGTTAAATTTGAAGGAATTCCTGTTAATTGAATTTTTTTAAAAATTCTGACATTCATAAAGATACGACAATCTTGTTTGTTACAGATTTTGCTCCAACAGGCACACTGTAACATCATAACACCAAATATGCATGTTAGCAAAATATTATAGAGAGTTTAAAAAGCTGAAGATAACAAAAATATAAGTTATTTTGAAATTCTTACCGAATCACCTGGAATTCTTCTCTTTGGTTTGATGAAAACCCTATCCTTAAGAACATCAGCTGATGCTCTAGAGAATTCTCCGGCCTGAAACACAGCCAAAGACCAGGTCAATATTTAAACATCTGCGAATAATTCATGAACTCGAACTCTCTCCTACTTTCTCAGTCAATATTATAAAAAGGCCAAACCATAGGTACATTTATATAAAATAGGTAAATTCACCTTAAAATTTTACCAAACATTTAACAAAGCTAAATGTTACAGAAGACATTTATCAACCAATTACTAATTATTCCTGTCTGTCTCCAATGATGAGCATATGTTGTGTAACATACTATTCATGAATGTGAGGGTTAAATTAGCACATCAGTACAATATTGATAATATAGTACAGATTGTATGTTTGTTTGTTTGATTAGGATTTAAAAATTTTTCAGTCATATAATCAAGTTGTCAGCAGTGAGGCAGTTTATAGTGATGTCTAGCACTGGTGCAGCATGCTGCAGACATGTAGCATGATGCTCCACCCATTCACATTATCCTGACACCAGGCTGACCAGTCCTAACACTAACCTCTTAATGCTGAGTGCCAAGTGAAGCAGCGGTTAGTACCATTTTTCAAAAAGTCTTTGGTATGACTCAACCTGGGGATCCAACCCACGACCTCCCGCTCCAGTGGCGGACGCTCTAACCACTAGACCACCGGATTGGTCTAGTACAGATTGAAAGTTACTTTTGTTTTTGTTGGTTTTGACGGCACTGTTAAGACATTATTGGCTAGATAATGCCAAGGAAGTGGGAGCCAAGTGCCTTTCTCATGTACACATTGGTGCATCTTACAAAAATTGGCCTGGGCTGGTAATGTAAATATTTTAAAATTCATTTATGAAACAAATGGAAAGAAAAACAGATTCCCTCTGAGACTGAGAATGTACTGGCTTTAACTCTGTTTATCCTAGGTGACAATTTTTTCCAATTAGCCATTGAAGCAGCCATAACTGATGGAAGACTGGCAAAATGTTCATTAAGGCTAAACTGGACTCCATTAGAAGACTTTTAGTCTAAAAAGCCATGTTGAAGGTCCATTCAGAAGAATTTGTGAAAAGATTTTCAATATGTTCTTCATAACAGCCATATTCAGGACTAACTAGATACCATGCTTAAGTCTTCTGGTAAAACTCAATGTTGGTTTGACTTTCCATTGTGGCCATACTGGGTGCCAGATTGGCACCATTTTCAATTAGTCCAACTAGACATTATTTGAAGTTTTGGGGTGAAAACCCAATTCTGAAATGACTGTCTATCTAGAAGTAGATTTATTTAGGGGGTTAATGTGATGGCCATATTGGCTATCAGTTGAGCACAATTTTTTGTTTAACACCAACTAGACACCACAAGAAGTCTTCCAGTGAAACCCTATACCAAAATGACTTTCAGTTCACAAAAAAAAACGAATAAGAAGAATTTCTTTGTCTGATTAGCTACCTGAAAAAATATCTTTCTTACAGACTTTTAAAACAGCAAAATACATTCAGCCTCACCTTAAGTAGGTGTACAAAAGTGCACAGAACACATCTGCCATTATAATTTATAGCCTTGAAAAAATAAACGATTTTGATTTATCATCTCTCAAAGCAAGATAACACATTTCTGATGAGGAAAGTATCATCTGTGTATTGATTATTCCTTCTTATTGTTAGCCCTTGTACCCTGACATAGTTTGTGTTATACATGCACTCTGTAGCTTTCCTGTGTAGCAACTCTGATCAAGGCTCAATGAAATGTGAAATTTTATAAACTGACCTGGAAGGCAGAGTCCTCAGGTCCCTACTGTTTTACTCAAGTCATGCTTGAGAATTTTTTTTAGCTAAGAAGCCATGTGATCAATATCAATGATGTTTATTACTTGGATCTTCATGGAGGTGATGGTTTGCTATTATGAAATTTAAAAAATGCTTGTGTCACCGGGGAAAAAGTTGTTAAAATGTAATGATGAAACTAATTCCATAAAAGCATTTCAATATTGTATCTTTATCAATATACCATATATACTTGCATATAAGCCAAATCTTTAAGGAAAAAAAAAGGTCTTGAAGAAGATGGGACAGCTTATCCGTAGGCCAGCAGCTAAACACGACAGTTTTTAGATCTTTTTGTTGACTACTGTAACGGCTGTAAATCTTGGGACACTAAAAGTAATTTGTTCTGTATTCTTAAGATAAAGGCATGTAAAAAAAAAAATGCTTTCTGTGACCCAACAACTATTAAACTGTAATAAAGTACTATTATAATTGATTTTTATTATTATTTTGCATGTGCATATTTTCTGATTTCTTCAACATAAAATTAATTAAAGGTAAATACAGACTTAATAATTCACTGGCCAGTTGCATTTACTTGGGAAACCAGGCTGTACAGTACAATGCATGCATAGTGTCACTTTTATATATATATATATATATATATATATATATATATATATATATATATATATGTGTGTGTGTGTGTGTGTGTGTGTAATCCAAAAGTTGTTTTCTAACCAGGCCAATCAATCATACTGAGCCACCTTTTTGTACACTTGGAAATGCTACTTGGGCTTCCCTTTTATTATGAATTTGACAAGCAGTGATTATCCTTCTACCTTCTGAAACATACATAGATACATAAATAGCACTGCGACCTACATCATTACATGAAGAACACTGCCATCTACTGTATTATGCTACATAGTTTACATTGAAATAGACACAATATGCACCTCTTCTTTTTCATCCTCAACATCCCAGTTGCGATCATTGAGATCGGAAGTCGCTGTTCTTTTGGCCATCCTTCACAAAGTAATCTGGAATAATCAGTAGATATTAATGTTTGTTATACATGTTCTTAAAGGCATATGAAGCATACTCCAAACAAAGCTTTCTTGGTAATTAAGATGCTGTTTTTCAAGGTGTATGAGAAATTTTCACTGGGGGTCATAAATTGTTATGTACTGCTGCGTGAAAAATATATATATTTCGAAAGTTCACAAGTGGACTCTGATGTAGCAAAATGATTATATTATATTCAAAACAAATTTGAATTATAGTTCAATTTCAGAAACTGCAGCACCAAACTCCATAGAAGTTTACAACATTTTGCTAGATATCTCAACTTGATGTAATCCTCATTTTTGTTTCTGTTTTAAATTCACACGGCGGCAGCAGCAACGACCTCTCTTACTATAAGCTGTACTCATATAACTGCAACATGATAACGAATACCTGGTATAAATGTCTTTCCATTTTTTTTCTCCCGCAATATGAATATTTCATACTTGTAATTATGTGCTTATCATTTTAACATTTATGAGCAATAATTTAAAACATTCCCAAGACAAATGGTACTTTAAAATATCACCTGCAATGACTCAAATCAGCAATTTTTAAAAATATTATTCTAACACAATGCTGAAACTGTAATACTTAAAATAAAGATATAAATGATGTAAATTTACCCCCAATAAATCATGTATTTGCCTATTAGAGTACTTCAGAAACTAATTGGTATGTAACCTTGTCAACAAAAACGTTTAATTTCATGTCATAAAAAGCAAAGTTTTTTTTCCAGGAAGTCAGCACTGAGTTCAATTTTCGCTCATGTTCCTGATATCAACTAGTGCTCAATCAATAGTCTTTGTTACTGACTTGATGAGCAGAAGGACAGATGACATTAACTTTTTAAATCAAAATTTCCTGGCCCCAAAACATCTTAGCAAAAAATGTTCTTGCTCTTCTTTGTTAAAATTTTTACAAAAAAGAATTATGAATCATATTTTTTTAAAAGTATTTTGATAAAAGAATATAAAATATATGGTTTGAAAGAAACACACAGCCCCAACCCCATAATGTTAGGCCCTTATACTTTTGTTATCATTGCAATGGCTTGAGCTTTATAACATTCTGTTGTTTACAACATTATTTCAAACAATTTAACACTTTTTGTTTTATCATGTGTGGAATTCATACATCTCTGCACTTTGATGTAAGAATGATTAGCCTTCAGGAAGATGTACAAAGTGTATTTGATCATAATTTGTCTGGAAGGGTATTCTGGCACCTTGGAGTACTTGAAAAATTGTCCACACATTGCTTGACCAATCTTGAACTAATAGTATAGAAAAAAGCGAATTCTTGACCACCAGTCCATACAGCATTCAGTTTTGCCAAAACGGTGTTTAATATCACAGTGTTTTTCACAAGATGGAGATAAAAGACCTGCCGAATTAAGGAAAAAATGGTTATATAATAAATTATGCTTTTATTGGTGAAATAAATATTAAGTAAACTAAACCATTACCCAAACAAATTATTTTTATGAAGCGTATACAACTCGACTATCATGAGAATGACAGAACCTTTTATATGCAATATTTATTCATTTAATGAGAAGCAAATTGTAATTACAAAATGATTGTAGAAGCATATAGACTCTGTATTAAACTATTTTCTCACAGTAGTTTGGACAAAAAATATCTACAGAGAAATTATTCATGAAATTTTTGAAGGTGTGGAGTCCTGTTGACCAGTTGATGATACTGCAAGAAAAGCACAAGCTGGTTTTAGCTTAAAAAAACAAGAAGAAAATTGTGATTACAAAATGGTGAACTATTTTCTCACGGTAGTTTGGACAAAAATATCTACAGAGAAATTATTGATGAAATGATGATTTGGTAATACATGTATTGGTTAATAAGTAAACTTGAAGAAAAAAGTTTGAAAAGCAATCTTGAAAAGTAAACTTGGAATGTAAATACATAAAGAAATTTAAAAAGGAAAAAAAAAAAGTGTGGTAATTGTTTGTATTCACTTGAAAGTTGCTGGATCCTTATTTCTTACGATAGATCACTTGTAATCGTAAAAACAACATTTTTATGTGTATTCAGTCAAAACCTGAATACAAATATGATTATTTTTCAGATTACTTTCTATTTTTACTTTTTATATTTATTCAATCATAATTACCAAAATATTTATTGATTGCCGACAAGATGAAAATCATCAATTTGCCACGAGTCACCATTGGCTATTGCTAAAAGATACAAAATAGGTCTATCACGATTTTACACAATTTGGAGATTTCACAATAAAAATAAAAGATTCCCTGCTGGGTTAGCCGGTACTACAGCTGGAAAACACTCACTGAAGGCATCAAGAAGTTTAAGGAATCTATTAAACAACAGTGTTGTATCGATGTCGATCAGGAGGTAAAAAAAGTGCAAGATATAAATAATAATCAACGTGAAAAAATTTTAAAACTAAAATATGAACTTGATTCATTAAATTTTCAGATAGATAATATAAATGAACAAAAAAATGCTGCACTAAAAACACTAGCTTATCAGAAAAAAAATGAGATGATATTAATACTAACATGAAATTAACTAAAGAGAACAACAGAAAGTTTTTAAAAAATGTAAACATTAGCCTCATTAATTGAAAAAAATATTGCATATAAAAGCTTCTGTCATTCTCGTGATAGTCAAATTGTATATGCTTCATTAAAATAATTTTTTGGGGTAATGGTTTAGTTAACTTTTAATTTTTATTTCACCGATAAAAACACAATTTATTATATAACAATTTGTTTCTTAATTTTCCAGTTTCTTTTATCTCCAACTATGAAACACACTGTAATTTCAAACAGCATTTTGGCGAAACTGAAGGCTGTATGGACTTGGGGTGAAGAACCTGCTTTTTTCTATACTACTGAACTGGACTTTTAAAAAAAAATATCAGCCATTAATAACAGTAGTTTCATGTTTTGTAATTAGTTCATATCATAGTACTGTGTTCTTATGCAATTGTGTCAAAACTACAGGAAACACCCACTATAATAATGCATTTACCAGTCACCACTGTGACAATGAATAGCTCATTACCATTGATGAAAGACATGTAACTGTTAGTTATATGACTCCAATGAAGAGAATACAAAGAGCAGCTACCCATCCATAAAAAACAAGGTTTGCTTTGTACACAAAGTTTATTGTTGTTGACAAAATTAAGCGGATGATCTACATATGACAGAGTGACCAAATGGAACCCTAGCAGGGGCCCAAAATTAATACTTCATCAATGTCTTTCAACACTTTCACCAATGTCTTTTCAACAACTTCAAAATGAAAATGCCACATTTTATTGGCGCTCAAGCTTTTTTTCTGGCAAAATAGACAACACTTTATTTTTTTAGAAGCTTTGACTATGAAAAGTCAGATATGTAATTTACATTATTTACTTCTTATAAAAAGAAACTATAAATTCCATTAAACTAATCTATACAATTCTATGAAATCTAATTTTTTTTATTATTAAACAGACTGGAGATCTCATTGAGATAAACTGAAATCAAACTCCAGTGCCTTAACAGGAAAGTTAACAGTCATACAATGATTGATGTCTACCAGGTATTTTAGTTGGTTTGGAGCAATGTCTAACATTCAGCATAAATGTTGTGTGGTAATGTGCCTATACTGACAGTGTTCCAGAGATTAAAGTCAAACTATAATTAACTATTAATTAAATAAAATTATTAAATATTAAAATAATTAACCATTTTGATCAACATTAACATGCTATTATTCATTTTTCCCTTAGTTCAACCAACTTTCGTATTCCTCAACTTTTTCAACTAGGTAAAATGTATGTCTATGGAACTTGAAAACACATCCACTTGCTTATGTAACGTTTTTTATTCTATCTGTAAAAAGTCATCAGGGTCAGTATAGTCTGACTATATACACACACAAACACAACATACACCACATAGTAGAACCTGTCATGGAAGGCCACCACTTCTGCCACTGTATCTCACATCATTGCAAGCCATGGGCGATCATCTGTTATGCATCTTTATCACTCATGGCCGCATGTCTGAGATTTCCTTGATTCGCACGAGTATGTTTAACCAATCACTGCAAGCGAAAGTAAATTTTTATTGACATTTTGACCCAACATGACCTTTCACACAGTTTGAACAAGCCAATTAGTTTCTTTCATAAACATGTTCACTTATGACTCAATAGCACGAGCACTGTCACTGGTGTAGCGTTGTATTGTGTTGTATTGTACTCATATAAAAGGAGGAAATCTCACCATAGACGGCCCCTGGGTGATAAAAAGAAAGCATAGTGGAATATCGCCTGTGGCTTGCAATGTACACTTTATAATCAGTAAATAGAGTAATCTCTCAAATACATACACATGTACACACTCTACAAGTCTAATGATAAAAAAGCAACAAAAAACTTTTTGAAGATCAATTTGTTATTACATAAACATGCAGTATTACAAGACAAAATGTAAAGATGCTGACATTCTGTAAAAGGTATATAACATAAAAGACGGTAAGTAAAACAAATTAAAATCCTCAAAATATAAATCATATTCCCTTAAAGTCAATATTTACCACCCCAGGAAGTACATTCAAGTCATGTACAAGTGTCCATTACACATGATATCTGCAATGTGCATAAAATTAAGAATGCTACTGTCCAATGAAGGCATATATATTAGAAATTACTCCAATGATACATATAGGATCCCAATGGTCGTTAACACGGTTTATGTAAATTTGGACAGCATGCAACATTTTAGTGGGAAAAATAGAAATACAGACTGTACTATGTAATAAAAAAAATGAGATAATTTCATTTGTTTTTGACTTTTTTTGCTACCTTAACATTGTGGTCTGCACTGTACAACGTGTTTTACTTCAACACAAATCTGTACCAATAAAACATGTTATCATATGCTCAAGTAACTAATGAGGGAGCAGTAAAATTACTCGCGTGTTCACTTAAGCTACTGGCACATTTGATTCACTTTTTTAATTTCATCTTGAAGCAACACACCATACTGCACTCGCTTGTTTATTAAACCAACTTTAACAATTTCTTTACAGCAGTTTTTTAAAAACACTAAATCAATGAGTTCCAGACCTTCTTCCATCACTTCATAAATTTCTTTTCTTGCTTTAAACATCAATGGCCCTATAACTTAATGCAGTCATGTTGAATTTTCAGTCACAAAAACAAAGCTAATACTATTATGCTTTCTTGTTTTTTACCCAATAAGATTGTCTAATTGCATAATTCAGGTGGCATGATAAAAACACAGCCAATTTTATGACGATTAACATGAGATTGTGTATTCCTTCAACAATCTGATGGATCCAAATTGCTGAGTGGTACGTATCAAAAGAGAGTTGCCAAAGCACATAAATATCTAATCAGACTGCTGATTTAAATGATCATCAGACACATACAATCAATTACATCTTAATTCCCTTGTCTGCTGAGATCTAGCTTCACCTAATCCCATTAACAGAGGCGGAGTTAGGAGTAAGCACTGCCTATGGCCAACCAAGACCATGTGAGGACCATATAAGAGCTTGATAAACTCATAAGGATGATTTTAGGCATAAAGCATGGGGCACCCTCAAGAGTGAGGCTTCAGGCGGTCGCCCAACTTGCTACTCCAAACATCATTCTTGCACGTTAACATCACTTGAACTTTGCTGAAGGCTCGCACAATACACAATGATACTTGCTTTGTAGAAATGGATAAAAGAAAAGAATTTCTCTGACAAGAAAAGCTTGTGTAATGAGGACTCTGTTGGTGAAATTTTATTTATCCTAAAATGGGAAGTATGCATAATTTAACACAGACCTCAGAATTCCAGAGAGCAATGCCTCCTGTACACTACCAAGCATGCATTCTGCAGATTCATGCCTGAAAGTTATTTTAGCACCATTTCAAACATGGATATAATCCTACTCCATTCTTATAAATTTTAGAACATGTCTCTAAAGTCGCAGGGAATGAATATATTCCATCTGTCAATTGATAAGTCTCAGGGAATGAATATATTCCATTTGTCTATTGACAAATCTCAGGGAATGAATATATTCATCTGTCTATTGACAAGTCTCAGGGAATGAATATATTCCATCTGTCTATTGACAAGTCTCAGGGAATGAATATATTCATCTGTCTATTGACAAGTTGCAGGGAATGAATATATTTCATCTGCCTATTGACAAGTCTCAGGGAATGAATATATTCCATTTTTCTATTGACAAGTCTCAGGGAATGAATATATTCCATTTGTCTATTTGTGATACTCTAGGAATGCATCTATTCATGACATCTAGGAATGCAGGCAGATGTGAGGACACTGTTGCAGAATCCTAATGCAACTATGATGGCTCCAAATGTAAGATAAATCTAGTCAGGTAATCAATAGAAGTTTTGTAACACTGGATCTTAGCATACAACACCCCATCCACACAGCATATCTCTCATGAAGGCAATGGTTAGAACAAAGTT
This sequence comes from Unio delphinus, assembly GCA_029339505.1. Classification (NCBI taxonomy): domain Eukaryota; kingdom Metazoa; phylum Mollusca; class Bivalvia; order Unionida; family Unionidae; genus Unio; species Unio delphinus. The sequence goes on along the minus strand of JAQISU010000115.1, from coordinate 12,707,603 downwards.
ATATTCCTCACTTTGCTGAACAGATCTTTGCTTCTGGTGTGCTCTTGGTTGCCATATTCTCAAGAACAGTGTAGATCTCAGACAAAGCCTGGAAGGCTGCCTCTAAGAAAAGCCATCTGCAACTTATTTAATTTCATCCACAGCTTTCATAGATTTCAGTTCATTGTAGCACCCATCTGAGTATTACTTGCTTCAATATCAGCTGGAAGGCCTTGAATAAAGAAACAACCTTACCTGCCAGCCTGTGTGCCTGTTTAATCCTGGAACAGAATTCTTGAAATAACATTGCACCAACATCACTATGTTTAAGTTATGACTTTAAAGACATCACAAACTAACTTTGCAAGCTTTTTCACTGAGATTCACTTTTGTTAAAAATATCTCTGATACAAGGAACAGCAAAACAGTCGAGGAAGTGAATCTTTGGATCTTTGGAGTCTGCTGACAAAAACTTCACATATACATTTGGCTTCTTAATGTCACATGTCTCGTCTATAATTGGTACTAACATTTTCCAGCAGACGGCTGAAGTAAGACTGTTAAATCTCTGAACCTGCTGCCCAGCTATTAAGTATTGTTTAATACTACATGTGAGCCCAAGTGTTCAAACCTGTTATTGTTCTAAAACAATATAGTAAATGAGATTTAAAAATGTAACCTGCAAGTCAGTTAATTTGCTGAAGTGGTACAGTGGCTTATCTTCCAAAGCAAGGTAAAACACGGTCCTGATTTGGGATTATTTTGCATTTATCTGCCTCTTCCAATTTCTCTACTAATCTATTAATTACACTTTTCTATGCTGACTGTCACAGATGTCCCCTTGTCCTTAGCTTGAACAGCTAATAAATTATTCCATGTGATTTCAAACCATATAAATGTTGAACTCTGCAAGTTTAGTGTTCCATGGATTGCCATTGAGTTTTTCTATAATAACCATGTGCATAAAGCTAATAATGTTTCCTTGTTTTCATGTTTTATGGGAATATTTTATTGCATAATACACTCAATAAATCTTGTAGGCTCATTGGTGTTCTCTTTCTTTATCAAAACTTGATACTATATATTAACTAATTTCTGTCAGCCAGTCCTGTGAAAATTAAACTCATCTGCAGTCTTAGCACCAAAATAAATTATTTAAGGCTATCATCAAAGTACACGTGTTTATCACTCAAAAGCAAAAGCATATTCGTGCAGGAAACCAAACAGTATCTAATCTGATGATTTATGATGATTAACAAGCAAGTTAATATTCCTGTGACAATGCAAATTCAAGGCAATGTTTTTTTTTATATATGACGTACCATAAAATCCAAACATCACAGAATGATTTAAAATATGACAAATTAAAAGTCAGCTGTCCAATGCTTATCAATTAGTCTTTTGATCCAAATGACCATAAGACACAACAAAACATGTCCTAATCTCCTTGTCTGCTTCAATCAAATCTACGTGGCTTCATCTCAATACTCTAAATTACTTGTACTGTCTAATTCGCAGAAACTACATGACCAATACCTGATTTGCGGACTGAAACAGATCAAATAAAACAAGAAAATTGCAAACCAAAGACTCTACCGTTGGAATTTCATGGATCCAAATTAGAAGTATGGTACACATTTTTCCATGAAATTTGGAGTTCCAGATTTACCTAGTAACAACATTTTGCAGACCATACAAAGTGGAAAGGGAATCCAAACAGATGATAAAATTTGTGCCCTAAGAGATTTCAATGTACTTTAAAGGTGGCTTTAATTTCTACTGGTGTTATGACTAATATCCTTTTCGATACAAGTGGTCAAGAATCAATATGAATATCTCTTAGTACATTCATATTCATTAAATTAAGAATTCATCAAAGACAGCTGTCACAGACATTACAAGACTGTTCCCTGTGTATAATGAAGTACTTATTCATCATTTAATAACTACTTTTACACTGAAATTCTCTGTTGATTCATATCTTGTCTACATGGGTCAAAGTTACAGTCTTAAATTCTAATTGGTGCCATTATCAGAATAAACAATAACTATGAATCACTTAATCCATGCATAGCACACAAACGTATTGGCATGAAAACTCTTCCAAGCAAATACAAATCAAAGTAGACATGAAGAAACTTCAAGTTGTTATTAATGATCAATGAAGTACTTAAATCATGGAACGAGTCTGAAATGTCCATTTTTATGCTGATATATGTAATCATCAATTAAATCTTCCAATCAAATTAAAAAAGTTAGCACAGAATTGGACAAGAGGCAGATTTTAAACTGCACGAGTCTGTCACTGTGTAAAGGTGTTCAGTGTTTATCAAATGGTATGGATGCTATCACTAGCTTTTTTTTTTCCACTACCAAAAACAAGTGTAACAGTTGTTTTGTTTAGCACCTGCAGAAGGTACAATGTGATACACTTTGTTAGTATTAATCCCATACTAATTTCAATAAATTTATTGTGCGGGGAAAAAATGTCCTTTGGCAAATACAAAATATTACATAGTGTGATTATTAGTGATGGGAATCAGTAAGAAATTCATAATCGATAATCGGTTCCCCTTTAACCAACTGATCATTGATTATAATCGGTTACTAAGAGCAAATTTTAATTTTTGTTAAACAGTTATATCTTTGATCTAGAGTTCCATATGTTTATAAATATACAGGTGTAATCTCATTCAAATTAATGACATGTATACTTTAACCTGACAATAATATTATATTGTGTTACTTTTGTTCTACAACTTTGTTATATTAACCCAACTTTTTATGGCTGATCCGTCATATGTAACTGAAATACTGCTACAATCCTCTGAAATTCTTTTGTTCACATGTGATGTGTCTATAATTTAAAGTATAGAAGGACATGTTTTTCATGTTTGTCATTGTTTATAAATACTACAAAAGATGTTGCAATTTGACTGAAACAAATCAACAAAATGTGCTTAAATGTATTAACTCAACAATTTAACAACTTGACCATGTAATAATGACTATGTTCCTAATTATGAATCATAAGGTTTCATATTTGTAGTTGTGAAGGGAATTAATAAATTTCAAGTCAACTTTTGTAGCTGGGTGTTTTACTAACCTTTGTGCTTTGCATACATCTAAAAAGTAGTCTCCCTTTACACACAATCGATTATGGAGTTCACAATCGATTATCTGCTCAAATAATTGATGATCGATTATAATCGATAATTGGAACAACACTAGTGATTATGATACCCAATGTGGTGACATGGCAATATTTCACCATGGATCTTGCTTATAATCTAACTCATGAGATCTTATCCAATTTCTAAATGATTTCTTTCTTCTGAGAATATGCAGTATCCAAGCATGGCAAATCATGGGCATTAACTCCCTTTCTTTTTACTCAAGTTGTCTGATGGTTTCCTTAAAATAATAACAAACTACTACCTATTATGTACATGTCAATCAACATCTATGATAGCATAATGCAAATGACAAAGTTGCTAAAAAGAGATAAAATCTCTAAAAATTAATTAATATTCATTTAAAACATATCTGATAATCAATACAATCATGGCTTTTGGTAGTCAGCCAAATTACAATGTGTTTGCAATTTTGTAGTGTGTTTTCAAGGCTGAGGCACACCTTTGTTTATTTCAATACTAAATTAATGACAAATGGGGCTCAATTTATGTGATATACTTGTTATACTAGGGCTTAACGCCATTTTTAAGCACACGATAGGCTATACATGGCGGCCAGTATTCTTGGTGGAGGAAAAACCCCGGAAAACCCACAGAAAGAACCACCGACACACGAGAAGCTACTGGCAAGCTTTCTCACATAACTACATTAGCCGAATCTTAGACTCTACCCCACGCAGACAGAAGTGAGATGGCAGTGATCTGTAGCGGAGAGCGCTTTAGACCACTTGGGGCCCCTTTATGTGATATAAACTTAATCAATGAATTAGTAATTTGAAGATTTTTTTAAATAGAAAAACAGAAATTATAATACTACATTTTGGGTAAATTCAAATGACAAATGAGTTAAATGACAGCACGATCCAGAACGGAAAATTCTGAAATACAGCTCATTTCAGGTGATCAATATACTCCAATAAGTTAATGTTTCCATGAGCACCTGATAAAACATGTATTACAATAATGATGAAAAATTCAACGAAGAGATAATAGTTCAGTGTAGAGGACAATGATAAGGTGACAAAGACTGTCAACTAAAAATACTATGCATCAAGTACTACATGTATATCTATATGTTTTCTCTGTCCCTCTAAAATGTGTGCATTCCGCAAATTTGGAGGACAGAGTGTGATCCAAACAAATCTGAAAGCCTAGCACCTGGGGCACCTCTAATTTCAGATTTGCTTGATAAAACTGCAATAAAATGCATACATTTATTTTCAAGATGTTGAAAGACTGGTAAATTATTACTATTTCACCCCATGTATGACCCTTACCCTTATGAAGATAATCTACTTATCATACTTCTATCAAAAGCTGTAAACTTTGTGTACAAAGAAAAGCATATGACCTATAAATGTGAAACAGATTTTCCGCATTACTTGTAATTAGTGCTCACTTGACTTTATCATACATGTGATTCTGCCAGAGGTAGGACAAAATACAATTTTGAATATTAATGTACAGTACAGAAACTGGTCAGAACCAGTTCAGTGGGTATCCAAATTCTTGCAACTGGCAAAATTATGTGTGGTGGAGCAATGTGATTAAGGCTTGCATGTATAGACAACAAGCTCTAAATAGACTATTTTATTGTTGTAGTCTGGAGTTAATGAAAAATGCAGGATGTTTATTGGGGTATTAAAAGTAATAAAGGGATCAAACATGGTCAGGAGCCCAGAGTGGTCAAGTGGTCTAAAATGCTCTCTGTTACGGATCACTGCCATCTCACCGCTGTCTGAGTGGGTTCCGGTCTAAATTCAGCCAATGTGGGTATGTGAGAAAGCTTGCCAGTAGCTTCAAGTGGGTCAGTGGTTCTTTCGTGGGGGGTGGTGGTAGTTCCTGGGTTCTTACTCCACCATTAATACTGGCCACCATGTATGGCCAATCATGTGTTAAAAAATGGCGCAATAAACACAACAACTGCAAACACGGTCATGATGGCTTTTGAGTCTTTGATTAAAAATAGGGTTCTTCCTTGGTGTAGACAAGATAAAATTAAAGACTGACTAAAAAAATTATTTCTGCAAAAATGATCTTGTTTGAAAAACTGCTATTATGTTGCTCAAGATGTTTCAAGTTAAATGAATAAGAATTGACTTGTCCCTTTTAATGCAACACTGGTTCAATAAAAGGCATTTTCAATATAAAAAATGTAAAGGGAAACTACAAAGTATGACGTGCTTCAGTTGCTACTGAACACTGCTGAACCAATAGGAAAGGACATTGATAGTGCACTAAGACAATAGCTGGCCTCAGGACCTGTAAGAAAATATTGCTTTATAGGAAACATTTTGAGTCCTGAGTAAATACACAAGTCAATTCAATATGAAACTGACACAAGAGCTGACCTCAGGAGGAAAACATTGCTAAATATTTTGGAATCTGCATAAACACAAGTCAATTTAATCTGAATCTGGATTTAACTATTTATACCTAAAGTACAGCAGTTGCAACATTATGTGACAAATACCAGCTATACAAATTGAGCAATTATGGGTATATGGAAATTGGAGATAACCTCATATATGAAGTGGAGACAATACATGGAAAGCAGCATCATCTTAAGGCACAAGCATCCTATTACAATAGTACTGCAAAGCCTATATCAGAGAACTGCCGAATTCACATTCAATTCAGCAATTCAAATCCAAGGACAAGACCTAGTGATTACACAGGATTAATACTCAAATGGTGTGTGTTCTCAATGATTTAATGCAATGGATCAACAGAAGAGGGATTATAGCATTTACCATAAAAAAAACAAAGGTTAGTCTAAATAAATTTTTAATTACTTGCATGCAACCTGATAATCTGAGTGAATTACGAAGTTTACTCTCATGAGTGAACAATGTGTTGGTATCAGGTGGCAGCATACAAATATGCTAATTACCTCATGCAAATCTGCCCACTGATTACATGGTAGAATTGTAACTTGAGTTTCAGATATCTACGAAACAAAGGTATATTACCTATATATAATAGACCCCATCAGCCAGAACAATAGTTTTTTATGTGCTCATATAAAGTCATACTGAAAAATACATGGTCAAATTGGTCATGATGGTGTAATTTTACCAAAGTGTCAAAATTAACTTGTAAAGTACAAGGCCCACTGGTCATGTAGGTATTAATCACAAACTAGGTTTCATTTTAAGAATCTGATTCTACATACCTTTCAGTGGCAAGTATTCACGTTATTTGGATTTATATTCATCCATATTCCTTTAGAAGATCACGTATTAGATGTCCCAAGTGCTTAGTATGGCAAAATTAATGTTAAAAGTATGTAGCCATTTTTTGATGAAATGAACCTAAAGGTTAGATCCAGTACAATACAGATTGAATGATGCATGCTGTGATGTCACAATGAAAGCTGTACATAATATTGATAAACAAATTCTTACGACCCATCATCTGTGCCAATTTCACCTGACGCACTCTTATTCTGACACAAGTTTAGTACATGGCCACCATTGTAAAAGTCCATAGCGATAATTTTGATCTGGAAGTTTCTTGGTGACAGTTAGGGTGAATAATCAGGATTGAATTGACTTTGGTTAAAGAAAATTAGTGTTAAATTTTAAAAGAACAATCAATATTTAACTTAAAATGAAAAAAATGCGCATATATGACCAATGTGACTTGTACTAGAACAAGTTGTGATCAACTTATAATAACAATGCAATAATACACATGTTGTATGCAACAATGTTTAAGTATGTTGTGTTTCTCTGATATAAATACCGAGTAAGAGTTGGAATGCCTGTCTGAACTAGGTAAATGTTTGAGCATGGAGCTGTTAACATTACAGGTAAGGTTCAGTACTGGTCAAAGCGGGGAGGGGGGACAGGAAGGCATGTCATTTTAAGATGCTTCTGAAAAGTATGTCCTTTCGAAAAGTAAACACTGACCACTGCTACACTTCCATTTCATTTAAAACTTGTCACTTAATGAAATAGCTTGATGTGACATTTTTGTTTTCATTTACCAAGAAAACGAAATCGTTGATCTTTTTTGAAGTTTTCTCGTGTTGCTATTCTGTTACATCCGGGAATTTAATAGAGCACCTTAGACCTTATCGCTCTTTCATTCTACATATTCACTAAAAAAGTAGTTCCTGTTATTATTTCATCGTTGCTTGATTATAAACAAAGTAATGATACAGTTTAATTTTATACATAATATTGAAATAGAACTTAAAATATTAGCACTGTAGAGCTCTATTTATAAATTAAATAATACTTATAAAAAACTGACTAGGCGTAGGAAATTATCAAGTCCTATGTTTGGAACAACGACGAAATGAAAAACTTAAGGGTACAGTAATCAAGTAATGGATTGACAGGGGAAAAAAAGGATTACACCAGTATCAGGACCCAGGCATATCAATAAACAACTTAGGATGTCAAGAGCAGACTTAGACCACCTGCAAGTACAGCTAAAAGCTGCCATACAAAATCACCAGGTAATTAAATAACTTGGTATCCCGTATTCAACGCAACTTTATGGAATATCTCTACATTATTATCATAGTGAATTTATTACTAAGTTCCATATTTAACAACCTGTAGTTTCAGTATCACATAGGACAAAAGAAAAATTTTCTTTCCTTTAATTCTGTTAGTCTTGGTGGGCATTAATATGGTTATCGCTAGATTTTACCGCAGATATGATGCAGTAGAAAAGTTCGCTCGCAGATGAACCCTATTTATTGATCGATTGCTGAGTAAGAAGCCAAAGTCGAGTCCATCTTCATCATTAACAGCAAGTGAAGCTGTAACTTTCTGCAATCGATAAAACTTAGTCCCTTTGCATGAAACTACCCTAAAACCATGTAAAGATGCTGCAAATATATAATATCATTTATTTTTCTGTTTCAGATGTTGGTTGCAAAGATAAAACAAGAGTCACAGGTGAGACCTCAGTACATGTATCCATTGTGTCTGTTGGCATTCTGATGTAAACTTCATTTTCCATAGCTGAGACCAGATTATTGATTTTTGTTCAGGAACTTTTGTTCAGCCATTTTGTTGTAAGCTGGAAAGTACTTTGTAGGTAGCATATAATTTATATTGTTTTTTGTTGCAGAATGCTGCTCTAAAGTGCCAACTTCATGACATTCAAACAGAAATAACAATTTTAAGTGAAAAACAGGTAAGTAATTTGTTTATGTTTTATGATGATGTTTAATTTATGTAATGGTTCATAATCTACTGTAAATACTCTAAATGAATTAGTTATCAGTAACATAATTAGGTTCACAACATCAAACATTTTTAAAATTAGTTTTCTTTTAATTGATTACAGACTTGACATTGCATCTTAATGAGCATTTTGCAGCTAGCATCCTCACAACTTGTTCAACTCTAGATGGCCAGTATTTTGCTGATATGTTGTTCATAAATTCAACTTGTATCATTATTTTGCAGGGGAAAATTTATTTGAGAATAAAAAAAGTTATTATTTGAAGGTAGTCACAGATAAAGGACTTTTTTTTAGATCTCCCAGTTGAAGATGATTAGAGCTTACGTAATGGGCCTACATCCATTTTCCTTTTCTTTATAAACAGTATTGTTAATCATCCTTAACTACCTAGAGGAAAGTTGTGAAACATGGCACACAAGTCCATCCTGGGATTGTATTGGTTCTAAATAAAAATTGTGCCAGTCTGACACTCAAAATGGCTGCCATGGTGGCCATTTGGAATGGGTGGTTGTGTTGACATGGTTTTGTCACTGATACACATTAAATTATTTTTTTTGGTATCAAACCCAGTTTGTAGATATATCAGAAATAATATCCAGTTCAAGAATTTAGTTTTTTTTCCCCACCAACTTAAGGCTGTTGAAATATTACTATTATAATTATTATTAGTCACTTTTTTTAACCATTGGCAGTGACAGTCTTGAAGTTCTGAGGTTTTGATACTCATATGTCTTCTGCTTCAGTTTCTACTTATAAATGGAATTGAAACTATTAGAGTGGGAATGAATTTTATGCCATTATGTCATAGTATGGAAGAGATTTTCTCTTTAGATGGTATCACCCCACCCCTTTAAGAAGAGAATCTGGTTCATCATTGTGAACAGTTAAAGTTTTTGAAAGCTACATATCATCTACATCAGGCATTCAAGTTAAACTTTTGAATAATATAACTAAAGATCTCAAGTTTATGCAGTGATAGGAGTTCATTTCTTGTCTGTCTCGTATGCTTAAGCAGAAACTTTAAATTTGAAAGTGTTATTCAAATGTTTTTAAAGTAATTTAATTTCTTCATGACCCAGTTTATTTAACTGAAATAATTATGATATTATTACTATTGCGCAATGAGTTATTGTCTTTACCTGTGTCTCACCTAATTAGGAGAAAAACTTTGTGCATCACATTGAAATTCAGATGCAGGTACATGTATTTTTTTGACATGCATACAGACACGGGTGAGTCACTGGTATATATATATATATATATATATATATATATATATATATATATATATATATATATATACTACTAAATAGACATGAAAAGACATATATAAATGCAGTTGACATTGCAAAAGATCACATCATTACCCACCAGTGACATTGCCTTCAGGTGATAAATTTTGGAAACTATTGAGATCCTTGTCCTGTTCCTATGTATTCACTTGCTGAGCACAGGAAAAAAAATTGTAAATGATCATTGGCTTTTATATGCATCCTTATTCCCCTGAAATGTATTAAACCCCAGGATCATGGATTCAACATCTTATAACATGTATATTTCCTGGGAACTAAAAGACAAGTGGGCATACACAACTACTTCTAACCAGTCTTTCAAGTTTAAATAGTAATTGGAATAAACTTGTTTTCCAAAACACATATTGATTTCATAAGGCTCAGTTTAAATATAATTTCAACACAAAATCTCCAAAAGAATGAAATAACACTATACATATTAAAAATTATTAATTGATTTTTAAGAAATTGAAATGTTACAGTAATTACTTGCATATGTTTCATTACCAGTTTTATTTATGGTGATACAAAAGGAAATGTTACCTCAATGAAGAAAAACTATTATTTGAAAGCAAAACTTTTTTAAATGCTTTAAAAACTTGCATACAAATTTTTTAATCCAAAAACATTTGCTTACTATTATTAGATACTTTTTGTATGAACTTTAGACCATGATATATTACTTCGCGATCTCCAGCATGTATTTGGCATTCACAATACAACCTTACCATGTCCTACTTAGACAAATTTAAACAAATTGTATCTGCAAATGGAATACACTCCAGCCCAGTTGATCTTTGTCGTGTTCCACAGAGGTCCGTTCATGAACCTGTTCTCTTCATTCTGTACACTCAGCTGCTCTTGAGTGTGATAGATCATCATCCGGTGTCTCACCTATTGTACGCTGATGACACCCAAATATACAAATCTAGCCACCTGACTGAAAGTAATGTTAGCATCCATGGAGTAGAGAGGTGCTGCTCAGTACCCTAGACTGACTATCCATTCTATCCAGAATCAAACACTAAATTTGTTTTCTATGCTACGTTTCACTGAAGGACTCCAGTCCAGCATACCTATCTGGCCTCACCCATGTGTATACACCAGCAAAATACTTACGCTCCTCTTCTGACGATCATATACTCATTATTCTCACCTTGAAAACAAAGTCATATGGACAACGTTCTTTTGCAACGTGGAATGAATTGCCCAGTAAAATCATTCACAAAGACACGGTGATCCCTTTCAAGAGTGCTCTTAAAATTCACCTCTTTCAACTGCAAGAACAAACTTAAAGACCTAATAATGTTTCCAGCCTTATATATTTTCAGCATTTTTTATGTTTTCTAATTTCATAGTGTTTGTTTGTTTTTTGTTTTTTTAGTCATATCATTATAGATTTTGTAGTGAGCTTAGAGCTTCTAAAGATTAGGAGCTATACAATATCATCATTATTATTATTATTATTATTATTATTATTATTATTATTATTATTATTATTATTATTTACCATATATGTCATGGCACCATAAATATTTATTTTATAAAATCTAATTTTGTGCTTTACTTTTTGGGATATTTCATGTCAAAAACATTCTTCCAGGGAGTATGTCTTGCGAATTTTAAGGTTTGAGCTGATTTTGTGTGTTCAGGTAGAGTGATGATTTATCCCTATTCTGACTCTTATTAGGAAATCAGACTGATTGAATGATGCAAGATTTTTTTTGCTGTAAAGGTCCACTTTCCAGCAAAACATACATTTGAGGAATGACTCTTATTGCAAAATAAACAATTAGAACTATAACAAAAGACACATTAACCAAATGTTTTAGTCCAAATTTGATTGTATTTTATCATTTTGAAAGAATTAGTCCAGAGTAATTATAATAGCATTTCTTGAACACTATTTAGAGAAAATAAGTCAACAAACACAGTGATTTTGAACACCAAAACAAGTGTAATAGTTGTTGTCATATGCATGAAAATCATAATTAATTAATACTAATTAGTTAATTGTCTTTTAGTTCACAAAGTCACATAATACTTTGAAATAATAACTTTTAAGTGAACTTGTTTCAAGCAGAGACTTGGCAACTTGAGTTAACTGTAATGTCTGCATAGGTCAGAGTAAGACTCACACTTCCTGCTAACCATTTACATGTTTCCTTTGTGTTTGGATTTATTTGTACAAAATTATAAGAGAGAAATAAACATTAAAACATTTTATGATTGTTTAACAAATAGGTGCAGCATTAGGCATAGAAGGAGTTGGGTAATTAAAACTTTTTAAGACAAGTAAAAACATAATATGTATCCTTACCTAATATATATTGGTAATTATAGTAATTTCAAAATGTTCCATTATGCATGTCAAAATAAGTATGTCATTGCTTATTGGAACAGACCAAAGAAGAATTTTCTTTTAATGTATATTCTGGTAAAGCAGGTTAATAATCCAGAAGAGATACACCTTAGCTTTGTGATTAGTATGTTGGATTCCTTTGTTGGAGTACCAGGTTAAATGCCCAATCTATTCTGTGTAAGCTGCTGTACTGTTTCTTATGCAAGATAATTCATTATCATTGTCCCCCAAAACTTATCAAAGCCTCCTGGCAAAACACCAGTAAATAAGGTTGAACTAACAAAAACCAAAATGTTATTCTGTATCTGCAGTGTACAGTAACAATATATTGATCATCTAACACACGAACAACTTTTTGCTGAAAGTTAAGACAACAATGCAGTTTCCTCCATGTTGAGTGCAGAATTGCTTCCCTTACAGTATATTTGTCTTGTACAGCAGCAAAAAGAGATACATTTGCCACAAAGCCTGAATCTCATTTTAAAAGAAGTTGATCATTTGTGCCAATGAAAAGGGGTAAATAGCACCCACTGTTACAGAAAGAAAATTTAATTGCATTTTCAGAAAGGAAATAGGCAATGTGTTAACACCAAAAATGATACAACTCCGATGGTATAATGATTACAGTTTCTGCCTCGGATGTTTGAGTCATGGGTTCGATCCCCAGCTGAGTCAAACCAAAGACTTACAAAAATGGTATTAACAGCTACCTCACTTGGTGCTCAGCATTAAAAGGTTAGTGTTAGAACTGGTCGGCTTGGTGTCAGGATAGTGTGGCTGGGTGGGACATCATGCTACATTTCTGCGGCATGATGCCCCAGGGCTAAGCATCACTATAAGCTGTCACATTGTTGCCAGTGCAGCCAGTATTGTTACATGTTAAGTCATGTGACAGTTATTGCACATTAAGTTTTCAAATGATACCTTTGTCTTGCAGCCTGGATTTGGCTAACTGGGGGTAAAATGTAATCATAGAAAACTGTTTTAAATATGGGGATAAACAAAGAAATGATTAGAAAACTCCTTTGAATTTTTATTTAGATTACAAATGCTTTCATTATCCTATTTTGCAAAAGAATTGTTCATTAAAATCTGATTGTAACATCTACCTTTATAAAACTATTGTTTAATCCTTGAAATTTGAATGTTGTTTGCTGATTTCATGTAAAAGATATCAGAAAAGTGAAAGATAAATCTTTTTCAAATAAACTCTAAATTTTGGACAGTGAATTGGAGTTGATGATTCTTCATTGTAAACCATTGAAATTGCTGCTTGCAAACATTGCTAGTTAAAGTTATGAAATTGCTGGCTGAAAACAAAAGAACTACAGTTATATTTGCAAAATGGTATTGTGTACATTTTTATTAAAAAGTATGAAATATTTTATTGAAAATATTTTTTTGCTAATTGAATAAGTTCATCCCAACTAATTTGCGGATAAGAGTACACTTGTATCAAGAAGCAAGATTTCATTGTCTGACAGAAAAGTCCTGTTGATTTTGATGAGCAGCTTTGATCGGCCCTGAGTGGCCAAGTAGTCTAAAATATTCACCATTACAGAGCACTGCCATCTCACCTCTGTCTGCGTCGGTTCAGTCTCGGGTTCAGCCAATGTTGATCTGTGAGAATGCTTGCCAGTAGCTTCTCATGAGTAGGTGGTTTAATCCATTCCAGGCATTTCACTGGTTTTTCCTCCGCCATTTATACTGGCCACCATATATAGCCTTGTCCAGTAAGTCAACCATTCAGATTGGTGTTGATACTGATGGACAATATTTTGATGTCACCTGTTGATTAAAATGTTCAATTTCGCTGCATGCAAATGATTCTAGAACAATTCTGCATGCACTTAAGATACATACTGTTACTTGGTAACAGCCATATTTATCGCAAAATTTAAAATGGCCACAGGACAGATGGTTGTGCTGTTCCACGTGGATTTACAAGTCACCAAACATAGCATTTGCTCTGGAAATATAATGTACACGCCCCCATCAGAACCCTTAGCAGACAGTGGCTCCACAGTCACAAGAAATACGGGAATGTGTATAAAATGTATATTGATGTATGCAGACATTGCTGTGAATAATTGCCACTTTCAATGAATAGGTGATATTATCCTCTAATGAAAAAATAAACACCATACCATTTGAGGGGCTGATTTATTGGCTTCTGGATAGCCTATCTAATGCTGAAAAATGGCATTAAATCCATGAACGCAAGCTAAATGATTTCTGAAGGATATGTAAAGAAGAGAATATGAAATCTTCATTGAAAATAATAAGATGGCCTGTTGTGTATCGTTTGTCTAGTATTTGTCCATTAAAACAAGTTTGTTATTGCTACTTCTCCTAATGTACTTGTAGGATTATCATAAAATATCACATACCCATTGTTCCAATCAAGACATCTTGTTGGCTTTAAATAAAAATGGTGCTGCTCAGCTTCTTAAATGGCCACTAGTCAACATCCTTAAAATCTATTATAGCTACCTCTCTCTCCATTCACATCTTGACTAAAAGACTTCTGTGATGTCTACAGTAAATGTTATACAAGTCATGTAAACCTTAATCACCTATTATTCCAGTAATGAGTGTCATGTTTGAGAATTGGATTCTACTCACCTTCAACTAGCATTTGCTTGATTTGGATCATCGTTCGTCCATCTTCCTTTTGGAAGGTCAATATTTACATGTCTTGAGAAATATGTATGGCAAAATCCATGCTAAATATGTGAACATTTTAGGATGAAATTAGCTTGAAGGTGCAATCCAGTACATGATGATTTTTCTAAGATTTTTATATCTTTCATAAAACACCAGATGCATTTTTTTAAAATATACATTTAGAAAACATTGAAGAAAGAATGCGTGAAGAAAGATAAGGATATGTAATAATATAAAACCAAATACGTGCTTTTTTCTGATTCATGGAAAAGGAAGGTTTAATATGGCATAGGAATATGTAAGGCTGTATTAAAAAAAGAATTATTAATTACAGAATAATGATATTACTTCCTGCCAATTTTCAATAACAGTTGCATGAATCCTAACCATTGTTTTGTAAGAACATTTAGATTTTATTGGCATCTAAGACTGTATTTTTGTTATCAGACTGTAGGATATTAGATAAAGTAAAGGATGCAGTGTTTGTTGCTGTTGTAGGGTTTAATGCCTATTTTCAGCACAAGATGGGCTATACATGGTGATCAGTATAACTGGTGGAGGAAGAATCCTGGAAAACCCCAAGAAGAACCACCGACCCACAAGAACTTAATACAGTGTTTGTGAAAGTTAGCTTCATTAAATAATCAATTGTTAAGTTATGTGTGTGCTTCACTTGTGCCTCATATTGTTTTAATAATTATTGTCAAATGCTGATACACACGAAAAGGTCATGAAATGTATTGTTGTTAGGTTCTTAGTTGTATCATTTGAATTTCAGAAAATCCTAGTTCAAAAGTTGCGCAAAGATCTTATAGCAGACAGAGAAAACAGAAATACTCCATCACCAATTGCCATACAGGTAAGACTCAGAAAACATAATCCATCACCAATTGCTATGCAGGTAAGCAGAAAAGAAAACAAATTCATGTACTCTTATCACCACTTGCTATATAGGTAAGACGAAAAAAAACAGAAATACTCCATTACCATTTGTCATACAGGTAAACTCATAAAACAAATAATCTACCACCAATTGCTATGCAGGTTAGCAGAAAAGAAAACAAAATCATGTACTCTATCACCACTTGCTATGTTACCTGTGTATTTTTTAAAAACAGACTTTTAAGTGTTGCCATTTTTCATGGGAAGCATTTAGATTTACTTATGTTGGGTACTGACCAGCAAATTACAATTTCTTTTCTTTTTCTTTATTATTCTTATTTATTAAATTGGGATGCGTTTTTCATTCTGCATATTTTAATGGAGTTAATGCTTTCATAAACCAAGACTTGTTCATGATGTACTAAACTTATGGGTTATAGAAGATGTTGGGCTGTAAGTTGTATTGCTTTGTATTTTTCATAATACTTTTCTTTATTATAGCCCAAACCAGCAGTTCCAGTACAGCAGAATACCTCAGATATACATCCCACTGATTTGTCTTTGAAGACACAAGTATCAAATATACAGTCAGCAAAAACAGAACTCTGCCTACCACCATCTGAAATTATCAATAAATCTGATGTGCCAAGAAATGCAAATTCACCACCAATACGAGTGCCACAGTATACAGCCCATAAACCTTCTATACTGCAGGTAAAGCGCCTTGTTGTGATCAAAATCCATCTTTTTCCATGCACATCAATTCCATTCATCAAAATAAAATTCAGGTCATAATCTGATCTCATTCAGATTTTCCATCCCTGACATGCCAGGGTCTGGAAATGCAATATAAAAACGACTTATTTTTAACATGATAAACAAAATCACCCCTTATGGTGACAATTGATGACTGTATCAGTTTATATGTAAAATGTTAATTTGCAAGAAGAATCTGGGTCCGGGTTTTGTGTGTGTGTGTGTGTGTGTGTGTGTTTTTTTTTACTCAAATGGCAAGCCAACCATCACTTCAGAGGCTCATTCCTTGTGAATGGATATGTTTGGTCTGTATTGCAACTGCTCTTTTTAATGCCACCATGGTAATTGAACTGTTAGAATGTTTGAGGAAGTTGGATGTTAAATCAAGGTCAAATATAATTGAAAAATTTCAGGAAAATCAGATCCTTACTGTTGGCTGTTGATTGGAAAACTGTTACAGGAAGTTAGATTTGTTGGCCACTCATTGGTATTTTATAGAGAGGGTGAAAACAAAAGCAAAATCTGCATGTTCATATATGTTGGACAGACTGCACAATTTGGACCTTAATTTTACTGTAGTGAATGACCTTATTTTTTACTTTGGTAGATCTAATTCCTGCCAGAGACTGGCATATTGAGAATCATTTCAAATAATGAGAACTTCAAATGCTTTCCTCTGAATGCCTTTAGCCAAAGAGATACCAATCAAGGGACATAACTCTAACGTTAATTCTTATGGAATATTATTTGACCTTATTGTGACTACCTCCCTTTAGTTAATTTGACATTGATATAGTATTGATAACAGTACAGAATCAATTCTGCAGATAATATTTCTCAAAGATAATTATGAAAGAAAGTAAATTTTCAGAATTTATTATTCAGGTTTTATTTAGATTGATATTGATATTTCCTTTTAAGAAGTAAAAAGTAAGAGCATGAAAATCCATCTGGATATTGTTATTCTGTTTCTTGTTGATCCATTATCACCTGAACTATTGAAATCATGAGTAATCTCAGCATCTTAGTTTTGAATGTATAAGTCAACAAATTTTAGAATATATTTGATAGGTTGATACAGATAAGTCTCTTAGTTAGAGGAAACAATATCTGAAGGAACAAAAACCAACAAAACTCGACCATTAATCAATGACTAACACTAAATTTCACTTGATATAAATAGAGATAGAATGCAAGACATTAGAAGAGCAAAATGAGAACGTATTTTCTGTCTTCCACCAATTATTATCTGACAATTGCTTCTTAACAAACATCTGTGTCTTTTGCAACTTGTACTTCATTAACTTCTGACCTGATCCACTTAAATTTGGAATATACAGTGGCCCCGCTCTTATACGGCCACCCGTTTTGCACCAGAAAAGTGGCCTTATAAGACAGGTGGCTTTTACAGAGGGGGGCTAAAATGTTTGTGAGAAGTATATGTAATGTACGTAGTATGAAAGATACATACTTAATAGCATTTAATATCTTCATTTAAAAGTAACATTATTATTAAAAGGTTCTTCTTGTTATAATAATAGACTTATTTCACCTGAATATACATTAATAGTTTTACTCTTGGTGTAAGCATGATATGTGAGCAGGTATTGTTGTCATGCACATTCCAAAACCATTATTAAACATCATTTATATCTTGGTACATACATAATTATTTTTCCATTTGCTCCATTTTCCCACTGCTGCTGAATAACCTCCTTATTGGTTATGATGTTGTTTATTCTAGTATTTTAAACATAAAATTGTTTTATTTGAGTCTTTTCTACATAAAATTGGTTAGAAAGTACCCCCCCCACCTCATCCAGTGTTGTTGAGTAGGATAACTGACTTTCTTCTGAAATCTGATAACATGTTAATGTTTGATAATGATTTGTTTGGTTGTTGCCAGCTTTATGTTATTTAATTATGCCGACAAAACTTGTCATGTGGACGAAATGCCTTCTTCATAACGGAAGCGATAAATGTGTTGTCACATGAATTTTTTGTCTTTGTCTGGTACCTTGTTTTGCTCAAGGTTCTCTGTGCGTGTTAATGCACAAATTACGACCAGTTATAATCATCAAGGAGAATAACTCGTCTGATGTGTGAAGCCCAAAACTCTATCATAACATTGTTGTCATTTGTTGAGCCCATTTCCTGTAAATGTCAGCTTTTATAGACAATGATATAATATTAATCTTACTGTTGCATGTACTTTAGTCAACACTTCTTTCAGTAACGGAAACTTGACATTGTGAGATATGTATTGATTGAATCTGATTACATGTACTTACATAACAATATGAATGGATTATTGGTTCTGGATACATTTGAGAAAAAGTGGACACTTGTGATAGGAATATTTTACATATTTGTACTAAAATGCTGGCTGCTGGTCATGTTAGAGGGGTAGCCATTCTTGAGGTGTACATGGAATACAAACTCAGCAGTGCCATGGAATTCTGGCCATAAGAAGCACGTTGTCGGGGTTGGGGGTGTTCAAGAGGGGGACTACTGTAATATCACCACTCCTACCCTTTGTTGGTGCCATTCATTAGGATTTATAAGGAGAAAACAATTTGGTTTATGTGTTTTCATCATATATCTTTCCATAAATCTATTACCAACTCACTTAACATTTGGAATAAAACATCATCACATTCACCCCAGTCTGGGGTCATGGCATCAATAATTATTTTGAGAACACGTTTTGTAAAACAATTTGTCCATGTTTTCTCCAGCACCTATAATAAAATTCTTATGTTCCCTAACCCCATGCACCAATTCAAATCATAGAATATATAGCATCACCACAAACTGTTTTCTCGCAGCATCATTTGTACTTTTGGGTTTTGTCCCAGAGTTGGGCATTTTTGTATCAGGTATTTCCCGTGACTTTTATTTCTGTAACCAATTCACTTTGTTTAAAATATAACATCATTCTTTGAGAAGATCGATCATGCAATTGCTTCCCTTTGTCAAGTCCATCAATGGGGCACTGAAGTTATTATGTAGAATATCTTTGCGTTACCCAGGGATGGCGCTCGCATTAATCAAGTTTTCGGCAAGTTTGTTACCAATATTCTATTTCATAATACAGTACTACCTATGTCTTGATGTCCCTATTACTAAGGTAATATTGTTAACTTCAGAGGATATAGAGATAAATGAGGTGACCTGACATCAATAACCAGGATTTACACTGAGAGAAAATAAACAGTTGAAACTTTATTGAAGGCAAAACTAATCTGAAATACATGTGTTTATTGAGAACTTACAATTGTGTTGAAGAATCCATAATGTGTAAAGTAATGTACATGTATATATCAATTTGAGTATTGATCAATTGGTAGAAAATGTATATTTCATTCACATCATGTTGGAAAGCACAAATAACTTTTATGTATAAAAAAAGTCATTGAGATATTCAGGGTTGCAAATAGCACATGGCTTTATAGTGGTTTACATGCCACATGTACATGGCCTAGAGTTTGGTCAGCTGGAGACAGCTAACCTTCACCCTTCCACTTCCATTTCCCTGGCTGCCATTAAACCAATGCCTTCATTCTCTTTTTTCTTGTCTTCCAGAGACTATGGACCAACTGTACTAGGATATTTCCCCATTTCTGTATCCTACAGCTCCTCTGGTCCCTAAAATCTTCCTGTCTGAAGTGCCTTTGTAATTCCCAGAATAACAATTTTAAATAACATCAGAATAGCTTATAACTTCCCTTATATAATTCCTGCAAGATGGTTTAGCGACTAGTGACATTTAGTTTTCAAGATTTAAGCTTGTGATTCCAATGGTGGCCACGCCTTGCTCAACTCGAGTGGATGTCGATTCACCCTCAGTCTACATAGTTAGCAGACATTGCCTGGCCCCCCCCCCCTCCCCCACGGTAGACTATCAAGGATGGTTTTATGACCTCTACTTGGTGTTCCTTTCAACTCGCCAAAGACAATTCATCACTTACCTATGCATTGCACACAGCCAAAAAAGGCACCAGTAACAAGTTCCTATGGCCATGTTATACACAAATGGCTTTGACACTTCATTGTTTGCAAAGCTGACACTGATAACATTTATGAAGCAGAATAAGTAACCTCAGGGTCTAGCATATTGCAATCTGGCTATTGTTTCTTACTTACAATGTGACACAAAGTAAAAAAACTTTCACAGCATAATAAAAGTGTTGAATAACTTTGGCAAGTGCAACAATCAGTCTGCTTCCATTGCTTTCATTTTAGTTTAGTGCTGACTTCCTTTGATGAAAGATACTTTGTTTCTATTAAAGTCACCACTAAATACAAACCATCGAGGAACAAATGCCTGTTTGTTATTGCAGTGGTAACATCAAATAATTGAAGTAGAGCATTGATTGAGACTGATTTTTTTAAAAACATTTTTTCATTTCCATAGTATTTATACAGAAGAGTCAGTGCTTCAAAGGTAATTAGTTTTCTTTGAAGTTTCAGCAAAACTATTTTATGGGGTTACATTTTTAAAAAAAATACAAACAACATCACATGTTGATTCCTTCTCCTGTCTTAAGGGATTAATTGATTGTATCTAATCCGTTATCATGTCAGTGTATCAGAGCTTACCGTACCCATGCCGTGTGTCTGCATAATTGGATTATGATGTAAAGATGCACCGTTTGGGTTGTTGTTCAATATGAGCAAATGATTTGTTGATGTAAAAACAGATAACTTCCAGTGCATTTTATATCCATGTTTGTGGCCTTTTTTCATGGTGCCTTTGAATTTCTCCACCACAAATCTAAGATAGTATATACAAGCTTAAACAGCCCAAAAATGTTGGAAAAAAGCACCATATGGTATATTTTGTTGCCAATAAGTATTTTAAAAAATCACAATTTGCGACATTGGCAAAGCCAAGTGCCATCACTGGTTACTCTTTTGAATCCATTTCTAAATTTGTTTTAATTTACTGTAAATTTGGAATAGCATACGGTCCAAAACAACACTTGCATCCTATTATGTTGTTCTTTCTGCAGTGTCCCAGGGTAATTTTTTTGTTGTTGTTGATTTGTTTAATGTTTATATAACCACTCACCAAATTAATTTAATAGTTGTTGCAATAATGTGATCCATGCTCCCCTTTCTTCTTACACTATTGTTTCTCTGAGTGGGGCCACATATCCAAGATGTAGGGCACTGGGTCAGAAGAATGATGTATTTCTTGGTACATTTAGGTTTTTGCCCCATATCTGGAATATATAAGAACATATATTTTCGTTACATGCTGAAGCATTTGTGCCTTTGGATTTTGCAAGTCGGGTCTATTGGGTCATCTGTTATGCCCTTTGATATATTGACCACTTACCTCCAGTGAGCCATCAGTTAAAGGGCTTTATTTTTATTTTTTTTTCTATTCTTACTTTAGGGAAGTAAACAGACTAGTTTTAAGAACCAAGTGTTACAGCCTGGCATGGAACCTACATCAGTCAGTCACTCCTACAGCGATAATCACTTCAGGGATATACGAAAAACAGTGGAGAAAAAACAGGTGTCTCCAGAAGAGAAAATGGTAAGAGTTCATATGAGACCTTTATGTAAAAACCTATCTGTTTTAAATTGGTTGAATACATTAACATTTTTCTTTTGCATTTCTGAATTGAATTGATATTTGTGTCACAGATTCATATAAATTCTTTTATTTATTAAATACATGTATTCTAGTTTTGTTTTTTGTGTACAATGATACCCAAGGGTGATTTATGTATATTGTGTTGTGTTTTGAAAAATAGTGAGTTTGGTCTATCCTATGCCTCATGTGTGAAGTGATTTTGATGGGATGTACGAAATGCACAGACGATATCAGTGTATAAATAACTCACTTTTTACATTATGGATAGTCTTGTCAGTGAGTGGAACTACTATAAGGACTTGCATGCCTTCAGCTGTAGAGCTGTCCGGAGAGTATAGCTGTGTAGAGTCGTCCAGAATATCTGGAGCGTCCAGACTGTTTGGAATGCCTGGGGTGTCTAAAGTGACCCAAATGACCTTCAAAATTATCAGACTGATCAGGGTCGATGTGGTGCAAGCAGTAAAGCCAACCACAGGAATTAACCATAACTCTGAAATAAAGTGTGCTGATGATGGAGTGTATCTCCTTACATATAATCTTGTAGCTGTGGGCTAATTTAGGGGTTCATTTAACCCACTGTATCTTTTGGGATAAAGATAAGTTGTATAACTCTCCCGTTTTGTTCACATAACTTCACTATCTGAATGAGTTCATTTTAATACATGAGTAAAATTATAAATTGTTTGCTAGCTGAGTAAACGGTATCCATCTTTGCATTGGGAAATCACTGTGAATCATTCACCCTTTGTCTTTGTATTTTGCAAAGTAATTTATATTTGTATATTTCATTGTTACATTTGTGCGTTCTTATGTTAACTAATCCAATATTTGGATTATATATACATGCATGTATTCATAATTAATTGCTCATTCAAGTCATTCATTTTTAAACATTGTATTTATATCATCGTCAAAAGTGTTCTGTTGTGAATCCGGAAATCCCATCTGGTTATCTTGTTACAACTTGAAGATTATGGTTTACTTGCAAAGTCAGCATAGAAAATGATTATTGCTTTTCTCATGTTTTATCAGTGACAGCATTTTTATCAACATGAACATTTTTCTTTTTAATCCTATACTGCATAGTATTTACAGATAGTTTATCATTGGAATCATCTCGAGTAATTCTGCTATCCATTTCAAAATTAATTTTATTGTTGCAGCTCATGGTGTGATATCTTTACTACCAGTGATATAAACAGTTATGATTGACTTGTTTCGAATTCAAATGACGAAAAAAACAGTATTGTGTATAATGCCTTTATATTGCTTACATTAGAATCCTAAAATGGTCATGTTGTAAAATTAATTTTTAAAGACTAGTTTTATTTCCCCAAAAATTAATCTTGTCTAGCAAATTACAATAATCAGAATAAGAATTCATGATGCATTATTCTCCTGCAACATTCATTTTAAACATACATCATTGAATTCTCAAGTTCTCCATTGGCATATTAAGTGTCAAATTCTTATTTTTGTCCATAGCACAATCAGGGCTTTATTAAATTAAAGAAAACAATAATACTTTATGATATTGTCACTGTCTTTACAGTTATCACTTTTTCTATTTAAAAAATGCATTTGTTTTGTTTGGAGTGCTTGGTTGTAAAATATTAGGGGATAGAATCATCCTATTTACTTTTACTAGGGAGTTTTTTCCCTTGACATTTTGTTTGTTCAGAATGACTAATATTTTGTACTTTAGTGCCTTATGAGAGGCATGGAGGAATTGAAATACGTCCGAAGAAAAGGAAATATTTCAAATACCTGAATTTGGTTTCATTGTGACATAGTTTGACGGTGCCTTGTTAGTTGATGGTATGGGGATCCTATATGCTAACAGTGACATTTTTCCAGTAAACATGGACATGATAGTTGGACACAAGTATTAGTTGCCATGCAAATGGTGTACATGCTGTAAAAATGAACACACTGACTAGAAACTTGAATCCCGTTCAAAGGTAACTGATATTTTATAGATGGCTTAAAGGAACTAGAAACTTGAATCCCGTTCAAAGGTAACTGATATTTTACAGATGGCTTAAAGGAACTGACCATTTAATTGGGGGAGGGGGACTCAGATATTCTTTCCAATGAGATTTTTCTTCTTCTTATACCATCAAGATAAATGTTTTTTAACTGCTGGATATATTTAGTTCTTTTTTCAACAAAACAGAGCAAACAATTTATTCTTAAAGCTATTTAGTTATACAAGTTTTTTGTTTCTTTCTCCCTTCTAAAAATTCAGTGGTGTGTCCCATACATGACTAGGGTTCTACTGCAAACATGTCTTTTTATGCTTATGACTAGAGCACTGAGTTGGATTCAGATGAGTTGGATTCAAACAACTGTACTGCAAGTTGAAACTACATAAGGCCCACTTAGCATCTGTTGGGGCTTTAAGATTCGCGTTCTTGTTTCAGTGTTTCTAGATAATAGTGCCAGATGATGTAAGAGCACCTGTCCATAGTTTGCAGATGACATGGAAGTTGTAAGAAAATATGGAAAATAAATTCCCTAAACAATAAAAAAGTTTTGCATATTTACTAGAAAGTTTAAGAGAAGATATTATCATGCATGATATATTTACATCACAGTGTCATTAGAGAATTGACAGATGACTGTTTGGATAAATGCAAGTATGCTCCTAATTGAACATTCTGCCATCCGTTTTTTATTCCAAAATGACCAGGCATGTGATCATGGTATTTTGTGTGAAAGGCCTTATTCAGGAGGAGACAATGAAATTTGATTTCCTGCTTATCTTTATTTCCTTAAAGCAACATAGATTTGAAATATTGGCTGCACTGTCTCATACAGATTTTTAAAATTGTACAGTTTATGGTTTGCTTTGAAATGTGTAATTTATTTACATCTTCAGAATTAAGTGATCTTTGGAGATGTCTTACTCAATAGTATGTACACAGTGTGTATGAGCCACCAATTTAAAATAGTGTTTTGAGTACATTGTCTCTTTGGCCCAGATATATCCTTTATGGATTTTGTCCCGTCAAATCCATTTTGCTTATACCCATCATAAGGCAGAGGATATTATGTTACAATAATATTCATCCATCTGTTTGCACAGTAACTCAAGTTCTGCATAATGCACAGGGCCACCAGTTTTACAGAGCAGCTAAAGGACAGTAATAGTGGCATAACTTTACTATGCATGAAACCTATTTCATCCTGTCTTATCCTTGATTTGTTACAGAAGTTGGAGTTCATGGCCTGTATAGATCTAGTTACTCCAGATACATTAAAAGGTAAGCATTTACACCTAGTCTACACACATTTAATGGTAAAAAAAACTGCGAGATCTAATATCTTCCTTACTTATATTAGTCTACCTACTGCATCTTGATATCATTTTTATGCTGCTTCGTGAAGGATGAGTTTGAGGATGCTAATGTAAACTGATGGTTCTTATTTATCATTTGTTTTTAACATGTAAAATGTGTTTGTTCATTCCAGAAGGTGTGAAGAAATAGTTTATCTTTACAACCAGTAGATCAGTACTTATCTGTGATAAGCTAATTTCAAATGTAGCTACTAAATTTTGCTGTTAACTGATGAAAAACTGCTGTGCTGCTTGTTTCTTTTACAGACCTGTTTCCTCGCCTATGTTTAATCTTTAAGAAAAACAGATTGTATCTTACTGATTTTGCAGATAAATTGTACACATGAATTTCACAAAAATAGTGAAATAAAGTAGGTTTTCAGTTGTTTACATGCAAGTTGTATTGTAAAAATCTTTTGCTTTTGCAAATTTCTGTAATCTAGCATTAACATTTTTTTGATGCCATATTGTTCATATTCAAATTAATTTTGCTGGCAGTGAGTTTTAACTAGTGTTCTAATCAGAATGGTTTGTCCTATTAATGAAACTTGCTTGCATATGTAGTGATGCCTGTACTATTTGAGAATATTAATATTCAGGGTCTTATAGTAATCACCTTTCCATCTCTTTATCAGTCCAACCATTGACATGTCTCTTAACTAACAGAGCTATGCAGCCATTTCACATAATTGTGAGCCATTGATTTGGTAGGTGAATTGCCTGTGACACAGCTATCTGACTTAAAGAGCAGATTATTGTAACTACCAGTACTCAGGAACCCATTCAACATTTTGTACACGTTGTGACATCTTGGCTAGGATGTACCTTTTATGGATTTTGTCCCACCAACTCCATGTTTTTTACACCTACCATAAGGCAGAGCATATTAAGGTACAGTGATGTCCATCCATCTGTCTGTCTGCACAGTAACTCGAGTTCTGCATGATGCACAGTTAGGAATCTTTGTGGATAGTTTGCACTTGGTGTAAGGAAGAACTCTGTTGAATTTGGATTCAAATAATTTATATGCTATCATGTGAGTTTTCTCCCATCTACATTTATGAGATTTTGTGGATAGCTTGCACTTGGGGTCAGGACAAACCGTATTATGTTAGGCTACATTTATGAGACTTTGTGGATAGCTTGTACTTGGGGTCAGGACAAACCGTATGATGTTAGGCTACATTTATGAGACTTTGTGGATAGCTTGTACTTGGGGTCAGGACAAACTGTATGATGTTAGGCTACATTTATGAGACTTTGTGGATAGCTTGTACGTGGTGTCAGGACAAACCGTATTATGTTAGGCTACATTTATGAGATTTTGTGGATAGCTTGCACATGGGGTCAGGACAAACCGTATTATGTTAGGCTCAAAGGTAAAGGTCACTATCACTATCACTGAAAGAATAAAATTAGTTTCAACACAATATCATGAGTTCTTCCTCATTTACAGTTATGTAACTTATGGATGGCTTGAACTTGGAGTGAAGAAGAATGAGCCTACTGATTTTCTAATCAAAAGTTCAAAGGTCAAGATCACTAGGAATGAAAGGCTGAAATGGTTATCACACAATTATATCATTTCTACATTGTAAACTTAAATTTTTTGGATAGCTGACACTTGTGGTAAAGAAAATATTCAAATGGCAAGGTCACTGACAGAAAATAAAAATGGTTTCCACTTTACTTCCTTGTCAGAGGCCTGTTCAAACTGTGCGCATTGCTTGTACTTATGGTAATGAAGAAACACATCTAACTTGGGGTCAGAAATCAGAAATCAAGGTTGCTGTCGTTGTTAGAAGAAAAATAATTTCTTCACAAACATTTCAGTTGTCTGTATGGAGAACTATTAAACTTAGAGCGGGCATACAATGTGCCATGGACAGTGATCTTTTTTAATGGAGTTATTGCCCTTGACAAAATAGCTTCACATCATCACATGATATGTTATTTGTAACTGGCATGACTTGAGAACATTTAGTGCATTCAGATATAGTTTATTATCAAGATTGTTACATACACCTAGATGTTGCTTTTTGCTCAGTCTGTATTTTTGAAAACTTATTTGAGTTATGGCTCTTGTGAGTTAAATTAAGATGTTCACATGGGGTGTTGCTTGTAGCCAGCATTACCTCAAGAACCATCCAGTACATTGCCTCATACACTTTTTTGTGTATTTGAAGTTTGGTTTTGTATTGTAGGCATTGTTATGCTTATTGTTGGTTACATTCTTCTATTCAAATGAAATCATTTTACATTGCTTATAGTAAGTTTAGCTTAAGAACCAGGCAGCATGTTCTGATCAAATTTTTTAATATTTCCTCTTAGACATATTTTCATATGGAACTTGTTTGTGATCATCATAGCTCAAGAAACATCCCAAATATTTTGGTACAATTTGATGTGCTCATTGTTTCATGGACCTGTGTATTCTCTGCTATTCTATTTTGGACATAGTTATGGCTCTTGTCAATGAACTTTATATTAAAAAAATTATCTCTACATGGGATTGTCCTTGTATGGATGAAAAGCTGGAGGAGTTGGATTTTAGACACTCCATTGCATCATTTAGATCATTCTTGGCCAATGCATGCCCATCTCCATACTTTCTTTCAAGGCACAAGTTGTTCTGGTTAAGGTATATTAACCATGACCTTGAGTGGTAGACCCACCACTAATAGCTCTACTATTGAAGAGCTTATAGAGTGAAAGACCCACCACTAATAGCTCAACTATTGAAGAGCTTATAGAGTGGTAGACCCATTGATAATAGCTCAGATATTAAACAGCTTATATAGTGATAGACCCACCACTAATAGCTCAACTATTGAAGAGGTTATACCTTGAGTAAGATCCTCAGCAGATAAAAAAGTGATGAACTTTTTCTTTTAGAATTACAGTCAAAACGAACAGAAAGGAAAAGAAGGAGCACAGCTAATCCACAATTTACCTATGGATTTGAATTAGATGTATGTATATATTGCATTCGTGTAATCAAGACTTGAAAGAGATTCATTCTAATAATCATTCTAAAGAATAAAGGAGACTGGCATCTTGTAAAAAAAATGAGTTTGTCTTTAATACTAAATGATTTTTTCAAAAATTTAGAATGTGATTTAATTGGTTGATGAAATGAATTGGTGTCTTACATTATTGTGATAATAAGATGACATCACCTTTAATATGCATATGGGTGTTTCCATTATCTATTTGCATCATTATCTGTTTTTAAAGTAGTATTAAATTATATTCTTTTATGCTTTCTGTGTAATTATAACTTAAATGATTGTACGGAAATTTTTTTAGATAGAATTGTCATTTCACTTACACAAATCTTAGCAAAATCCCTTTTGTCAGTAATAGACATCAATTAAATTTCTATCACACCCTTCTTAAAAGTCACAGGTCTCACAGAGACATGTAGACCTTGATCAATATATGTATAATGCATCATATTTGGTCTATGCTGTATTTATGTGTATTTTTTTGTCATATAGTCTCCTTTATTCATAAAAATATCAACCTAGATATGATTATATTACATATATACATTCTTTTAGGAATACAATTCTGGAAAAAAATAGAATTTCATAAACAAGTACAGAAGAAAGATTCCATATGGAACAGACTTCCTTTCATACAGAAATTTTTATTAAGCTCTTTCTTCATTTGCCTTTGTCAGTGGTTCCTAGTACAGTTGTTAATCATTTAATGGTTTCTTAGAAATTCTTGACTTTGTTTTTTATGTGGTAGAAAAACTTAACTTAAAATGTTTAAGATCTTTATATGGAGGAAAATGAAACACATTGCAACATGCCATGACTAACATTGTATGTTGGACTTAACCTTGGCGACCGCTCTGGTGGCCTAGTGGTTAGAGCATCTGCCTTGGATGTGGGAGGTCATGGGTTCAATCCCTGACCAAGTCATACCAAAGACTTACAAATGGTGCTAACAGCTGCCTCACTTAGCACTCAGCATTAATAGGTTAGTGTTGGGACTGGTCGCCCTGGTGTCAGGATAATGTGACTGAGTGGGATGGAATTCATGCTACATGTCTCAATGCCTGACATCACTATAAAATGCCACTCTTCACACATCGTAGTGATATGACTGAAAAATTGTTAAAGCTATGTTTAAAATCCAAATATCTCTCTCTCTGTCTCTCTCTCTCTCTCTCTCTCTCTCTTTCTCTCTCTCTGTCTCTCTCTCTCTCTCTCTCTCTCTCTCTCTCTCTCTCTCTCTCTCTCTCTCACACACACACACACACACTTAACCATGGCCAAAGTCAAGTTTATTTTCTACTTGACCTGAATTATTAGTTGGATTTAATTTAGATTTCTACTAAAGTGTATTCATAATATTAAATTATGAGGACTTGCTTGTGTACTTCTAGGATTATTTTGGGATTTAATTTGCAGTACATTAAGGTTTTTTTTTCTTCATTTTCACTTTGTATTCTAAGAAATATATTATTTGTTGAAATTTACAAAGCTTGATGCTTTTCACTCATTTCTGTTACTTATTTTAAGATCATAGACTCGTAGCACCTCTCGTGTTCAGTCATGGTCTGATTGTCTATTCTCTTCATCCCATCGCTATTTTGTTGTTGTTGCAGTACTTCATTGTTTGTAACCTAATCTACTACTTACTAAAGAATTTGGGCTCTTGTTGATTAGAACTAGCACCATCCAGATGTAATCTGAGGTGCCAGATTCCTTTATTTTTGATAAGGGATAAGCGCCATAGAAATGACTCAATTAGCTAAATGGTAATTTAGCCGAAGCTGACTGAAAGGTATGAAAGGAGCCCATTCAGTTAAAGAGGAACTGTTTCATACACCAAGAAGTTCTAGCCCCATGATAGATAATTATAATCAGCAAATCACCTGGATTAGGATGTCGTGATATTAACATTAGCCTAGCCATTCACTCAGAGTATAAATAAATATGATTGTGTTTGCATTTTAATGAATTTAATTGTTTTCATGTGCATTTAAGCTTTTAGTCAGATACAGATAAGGACACCCAGCACAGAGGGTCCATAAGGAAACTGTACATGTAAACAGACACCTCCCTTACCTAGACAGATTTATCATGAGAGCCTGCTGAAGGTTGTACTGTACGTTCTCAAAATGTTTTAGATATCTCTTGGCTTGTCCAAAAGTGTAAGAATGTTTAGGAGCAGACTGTACCAGTTTCATCAGCTAAATAACCCTCGATTACTTTGTTTAAGATAATGAGTAGATGACTATGGAAGTGTTAAGTTGCCATTGCCATAACAAGATGTTTTTATAACATTTTTATGTCAACAAGTTACCACTTGGAATGTATCGACATGTATATGATGATGATATGGGAGTACCCGGCCCAGATGGTTCATGAGAAAATTGTACTTATTGTAATGTCTCTAAATGGACACCACCCTTCCTTATCCAGATCTGTTGATGTCTGCAAGTTACGATTCGGAATGTATTGATATGAATATGTAGACCTAATAAATTTATATATTCATATTGTTTTCATATCCTGTTGCTACAACATAACGACCTCAATTATCCAAATTTGTTGGCATGTATACATAATTATGTCAGCAAAACTTTTTGTTCAGTAAGCAAGATATTTACATCGATTTGTTGCATTTATTTACAGTTCTTCTTACAGAGAAAGCCAAGGCTTGCCAATCATTTTGATAATCCACAAGGCCCTGGAATCAAAAGAGGAAGAGGTTAGCATTAAATTCCATTTTATTTATTTTTTTTATTTTTTTTTTTTTATTTTTTTTTTTGTTTTTCAAAGATACTGGATTTTTCTTTGCATACAATTTCTAATGAAACGAGTCAGGTTTGCAGTTAACAAACATCCTTGATGTCCACAAAATCATTTACTGCAACTAGGTTGCACTTATGACTTGGAGGGATTTCAATTTGTCTGTAGCATGTTATATATTCACTTTGACGAGACATTGTTTGCAGTACTAACAAGAGTAGCAGACAGTATGTTGTTATAACAAATTAGTAAGGGGCTCTGAGTGGCCGAGTGGTCTAAAACACTCTCTGTTACGGATCACTGCCATATCACCTCCGTCTTTGTGGGTTCGAGTCTAAGATTCGGCTAATGTAGTTATGTGAGAAAGCTTGCCAGTAGCTTTTCATGAGTCGGTGGTTTTTCCTGGGGGTTTTCCCAGGTTCTTCCTCCACTAATAATACTGGCCGCCATGTATAGCTTATCGTGTGCTAAAAAATGGCATTTAACACATCAACAACAACAACAAATTAGTAAGAAAATATTATTTCCAACTAACCTTTTTCAGGTTAGGTTTTTGTCAAACAAATAACTCAGATTATTGTAACTGATATAGTAGTTGTCTCCCTTTAATCTTGTTCACTTGTAATACTTGATGCAGAAACTGAAAAATGCTTTTAAACGAGATATAATTAATAATAAATAATTACTCCAATAGTGTTTAAATGTTAATCTAAATTCTCTGTTGACATAAAAGAACATTTTGAAGCTTTGTTAGAGCAATAAGTTTACAGAAAATAAAAGTAATATCTCAGTTGTGAGTGTTGTTCCATGTGATTTTGTATAAATTAGCTAAAGCCGTCCAAAGCTGTCAGTGTTTTCATTGCTTGGATTGAATTGTTAGATTCAGAGTTAATTTAGTAATTTTATGTGTCATTATTTGGCAAGTGAGTTGTGTTTGTTAAGTTTCAACATTCACCTAGAAAACTTAAACCTTAAGGGATCATTTATTTCAGAAGAATAATGTTTCAGTCCTCCCTTTGTGTAACAAGTCTGATATATTTATATCATTTTTATGTCACAATACATGCTTTGCCAGGAAGACTGGAAGTTACAGTGGAAGTCTTTGAAGACTTAAAATCACTGGCATACATGACAGTTTTTAGAATGTGTAGGTCCTATGCCTGCTGACAAGGATATCTCTGTTAACAGTTTTTATCTAACAGTAGAATGACATTGCACTGATATTTGTAGAAAATAGATTGATATTGATTGTAAAGAAAGTACATTTGTGCTGTGATGTAGAAAACATGAATTTTTCTGGTCTGTATCAATTGTTTTAGAAAGGTTTTAATCATTGAAAACATACTTAATCCACATAGATGTCTTTAGTCTGCCAACCTTTAAATTTAACCACAAGTCTTTCACGCATGATCCTTATAGTACTGGCTTATGGAATGATATACAAAAATATGACAGTATGATTATTGCAGTCTGGATCCGGTCCTACTATGGGAATTTAAATTAGATTCAGTTGAGCTGGCTAAGAACCAGGTTAAATTTACCTCAGATGCTTTAATCTGCTTATGTTTTTCATGCAAAAAAAACAACCTTGCATAATCAAGCTTTTGCTGGTAGCATTATCAAGAAATGTCATACAACAAACAAAAACATGTTGAACATGAAAGGGATAATGTCTTTTGAGTATAAAAAAGAAGATTCAGATTTCTGGGAGAAAACCAGAAAAGGTAACAGTTATGTTTATGGCATGAAATTAGCTTTTTTTCTGTACAAGCAGCATAGTGAATGTTCTTGGGGGATTTTTTTAACTAAAAAAGAATCAGGCTATATTTAGTGTCCACTAGCATATTTGATATTTTAATACAAAATATCACTCACAAGAAACTTTTTGTTCTTTCTTTTCAACTAGCAATTTACTAGTCTATCAGAACTAGCTAGCATCTAATTTGATCCCAGATCATATTTTTTTCTTCTGTTGTTTACAGCAGGAGAGGTGTACATGTGTGTGTGTATGTATGTGTGTGATTTTGGATCTTTTACATAGCTTTAAAAAGAAATTCAGCCATATCGCTACAATGTATGCAATGTGGCAATTTATAGTGAAGTCAAGCACTGGAGCGTCATGCCACAAACATGTAGCATGAATTCCCACCCAATCACATTATTCTGACACCAGTCCAGCCAGTCTTGACACTGACCTCTTGATGCTGAGTGCCGAGCAAGGCAGCTGTTGGTACCATTTTTATAAGCCTTTGTTATGACTTGGCCAAGGTTCAAACCTGTGACCTCCCACATCCGATGCAGACACTTTAGCCATTAGGCCACCAAAGCAGTCCACATCAGGAGATGTGATTGCCTGCACTACATGAAATTTTAAAACAAAGCAAAACAAGGATTATCAAATCGAGAGATCTAACAATAAGCATGGACTTCCATGAGGTTTGTTTGGAACTGCAGTTTCTGAAACAAATGGAGGTCTTTATGTTAGAATGGTACTTACAAACCAACACTGCATCTGACCACAGTTTTGAACTTCCCAAAAGCATATTTTTGAATTTTTCATTGGTAATGCATGATATTTCATTACACCTTTTGGAAATAATATCAAACTTATACAAACAAATATAGGCCTTATTGAGGTCTTATTATGTTTGGCAACCCTACACTTATTCTAATTCCTGGGAAAGAATTGCCTTTATGAAAAAATTTAAATTTAGAAAACTGTGCAAACAAATGGCGCTTCATTTTCCAGATGAAAGAAAAGTTGGAATTAATGATTTCACAAAAGACATTATCCTATCCCAAATTGCTATTGTGCCCCTAAATTTAACAAATCTTCTAAGTCATTATAGGGAGACGGGTACATACAATATCACCTTGACACAGAGGTACTTAGTGTTGCCTTGACATGAATATATCTTAATCATTATAAGCAAACACATACATACACTATTGCCGTGACAACTAAACCAAGGTGTAATGCTATGTGCAATAGAATATACATGTGTCTGTTATAGCATCTATGAAAAGAGGTTGTTATATGTTGAAATCTATATTAGCAATAATACCTTATATCAGAAAGTTAATTTATGTCTGTGTATATGCATTGAAACACCTAATTCATCAGAATAATGTTGAAAGCCATTTTATAAAACTATTATCAAGGCCATGTAATTTACTTCAGATACCAATCATTTAAGTGACAAAACTTAAGAACAGAATTTCAGATACAAAATTATCATCTTTCTCCTTATCAATCAACAAACTCTGCTACTTCCTGAAACCTGCCCTTGCAGAAAGACAATCACAGAGACACACACACACACACACAGAGGGGGGGGGGGACTGTTACAGATTATGTCCCCTTGCTACTGCTAGGTGGCTACCCATATATAAAATAAGTTAAGCCTACACAAAACAACATTAATCATTTGCGTGGGAGGCCTAATGATAATTTGATTGTATTCGTGGAAAAACAAAACAATTTTTTTCTCCAAAATTGGAAACTGGGCACAGAATTACAGGATTCAGGGAAGGAAAAAATAGAATTATAACCTGAGTAAAGAGAAATTGTTTGAAATAGTAAAATTTAGATACACAAGTTTTCTTGGTGTTCCACTATTCTTATAAATAGTTTAAATAATTAATTGTCAAAGTCTCTTAATAATATTAAAGTCCTTTTTCTCCATGTGCAGGAAGACCTCCCAAAAATGGTCGGTCTCCAGGTTCTAGTCGACCAAGCACACCAGACAGCAGCAGCAGTAATAGCACAGATAAGGCTGATATTCCCAATGGGTCTGCAAAGGTTTGTCAATGTAGCAAAGAACATTCACTGTGTCAGAGAGGTGTGGAAAAATCTTTGAATTCCTCCCCCAAAATACAAAAGGTGCATTTCTATTTCGAGACTACTCTCAGCATTCTGCTGCATGAAAACTCGTTCTTGTAAATTATAAGAACAATAGCAATAGATACTAGGTGACTTATTGTTAACAAACTTTTGGTTGTGTTCTCCGCAGTCAGTTGTGAATTTAAATTAAATTTAGAAAAGTTTTGGAATGTAAGGCTTTCTGTAAAGCAAAATTATGACCCCTGTTTGACTTCAAGCTTGTTTATCATAACAAGCTTTCGTTTTCCTAATTTGCACTATATTGATTGGTATGGTAAGCATGTTGTTTGACCACTTTTCTTGTTTCTTGATGAATACATAGATGTTAGAATATATAGTACTGTAGTATCATTTATTTGTTTTAGCTCAATTTTCGTGGTTTTTGTATATTTAAAAAAAGCATTTTTGTGGGTAAATGAATTTGTGGTTTTGCCTGTTTGTATATTAGTAGATTTTTAATTTCATTGTTTAACCTCAATAAATACCCAAAATAAAGAATACAAAAGAATAAAACTGCCAACGCAAACGGAGCTCACTTTAATGTTTAAAACAATACTACCATAATAAGACCTGGCAAGTAAACGATTTACACTGTGTTTTTTACCAAGTAAACAACATTAATCGAAGCAGACGCAGCCAACAGCACTCAAACAGTACTTCCATTTCTATGAGCACATAAAACACCTGTCAAGATTAATCACTTTTGCCATATTTTCATTTGAGTACTCGACTTTAAATAAAGTCAACACTGCCAACAACACTAGACCAATTGGTTATTAAATTACATATGAACGGTCTCTTATTTAAACTATGTCCATCAATTTGTACTTTCTGACAATCATGGCATTAACACAGTGGCTTAAGACTGGTAAAATTCAACTTAGATCCCCTCTCTATTCCTGGACTTCCTAACCCGTCAGAAGATGTGAATACAATGCAGGCACTTGTAATTATCAGTGGTTTTGAGAAAGCTGGATTTGTTTAATAAAGCAGTTTGGGGATTATTTACCTGAGAAGTGTTTGTGAGCTCCATGAGACTTGACTGACACGATGTTTATACAGTGGCTTTGTCCAAAAGTCTGTGAAGTGTGAGCTTTAATAATCTGCTGTAATTAGTGTATATACATATGTGTTTCATTCATAATAGTGTTTCAATAAATAGTTATAATATTATATAATAATGTTGTTCTTTTGGATTAAAAATGCATGGATAAAGTGAAATGTGCTTTCAGAAGGATTTAAATGTTTCATCAACAGTTGAACTCGATTGAAGGATTGATTTGATTAGGTATTAAATTTAATTTTCGTTTACTGTTATTTTGTATTATTTGTTTCATTCATTTTCAGTATTATGCTGAATGCATTTTCTCTATTTTCTCTCTATCCTTACTTTCCTCGCATATCAATTTAAGGCAGTGAGTGTAAAATTAAAGCTGTCTGATAATTTATCAAAAGTGTGCATTGAATCAATATAAAATGATTTATAATTCTTGTTTCCAAAAGGTTAAAATAAATATTAAAACAAACACATGTGAAAGCTAATATTTAATTACCAGATTACAGTATTGATATTGGTATATCAAATGCTAGTAGCTATGTTAATATCTGTATATGAAACACTAAGAATGGCATCATTCTAAGTGGCTCATTTATTGTTGGGGATTTAAATCCGTGGTTTCAGGCAACAACAAAAACCACAAAAATTGGTCCCCCACGAAATTTGATGCTACTATAATATATTGTTGCACTCAAATGACAGCAGCAAAGCCATTATTAACCATCACTATAATAGCATTATGTATGTAAATTGACATGAATGTAATTTTTACAGGTGCATGATGATGTGTGTTCAGTGTGTGGTACAAGTGGACAACTTCTTCCCTGTGACAGATGTAACAAAGTGTATCATATGCATTGTATTGACCCTCCGCTGACATCCTTACCAGAGTCATCATGGACCTGTCATAAATGTCAGGTGAGTGACTTGTGAAACACAATATAAACATTATATTTACCCACCACTCAACTTCATTATCAGATTTAACCATGACCTGTCACAGTTGATTTGTGAAATACCATAAACATTGTTGGATGCACTACTCAATTCCATACCAAATTCAGCCTAGATCTGTCACAGGTGAGTCATTTGTAAAACACCATACAAACACTGTATTGACCTGCCACTCAGTTCTATATCAGATTCAGCCTAGATCTTTCACAGGTGTTACACTCACCTGTGTAAGGATGAAACTTTTTGGTTCATTATATTTTAAACAAAAAAAACAATAAAAAGTAATTTTTGTAATTTTTATTATCATCTTTTTAATTCCACACATATAATTTTGACTATATTCTTGAAAAGATGACGGCTGTATAGTATTAAAGAGTACTTTCCTTATTTTCTATTTATAGCAACTGTATATGATCCATTTCCGTGAAAATAGGTTTCTTCAAATAATAATATTTGCCTCACTGATTCGTTATATTGATAAACTAGATAGTTATCGGACCTGTATATCATACATGCCCAGCCATTACACTTTTGGTGTAATCATTACGCTTTTTTCACTAAATTAAGCGTTACGCTTAAAAGGATATGGATTACGCTTTTTCAGTATATCCACCTCCCCAAAATATTAATTATTCATTTTCTCATTAATATTAACATTCCATTTATCCCACAGACTGTATTTTAGAAAAGACTGCTTTTACGTAACTACAGTATAAGTGTAATCTTGACTGTGGATTTTCCCAACAGTATCATGTTCTACTTATAGCTAACCTGGTTCTACTGTCAACCTCGAATTCTATTTATAGCATCTGTATGCTTAGTGAGGAGAGAGCATACTAGTTTTCTAAATTTAATCTTTACGCGTAGATTCCATGTTCTAATTCATATTTGCTGCAGAACCAGTCTAAAGATATTTAGCGCTAAAAGTATATTTTATATTGGTCTATTTATGTGAGCAAAATATCTCCTTTCAAAAAATTTCCAGATAAATTAGAAAAAGGCAGCCCAAAAAAACCGAAACACAAAATAACAAAATCCTCTGAATATTATTAAGACAAGAGTGCAGCATCATGTGACATATTTCTGGCCGTGTGGAAAGAATTTTAATATTTGGCGTGAATGTCTTAAGATGGTTTCTAGTCAATGTGTGTAAGCTAAAAGAGCTACATATGAAAATTTGAAACAGTAAAGGATGCAACGAAACGGGAAAATATATCATTCTTTATTGAAATTTTTAGCATGTTATATGTGGATTCCGCTTTTTCTGCCTGGATTCTGCTTTTTGACCACATGGATTACGCTTTTTTTTCTTATCAGGGGTTGGTATGTATGGTCTATACTTTTAAAGAATATGGCACTAGATGCTCAACAGTGAGAGTTGCGGACATTATATGATGGGAAATATTAGAAGAAATGAATCTTTTTAAACTTCACAACATGTCAAATCAGAAGGAAAAAAAAGACAACACTGCTTGACAAACATTAAAAGAAGACTATGAGAGTAATGTAATACAGCACTTGGATCACATGATCATGTTTATTGCAGATATCCAGTTAATGGTCATTGAGCTATAGGTACACCTTTAGATTAGTTAAGAAAGTGAGTGTTGAATATATTTTAATTTTCAGTATATTTTGTGTTTGTATTCTGGTTTTAATCCATTTTTTATGTCTAGAGGTTTTACTGTAAGCACCTGCTGTAATTCTGGGATGTAATATATAGATTTCAGTTTGTATGCCTAGGTTACGCTTTTGTTTGCCGCTATTATAGTACTAAATATTAAATATGCTGATACCTCATAGGGGTTTAGCTAGTGTTTTCAAGGGACCAGTTTATGTAACCAGTATGAACAGGTGGTCTTTGTAACATAACCAATCTACCTAATTTTGATAGGTGGATTTGTTTTTAGCACAAGTGGTATAATCACAAGAGTTGTGGGATGACCTATTGTTTATCATTTGTCTGTATCTTAGGACACATTTGTTATCACTGCTTTTAAACAATGTTGAGTATTGCAGTCAAACTGTACACATACAATCTTTCCAAAGTCTCGTTGGTCTTTAATGAAAAATGTAAGGTTCAGACATCTATTATTGCAACATCAGCAGCCATCTTAAAATTCTTGTTTTTGATACTTATCCTGGAGAGAGATACATATCAGCATAAGGTTTTTGTTCAGAGAATTTCTTATGATGTCTCATTGGTCCTAATGAAAATTGTGCTGATCTGACATCCAATATGGCTGTCATTGTGGCCATCTTAAAAATCTTGTTTTTGCAACTCCTGAATGGAAAGTTATGTCTGATTGGGCCTAAATGAAAATGTTGCTCATCTGACCTCCAATATGGCCACCAGTATGGTCATCTTTAACAAAGGGCTATTGCTATTTCTCCTGGATGGCTGCATCAGCATGAAGTTTTCACCAAAGTTCTTATTAAATCTAGTAGATCCTAATGAATATGATGCTGATCCAATGATACCAGTATGGTTGCTGTTGTAACTGTCTGGAAAATCTTTTCTCTGTCTGAAATGGAAATTCATATCTTGGGGTTTACACCAAAAAACTTTTCATGGAATCTTATTGGCTCTAACCAAAAATGGTGCTGATCTGAGCTATAATGTTACTACCATAGAAGCCATCTTTAAATTATTATTGCTACTTCTCTAGGATGGATGGTCATAGTAACATATGATTTTCACCAAAAGTCTTCTTATCATGATCCTAAATCAGAATGAAGCCAATCAGCCATGGCAGCCATCTTGAAAATGTTTTAATCACTACTCCTTAAAGAAAATGGTGTCGATCCTAGATTAAACTTGGCCACTTCAATGGCCATTTTGAAAACCTTGTTTTGACTACTCTGAAGAAATTGATGGCAATAAAAATAAAAAATCATAACATACAGTGGAACCCTGCTATAACGTGATAATTGGGGTCCAAGAAATTGATGGTGAGATCAGTACAAAAGCATAACATACTGTGGAACCCTGCTATACGTGATAATTGGGGTCCAAGAAATTGATGGTGATAATAATACAAAAGCATAACAAACAGTGGAACTCAACTATAATGCGATAATTGGGGCCCAAGAAATTGATGGTGATATCAGTACAAAAGCTCAAATATAGTGGAACCCTGTTATAATGTTATAATTGGGGTCCAAGAAATTGATGGTGATATCAGTACTAAAGCTTAACATACTGTTCATTTGATCCTATTTGAAAACTTTGCTGATCTTACGTCCACTACGTCTTTGGAGCCATTAATTTTTTTTTATTGCTCTGAAATATCAGGTATGATTTTGACACTCATCAGTTAAAAAAACAGCTTTATCATGGATTCCTCAACATTCTTTTCAGCCAGTAAAGGATCAGATTCTTTTAGGGCCATGCTTTTTTAAGGATGAAATAATATATGTGACCTGCATCTATTATTGAAGTCATACATCAGTACAACCAGTTTACATCAATTTTTTGTAGGACCATGCCTTTTTAATGATGAAATAATATTTGTGACCTACATCTATTATAGAAGTCATTACACCAGTACAACCAGTTTACATCAATTTCTTTGCAGGGGTCCAAAAAATCAACTTGGTCATTGGAGGCAGTAAATAATTATATAGCCAATAAAACAGGTGAGAAGCATGTACTAAGGAATCCATGTTTTTGATACTTTTATGTTGTATACCCATAAAATGTACATTTCACTTAAAATATATCATGGCAAGTAAGGGATTCTCTTTACCCAGTTTAATTTTTTTAATTATTGAACAACATGCTTCTGTTTATTTTACCAGTGCTCTGCTTCAAGGTATCACTCCACAGTTTGAGCCAATTAGCTGTTATTGAATCCTATTGTAATATCTAAGAAAATCTCTCATAGTTGTTCTCTATTTTGTTAAACAAATTTGTTAATCAAGTAAGAATTTTGCTTACATTCTACAGAAGGCAGCTTTAAAGCCTAAACAGAAAAAAAAATGTTAAGTTACAACTAATGGCTTTAACATTGAATGACAAAGTTTGTGATTCTAGTGACTAACTTAGTAAGATAGTATTGATGCCACTAAACTTGGAAATAGCACACTGGATTTCATAATGTTGAAAATTAAAGGACATATATCAGAAATTTGAATTCATATAGTACTACCTTGAAAGCAAACTGGAGGAGGAATTTTGCTTTTTAATTTATTTTTACGCCAGGCTTTTTGGGGCAATATTATACATTTTATGTCATACAAATTCATATTTTCCACAATTTATTCCTAGCTTTTTCTATTTGCACACATTTATTTTCATACAGAAAACACTGATGGCATACCACTCTTTCAATTTAGGCTCGCTTTATTTTTATTTACTAGCCATTACCCAAATCCATTTTTATGAGAGTCAGGCATTTTACCTGAGAAGAAATTTCAGCAGAAAAGACAAATGCCCCACTTCAACGTGTGATTGTAGTCCTGTCCATGAAAACATAAAGAAAACTAAAGTTTTTGAAAAAATTCTTGCCATCTGAAACACCATGATTAATTTTCTCTGTATTTACAGCTAGAGAAGAAGAAAGAAAAAAATTGTTAAAAAGAAGTGCAGAGTTATTAAACGAAAAGAATCAGCTTGAAGCCAGATCACAACAGCTTAATGATAGTATAGCTGTAAGTAAATAATACAAGGGGCTTAATACAAGACATTGTCTGGGCCATATAGTATAGCCATGTCTAAATAATACAAAAGGCTTTATACAAGACATTGTCTGGGCCATATAGTATAGCTGTAAGTAAATAATACAAGGGGCTTTATACAAGACATTGTCTGGGCCATTTAGTATAGCTGTAAGTAAATAATACAAGGGGCTTAATACAAGACATTGTCTGGGCCATACAGTATAGTGAGTAAATATTGCAAGGGGCTTAATACAAGACATTGTCTGGGCCATACAGTATAGCTGTGTTTAAATAATACAAGGAGTTTTATACAAGACATTGTTTGGGCCATATAGTTTAGTTGTAAGTAAATAATGCATGGGGCTTTATTCAATACATTGTCTGGGCCATACAGTATAGTGAGTAAATAATGCAAGGGGTTTTATATGAGACCTTGTTTGGGCCATATAGTTTAGTTGTAAGTAAATACTGCATGGGGCTATATTCAATCCATTATCTAGGACATACAGTATAGTGAGTAAATAATACAAGGGGCTTTATATGAGGCATTGTCTGGGCCATATAGTTAAGTTGTAAGTAAATAATGCATGGGGCTTTATTCAGTCCATTGTCTGGGCCATACAGCATAGTGAGTAAATAATACAAAGGATAAATAATACTTGGGTTTTATATGAGGAGTAAATAATACAAGGGTTTTATTGGAGTCATTGTCTGGGCTGTATAATATAGCATGAGTAACTAATACAAGGGGTTTTATACAAGAAATTGTCTGGTCCATACATTATAGCCATGTTTAAATAATACAAAAAAGGCTTTATACAAGATATTGTGGGGGCCATATAATATAACTGAGTAAAGAATACAAGGGCCTTTATACAAGACATCTGGGTCATGTTTTATATTTGTGAGTAAATAATACAAGGTGCTTTATACAAGACATTGTCTGGGTCATATAGTATAACTGTGAGTAAATAATACAAGGGGCTTTATTTAGTATATTGTCTGGGCCATATAGTATACCTGTGAGTAAATAATACAAAAGGCTTTATACATGACATTGTGGGGGCCATATAGTATAACTGAGTAAATAATACAAGGGGCTTTATACAAGACATTGTCTAAGCCATATAGTACAACTTTGAGTAAATTATACAAGGTGCTTTATACAAGACATTATCTGGGCCATATAGTATAATTGAGTAAAAAAAATACAAGGAGCTTTATATGAGACCGTGTCTGGGCCATATAGTAGTATAACATGAGTAAATAACACAAGGTTTTTTATACATGACATTGTGGAGGCCATACAATATACCTGTGAGTAAATAATACAAGGGGTTTTATGCAAAAAGAATTCTCAGCATTGTAGTATCATTTCTTATAAACATTCCAATGAAAATAAGAAGGGATATACCACTTTGTGTATTTTCTTCAATATTTTGCCCACTGTTTTTATATTTTCATTTATTGAGTGATGAATTCACTGACTTGTTTTGCACTATCAGTCCTATATCCACCATTAGCATGTTTATTACTTTCATGTACATTTTAATCTGAATTCTGATTGGTTATACAGGTTGCATGTGCTCAACAGTCACACTGTGTGTTATTATCCTTGCATTGATTTCAGCTGAGCAGAATATATAGTTCTTGCATGGAAGTAATAAATAAATAAATAGTTATGGCTTTTGTTTCACTCACTACATTGTTTTATTGAGATGTGAAGTATAGATATTGGTCCCTATTTTGCATTGGCCAGTATCACATTGCAGTAAAACAATATATAAAACTTTACAAAGCCCATAATTGTATACTATTTAAATATGACCTCCTTTGATGACAAGAATGGCAATTTCTTTCTTTTTTTAAAAATATCCTTATGAAGTAGGTTGGGTTGTATTTTTTTACACACCTGGCCAGAGGCAGATGAACG
Source organism: Unio delphinus (assembly GCA_029339505.1). Taxonomy (NCBI): domain Eukaryota; kingdom Metazoa; phylum Mollusca; class Bivalvia; order Unionida; family Unionidae; genus Unio; species Unio delphinus. Next base: position 12,664,055 of record JAQISU010000115.1, on the reverse strand, counting down.
TAACGATGAGCGTGATGATGAGTAACCGATACACACATTATTGAGGTAGCTGGCATCTTATTGGCTGAGCTTGTTGCAACTCCAATGCCATATATCTGATCTTATTCTGATCAAGCTTGGTATGTAACCTTATATCATCATGATCTCAGGCAAGTTTGGTTATAAGTAAAGTCGACATGTATTAATAGAGCATTATGTAAATGTCACAAAAGGCTTGTATCATCAGACTGTTTCATATACTGATGAGTTGATCTTGCATCTGGTTGCCTTAGCTTGTTACTAATCAATTGAGTTGATATTTCTCATAAAAATTTGATCAAACTTTGTGTATAGGCTTATTTCATTAAACTCTTTGACAGATTTGATTATGTCTGTGCATATTAATGAGGTGATCTGACATCTTGGATGAGCCACTACTACTGTAGAGGCTGTATGGTTTGGCTTCAGAATTTGGTAAATTTCTTGGCTGACAGGTATTATTGATATCTTGAATTAGTTTGATGATGAATTTACAAGTTATGAATATTAATGAAGTACTCTGGTATCAGATTGTGTTGCATGTATATGATCTTAATATAAGTAAGAAAAGAGTGACAAGCCGCAAACTTTTGCAAAATTTAACAAAAACTTTATTTCTCGAGAATACAGAGTGAAAGTGTTATAAAAAAAGAACTTTTGGTATCATGAATCAAATTGCAAATAATCATAAAATTACATACTTAAGTCCTAATAATAAGTTCAGAATAAAATTCAGTAGAAGTCTATATTAAATCCCAGACTGAAGGTGATGACATGTCTGTGGTAGCTCATAGTACCAATAGTCTTTTGTCGAATCACAGTAATACAATTCCAGGTTTGAATTCACCATAAAATCCACTGAATGTCTCTTTCCAAGAATTATATAAGAGCACTTTTGTATTTCCAGAGAAAATAATCACTTGAATTCAATAATTGGAAGAAAATAGATTCCAGCCTAAATTAAAGCTCGACGCTGCATATAATACAATTTGAACTTTATATATATATATATATATATATATATATATATATATATATATATATATATATATATATATATATATATATATATATATATATGAATTTTTCCTTCAGTGTCAAGATTATATGGTCTTGTACTTGACCTCAGGTCAGAATTAGGATTTTTTTTATTTCTATAAACTATTACCAAATGGAAAATCACCTAGAACGATCATTATGTTTACAAGATAAAATGTTATTATTAGAAACCTATTACTAAAATTAAAATAGTAAACCTTGACTTTGTCAGGTACACCAGGTAATTTCCAATAATCTTGACCTTGGCCCAAATAAACATTATTAATAATGATCCTAATATTAAGTCCATACATATAGAAAACATTTTAGCTATGTATTTGCTTACAGAATACAAATAAAGTCAATTCAGGTCATGCAGAAAATGAATTCTTATTTGGACATGGTTAAGTCCAACATTCAGTTTTACATTTGCTGTAACAATAGATTGTAATGAAATAGAACAAATAAAAGAAAAACTAACAAACATTGCAAAATAATTAACAACTGGCTGGGCTTGTATCCATCCTGAAAACCATTTTTCTGATTCGATTTCAATCAAACTTAGTATGTAAGATTATAGTACTAAGATCATGGACATGTTGAATTATGAACAAGATATTTATTTGAATTAAGTCATTTAACATCTGATGGGCTCAGGTTGTAACCTCCATATGTCCTATTTTTGATCAGATTGTGTGATACACTTTATGTATAAGGTTATCATGATAATTAGTGACACCCACACGTATGAATGAGTTTTGCCTCTTGTAATGGTGACTTTTTTCCAGTCTAAGGGCAGAATGCTAGGCTTAAGTCATAAAGAGCAATATCATGTATATTTATGATACGATCTTGAATTGGGTTGGTTGATCTTGGTACACATTTTAGGTTTCAATCAGACTTTAGATATAAGCTTATTTCATCAAGATAGTACATGACTTTTGATAACACTGACAGCTGCCAGTATTAGGAGGCAGTCTGGCATCAGATTCGTTTGGCTTGTTTCTACTCAGATGGTTGTATTTCCAATCAAAGACTGATCAGACTTAGTATAGGAATTTATATTTTCAAGATTTCTGTTGAGTTCTTTATGAATAACATCTGCACATACAAATGTTAGCTTACTTGGCCTTTTACAAATCTCGATCAGATTTGGATCAAGATCCTGAATGAATTTGATTATGAGCATCAATTCAAATATGGTGAGCAGCATGAAGCCCATTTAGATAGATCTAGACTAAGTCAACAGATTTTACATAGGTATCTTTGTAAGTTCAATACCACCAATTGCTGAACATTAGGTATTTTACCTGCCATTGCAACTCATCAGTTCTGTCCAGCACAGCCATTTTCAACTACACCACAAATCCAACACTTTTAAACTTAATGTTTCTATTGCTACACTGTAATGGATATGTTACATGGAAACTGTTGACATTATGTGTTGTACCATAATGATTATATAAAGAGTTTTACTCAGTTGTATTATTGTTATTAATAGCGTACATCAACCCATGTCTTTAAAATGATATACACTGAACACATCTTTAAAAACTCCATATCCTCAACTTAAAAGTAAGTCACTATGCCTTCTTAGTACATTAAATAATTTTGTAGCAAAAATTATATTTTACTTGTTTGATGTTCATTTGAAGTGAATATTATTATTCTTTTTTTAAAACTATGTTTTATTTGATTTAGAGCCAGTAGGGCTGTGGCCTTGCTAGGCCTGCCATCCCTTACTGAAATGACCCACAAATTATTAAAATATGATCTTTATTGTCAAATGTGGATACCAGCTTGCCAGTATTTGATCCTGATTTGGGTTTCATATCAAATTTTGTGGATTTGGTAAGGGAACCACACTAACCTTAAAGTAGTTACTTAGAGACTGCGAAGTGGTTAGAGTGTCCACCTTAGAAGCAGGAGGTTGCGCCTTTGAGTCACAGTTGAGTCATGCCATGCATGGTGCTCAGATTTCAGTGGTTAGTGTTAGGACCGGTCAGCCTGGTGTGAGGATAATGTGACTAGATGGTACATGGTGCCACATCTGCAGCTTGATGCCCCAGTGCTACACATCACTATAAACTGCCACACTGCAGACATCATAGCGATATAACTGGAAAATTGTTATAGCTACGTTGAAAATCCAAATCACACACATAGTAATTGACACAAATTATGTTACCCAAAGTTTTCATTCAAAACAACTGCATGATTAAGTTGATGCCTATAAAATGTCTAAAAATGACATCCATCAAACAAAAGAATGTTCAAGGCAAAAGAAAAAATAAGCTTCTTAAATCTTTTGAATAGTCAGAACAAAAGTATAATAAGGAATATTCAGGTTCCTAGGGAAAATAAGAAGAAAGGGCAGCAATTTTGTTTAGTGAAATGACAGTGATATGTACAAGTTAGACCTTTAGACCACTTGCCCACCTTTGACCCCGCAAACAGGGAATTGAAATAGCAATAAAATAATAAAAAAAAACATTTTACAGGGACAGTTGAATTACATTACTGTTGGAGTAGTTGCTTAAAGTTAACACATTTCATCTGTCATAGATGAATGACCTGTTATTTATCTGTTTTTCTATCTTTATTTGCATCGGTAATGTTTGATTACTGATGGTCACATGACTGGTATGATATGGCTAAAAATGGTATTCTTTTTTCAGCAGCAAACAAAGAAGAAACAGGAAATGCTAGGAATTAACAAGCAGGCTCAGGCATCAGTAGAGAACTTGAAAAACTTCATTAAAGTGGTGCAGTCATAATCAGCTAACACATTTGTCATATACTCAACAAAACAAAAGGTATCAAGCATTAGTTGACAAAAAATATTTTCAGGATAAAACCAGATACATGAAAATAATACTTTGTCAAGGATCAATCAAAATTAATTCACTGAATTATTGTACATTTCCAGTTCATTGAAGCTGTTGTCTTAAATGCATTGAAGTGTCATTCATCACCATCGTCAATTTCTGCACATGTTTTACATTGGCTTTGTGATGCTGCACATTCAGCAGCCTCCCATATTGGACCACACTAGACCAAATCATTTTACTCCAAAAGCAGTTTTGTTTTTACGCAGATTGTGACTGTGATAAAAATACATTTTTAAGCCTTGTCCAATTACATTGCTCATAATAAGCTTGTGTATGCTTTGTATAATGGTCATTTTTGTGTGATACACTTGACCAATTTAAATAATATCACAAACATTTACGGAGTCAACTTGTATACCAAAGGATAATTAAGAAAAAGGATTGACAAGCAACAGTCAAATATCAATTTTCAATACTGTTATACCCTTGATTGTTCATGAATATATTATGTTGACTTGTTTCCACCTTGATTCCAAGGAATTAGAAGATTCCTCTTCTAAAGGATGAAGTTCAAGAAGCAATAGGAAGTTCAAAAGAAGAAGCAACAGGAAGTTCAAAAGAAGAAGCAACAGGAGGTTCAAAATAAGCAACAGGAAGTTTAAAAGAAGCAACAGGAAGTTCAAAAGAAGAAGCAACAGGAAGTTCAAAAGATTCAACTGAATGTTCAAAACTTGCAACTGAAATAATTATATAAACTCTGTCCAACAAGAAGATATTAGTTTGGACTTGATAGTTTTGACAAGAGCAAGTTTTTTTTATTTTGTATCAGTATTTAAAATGAGTAATTTTCCACATGTGGTCTTCAAATCACTTTTATTTCTATTGTTTTTTATTTTTATTTTATCAGGCAGCAAGAAATATGTCATCTGTTCTAGTAAATTGCTTTTATCATTTTTTAAAATCATAAATTTGTTTTCAGATTTGCATTGAATGAAAAACCTCAGAGAAATCAGGCACTAATATAAAGAGGAACATTTCGATACATATTATTTATTATTATTATTTATTATTATTATTTATTATCTGCCACCATGAAGTCATAAGCACTGGTCCTTCACACGATGACTGAGGAATATGATCAGTTTGTAAACTTAACTTGAAGTTAAAATTCAACTTGAACAATTTGAATAAAATTGTACCACATAAAAGTTAACAATGGCGCGATTCTATACCTAAATAATTTTGCTATTTATCATGAAAATCTTGATTTTCATTTTGCTCTTATTGATGTAATTATCCATTCCCATGCTGTCTCATTCCACTTCTTTTTGCACAAACGTTCACCAGAGCCTAAGTTATACCCCTGGTGTCATCATTGGTACAAACAAATCTATATCATCATGGTTAGATCACTTTGTCAAATTCCTATCTAAAAAAACAAATCATTATGATATGATTTTGTCAAGTTCCTATCTAAAAAAACAAATCATTATGATATGATTTTGTCAAACTCCTATCTAAAAAACAAATCATTATGATATGATTTTGTCAAATTCCTATCTAAAAAACAAATCATTATGATATGATTTTGTCAAATTCCTATCTAAAAAACAAATCATTATGATATGATTTTGTCAAATTCCTATATAAAAAACAAATCATTATGATATGATTTTGTCAAATTCCTATCTAAAAAACAAATCATTATGATATAATTTTGTCAAATTCCTATCTAAAAAACAAATCATTATGATATGATTTTCATTCTTCAGAGGCATTTGAAACTATTTTGTGTTTGAGGTCTCTTTTTCTGTTAGATGTCAAGTTAATTTTTCAGACACCTGATTTTGCAGTAATTACACTTAATATATTATAGTTTATATATTGCAAGAAAATAGTCTAGTCATGTCAAAAGAATGAAACTGACCTGTTTTTCATTCTTTGGCTGTGTACAGCTTGGTTCTCCAAGTCAGTTCCTTGAATACAATTCCTTGTAGAGTTGTGAAATTTGATATGTACAGTTCAGGCAGAGAAGTGCTACACCACAAGACCCAAATTAGATCACGGTAACCTACATTCTTAATTACTTTGTGCATGTTATGTTTGGGTTAGTTTTTCATTCTATATCAGTTGAATGAATGATCTTGAAACTAGATATATGCATACATCCAAAAAGAGATTACACTTCCAAACAAAAATTACCACTATGACATATGTCTGCTAATTATAACAGTAGCTATCATATAGCCTCTCACCATACAGAAAGAATCAAACAAGAATGTAATCATCAGAGATATATTTGTGTACGTTGCTATTAACAGGGATAGCACTTTGTGTTCCATTACTGTTGACAGGGATTGATACTTTGTGTACCATGCCTTTAGTTAACGGGGATTTACTTTTTCTGAATAAATGTTGAGGGGCATTAATTACTACTTTCATTGACTGGTAAGGCGTGGGATTTATCCTCAATGTCTGTTCATAATTTTTTTTCTGGCATGGATGGTATTTTTTTCATTTTGGAAGAGTAATGATTTCCCTCAAGGAATAATTGAAAGTTGTGGTACCACTTTTTGTTCACAATCCTATTTTACATGATTATATAATATCCATAGTGAAGTATTTATTGTATGAAGTTTAGGGTCTATTATTTTATTTGCCTTAGAGTTGTGTGAAATTTCGGTATAACCCTGCTTTGTAAGCAGACCAGCACACTTAAGTGTGAAGTTTGTGGCTGTGTTTATACTTGTTTATACACTCATTTAATCTTAATTCAATACAACTGATCAATCTTTATTTATATCTTGCATACCTAGATTCGAACTACAGTAATTTCTTCTTTGACATCTGCACATAGATATCTTAAGGTGCAGTGAATAAAACTTGCATAAATTCAAATACATTTTGAATCGCATTCATACAGTAAAGCTGAAAATATTGAGAAATTGTAAAAGAGGGGGTATACAATAAATACAAAACTGAATTTGTGTTTTGCTCCAAGTTAAAAAAAACTTTGTTTTATTTTGGCTTATGAATATATCTCGGCTTGATTGCCTCAATTTATCCCTATGACATACCAAACTTTCTTTGCAATGACTCAGAACAATACATAGATGCAGTTATTTGTATGTACAAATCGGACCCAATCACAACTGCATAGAACCTGATATGCCATTGTTTATTGCACAGATGAATTCCACATGTTCAACTGATTTCTCCTTGTCAACGCAACTGCATAGACCCAATTATGTTTGTAGACAAAATGATGGCAGATCTGGGTCAATGTAGTTTGCTGTTGTTACCAACTTTTGTGCAAATATATATGGTATGTAAAGCAATACAGTGGGACCCCGCTATAACACTGTAGTTGGGAGCCATAGAATCCGACCGGGATATGAACCGAACCGTGTTATAAGCAACCATGTACAATACCAACACATTTTTGGATTTAATTGCAGAGGGTGGGGTACATAGACGGGTGCGAAAATGCATGGCACAATTACCATTTTTGATCAATATATATTAAATGAGAAAAACATTTGCTGTGGTAACAGAAATTGCAGATTTAATATATTACTTTATTCAGAGAACCATGCATTAGTACATACACGTGTCTAATTTATATATACATGTATAATCTATTGCATGAAAAGAGTATCAACACCGTGTACTCACCAGCGAATCTTGTAACATACACTGAATCCATAATACAAATATTTCCATCGAAAATATCCACACAAGGATGTAAAATATTCAATAATTTTGTCACAGATCATTATGTGAATGAATTCAATGAAAAGAAAATAAAAAAAACACGTAACGGGTGTACGTAATGAATGATGAAATAGTACATGTCCGTAGATTAAATAATGGAAGCTAAAGTGTATTCTTATAATAACTACATGTCATCTCAGGATCTTTCTGTCTCTGAATTCAGTCATTGTAAATTTCAGCACATTTTCCCACCCAAGCTGCTAGTCAAAGTCCTTTGAACTTCCCGCCCAGCTATTGCGTCATGTTCTTTTGATGTACTCTAATACAGCAGGCAGAACTGGCTGTATTTTAACTACAGAATTATGTCACTGTTTAGCTCGGCAGTTCACTTTGATGATAAACAATGTACTTAAATTGATTGATTTATACATTCTGGTGAGAATCTTTTATCAACCCCGCATTGGCTATTGCTTAGTTGTGTATGAAATTAAGAGAACATATATCGGAGATTATTAGAGCAACGATTGTATTCAGAATGCATTCAAGACAAACACAAAGTAGACACGATGGCTTCATTACTCAGGAATCAGTAATTATAATATTGACACTTATGAGCTGTAATTTTTCAACAATAAACAAAGATCAAAGTTCTCAGTAGGCCCAGCAATTGGTTCGTATTTCCGACGTTTATTTTGGCACAAAACTAGAAGAAATTTTGATAATACATTTTCTACACGTTCTTTTTCGCACTGTTTAGACGAATATGAGAATGATAATTAAACTCTTGACTTTTTTTTTCATACTTAATTTTTTTTTTTTTAATTTTTTTTTTTGGTCTCTGAGAAAAATACATGTAATAAATTACCCGAAATTTCTGGAGCCATGCCACGACCGGGTTATATCCGAATTTGGGTTATAGCGGGGTCCCACTGTATTAGGAAAGCTGATGGATATAGACAGTCCCCATACAAGACTGATGATAGATACATCACAGAATATTAGGAAAGCTGATGGATATAGACAGTCCCCATACAAGACTGATGAAATACATCACAGAATATTAGGAAAGCTGATGGATATAGACAGTCCATATACAACACACTGATGATGCATCACATTTATGTGCAATTTCCAGCTGATGATATATTGGAATAATTTACAATGTTCTTTGTAATTAAACACATTGAATATTTCTCACATCAGATATTCTCCTTCAAGAAAAAAATAGTTCTTTAGAGCTATATTTAACAACAGACAAAGCAACATTCCAGATCATTGTTTAAAAAAGACTCTTTGAGAGTATTTTGAGATGTTAAAAAAATTTCTATACTGGAATGGTTTGGATAATACCTTTTAACTTGTTGTTGAGAATTGTCCAAAAATTTAATACTTGCAATTACACAGGTTTACTAAATTCAGAGTTATTATATAGCAAGTGTTTTATTGTGAATTATTCAATTCTCAATCAAATTACAGATTGGTATCAATCATAAAAGGGTCATTTCTTTATAGTTCTTAGAAAGCCCACACCAATTTGTTGCCACACATTACTTGTATTCTTCATACCTACATTTTTCTGGAAGCAGAGAAATATGCTCTTTGTATTTCAGTGCTTGTATTTGCTATGAACAAAGAATTAAGCACAAAATCATTTCTGAAATTCAACTGGTACTGACCATCAGCTTTAGGGTCACATGTTATACGAGTGGATTCTCACCAGTTTTTTCTGGGACACGTTTGGTTTCATTAGAGTGTAATGAGACAAGAGGTCTCTCTTTTCAAGGTTAGATGGTATATATAATAAGTATTTTCCTAAAAAGTAATAGTTTTACTGAATCAAAAAAGGAGTAATGCATTCTCCTGTTTATCGCTCTAGTCTGTTAGGTTCAATAGTACTGGTTTATGACATTTGTATTTTTGTTTGTTTTTAATGCAGATCTTCTTAATGTATTGTTAAACACTAAAGTAGACCAGATCTTGCTTATTTCACCACATGCCTTCCATCAGTTTGCATGGTTGTGAGTAAAATTTGTTGTGTAGATTCAGAAACAAACTGTTTTACTGTTGGAATAAATTATATATATATGATGTATGTTGGTGTAAATGTTGCACATTTTATCTGTAAGTGTGATCAGTAAATCTCCAGATGTGCATATTTTGCAGTTTGTATATAGTTAAATTTCTCCCTTTTTATACATGTATATTCAGTAGTAATAATATAAATGGAATTATTTTGTATTATATTGGAAGATGGCAGTCTTGCAGTTAATGCTTACAGAATGAATAAACAAGATATTCTTATCCCATTTTGTGTTTAAATGTAATGTATACATCTAAGAATTATTATATAGTTTGATTTAGTCGTAAGTTCCTATTCTTGCATTGCTGCCAACCCTTTTGGCATGAATAAATTTTCAGTGATTCACGCCAAATGTTAAAAAGCACACATTTCCCAATTCTCAACTATTTTAAATCTTTAATAAAATAACCGATTTCCCATTAAGCGCCAGTCATGATATTGGCAGTTGCTGAAATGGTCCAGTACTGCTGGTCACGATTTTAATGTAACTATAGCTGATTGGTACAGTTGGCCCAGTAGCAAGCAAACAGCAGAGAGGGTGAATCCGACAATTTTATAGAAGCGTCTATTTGGCAAACCAAGGTTTCCTCCAAAATAAAAAAAAAGTTTTCTTTGGAGACGCAAAGTCGTCATGACCTCTGCTGCTATGTGGGTAAAACTCGTTTTAGGATTTCACAGACTAATTTGTAAAACCTCACCTCGTAAATCAATCAGATTATTGGACTGGTCAGTGAGTTTGAAATTAATTCTCGTTAACGAATCATTATGACATCGCATATAGACTGGATTAGTTGGATCCTCAATTATTAAAAATCCGGGTGGAGCTGTTGGTGCAAATGAGTATAAAATATATCCTTGTTGACCTTGATTTGATCTTTCGAGATTTATTTGGTAACTTCCTTCGATAACATCACATGCTAAATTCACTGCAATCACCGAGGATATATTGACGTTTTGAGGAGCAATATGCCTACCACCACCATCTGGGTCATTATTATATTTGAGGATATTTGTTTGTGGTTGTGGTATTTTCTTCCATGCGTCGTGAATCCTTTTAAAACCATCATCGATGGCATCATTGAGAGATTTTTTTAGTTCTGGTGCATTATAACCTGGCAACTTAAAATCGGGGAGGATATCTTCTATGCGTATATCAAGTTTCTTTGCAAATTCTGTTCTTGTTTTAGGATTATTATGATCTAATATAAATCGAACAAATCGCGAATTGAAAAAATCCATGTCTGAGATAATTTTATTACACACCTCCATGTATTTGATGGCTTCATCTCGGTTAGGTGGGTTTTCACTAATTTCTTCTATGAAGTTATTTTTCAATTTTTCAAAATTGGAATTCACATCCGTGAATTGTTTGTTCATGTTGAATTCCTTTATTACATAATACTTATTGTCCCTGGATCCTTCTAACTAAAACAAACCATGAGCAAAATCAGAATGATTTAGTGGTTCAGCATATTAACCTAAACGGTTTTCGTATCTACCGCCGCTATAAAACGTATGATAACTATGATAATCCTCCTTATCAGAAATATAATCAGATTTTTTTTGGTTCAGGTGGTATATTAACGGTTTCTTCTCGAGGTGGTATTTCAGGCCATCCTAACACGGTTCTTATAGAACTCTGATAGATATCTACGACATACCCAGGTGAGTTTATCTCAATGGCAGATGATAGTGTTGGTTCATAAACCGTTATAGCGATTTTAGGTTCTTTTCCAGTAATGGATTTTATTCTGCATTGTAATTCGTTATTGATTTGTTCGATTTGGTAGGACCCAGATGGTAGCGAAACAACGTTCCAGTCTGGAGTATCATCGGGTTTATTCTTACTTGCAAACACCAAGGAATTATTCGGTTGTTGACCACCGTATGATTTTGATCCAATATTTGGCCAACTGTGATACACTCGTAATTTTACTAGTGCTATCTCCTTCACCGGAATTGCAGAAGGGAAATTCACACTGAATTCAGGATTCGTTGAGTTTATTGATATCATTCTGGTTTTCATCGGGTTTGTGCTTTCCGCTATTCGTTGCGATGTTGCCATTGTTATTATACTTATGTTGTTTTTCTGATTTTGATATCGCGGAATCATAAACACGTACCATCGCGGAAAACTCGTTATCGGATATTAATGTATCATCGAGGGAGGATGATATCATCGAGGATAATTGTGAGGACACGGTTGACACAACATGGAACCTAACTACGTAATCCTGTAGTTTACGCTGGCTGCATGATGATATTTTTTTTTTATTATTGAAATAATTCCTGCGATTGTTGTCGCCGCTGATATACAAAATTGGAACAGCTATCGGGGCAATCATTGTCACCGAGGATAGTATTATACCAGCTCCAGTGATTACACCTGATACCGAGTACACGTAACATCAACTGCGGTGATTCTTCGTCGGTAGTTTTTTTTTATTTTTACTTAATACTTCTCATTGAGTGTTTCGAGTTTAGTTTGAAATTCTCTCACCTGATCATAGCGATACTGCTGTGACATTGCCAATGATGACATTTTATTTATTACAACAGAATTCAATTCAGTTGTTTACTTAAATCCGCTATGAATTCCATGTTCCATGTTACTGAAACCCCAACCAAATTATTATCAGTGGATGCTATTATGAATCGTTCAGTTGTTTCCTTGTCGATAATCGTTGATATCATATTGTTGACTCTAGATGAACTCGTTGATGAAATATTAAATTGAGTCGGCGACACTAGTCTTAATCGATAAATACCTTTGACTTCCGTTTTGATATTTAATATGTTAGTGGATGGTGTCCACGTAAATGATCCATGTTGAATCGCGTACATGTTATTTATGATATTTTTTTTGTTCGTGAGGGATTTTTATTTTTTTCAAGGTTTTCTATCATTCTTGGTTGATCATCCCTGATGACATCGTTGGTCGTTTTAATATCTTCGCAAACAACTTCTATTCACCGATTAATCGTTATTTCATCGAGTTTTGTGCTAATATCAGCGAGATCTATTTTAACATCATCGTGTTTTGAATTTTTTTTACCAAAAAATTTATCAATGGCGTCATCGGTCCTGTTTAAGTTTTTATGTAACGTATTAAATTGAGATACATGAGCATCATAATCGGATCGCAACTTTGACAACTTATCCATGGAGGTTTTTATCTCCGTGAGTTTCGGTGTGGTCACCGGTGGATTTCCAAAGAAATCTAATAGTGGTTTGTCAATACTGTCAATTACACTTCTTTGTAATTCAGAAAAACAATCGAATTTAGTTATATGGTCGTCGTATTCATCGCATAGTTTTTTTTAATGGTTCTAAATTGTTAGTTCTATCCACAATAGTTGAAACAAGTACATCTGGTTTGAGTTTACCCTGATTGGAAAATACCGCGATAGCATTTTCCGTTACACCGCGTTGTAAAATATCATCAAGGGAAACATTACTAGTTTCCAATTTACCCTGACGATCTTGAAATACAACTATTTCATTTGGATCAACACTTGCGAATTTAACATCTCAGCTATTTCATCTTCGATTATTTTTTTACATCACCGGTTGCAGATATTTCCATGGTGGTTTTTTTCAGGCTTGATAAAGATCTCCCCCAAATATCAATCATGTTATTTTATATAATTTCTCTATAAAAAGCGAATACTCGTATATTCGTGTACGGTTTTATGTGGTGGTTTTCCCGATGGTGAAATATCATTGAGGACATTTAATACTTCTATACCGCATATTGGTGGGTCATTCATTTTCTGTGTTGGTAGCATAGAATACCAGATAGGAGTTTTTAAGCGGTTTATATAACGCATAAAATCTTTAGGCGGTGCTAATTCATATGAATCGAAATAAACAATCTCACGCGGATCAATCGCGTATGCAACCCAGTGGGTTCCAGGTCCGCTGCTGTTATCGAAATTAATGATACCGGTTTCAACGCTGTTTGGTTGTTGTGGTAATTGATCTCTCATAAAGCCACCTCTAAAGTTTTTTATCGCTAGTTTTTTTTAGCAGCGTCGAGTAAATCAAAATTTGACATCGGCGATATCTGCGATATTGTTGTTAGTAAACTGTTCCTAGTCTCAGGCCTTTTCCACTGTACCATGAATACGGAGTTCCTGGTAATCTTAGACCCTTTCCTGATCGTTTTTTTTTTTTTTTGTATCACTGTCCGGTAGCTTTCTTTAGTGCCATGCCTGCCGCTGTACCAACGGCTCCTGCTACCGCTGGGGCCGCTGCCGCAATCAACGCTGGTAACGCAGCGAAAAGTGGGAATATACCACCTGATTTTATCATGTTCTTAATTGCGGCCGCAGTGAGAGTGACCTGAACACCATTTTTATCTTTGATGGCATCATTGAAGTGTTTTATCTGACGAGCTGTCAATGACAGTTTATTCTGACCGCCAGATATCTAATTGTGCTTCAGCGATATTGTGGTTCCACATTGTTTAGCTGATTCCGATTGCAATTTTCTTAATTTGACCAGGAGTTAACGTAACACTAACATGACTATATGACATTTTATTTAATAAAAGATTGATCTAATTGCTACATTACATATTTTCCACTGGTGCATCAACTACTTTCATTCGTCCACCAACGCCTTCGAGTAGCATTGATTTGTCGCTGGGAATAACAGCAACTGCTCTGTAACTCGGGATAAGTGGAGCTGGAGGAACCGGAAGAGTTACACGATCTCGGAAATGTATGTCAAAGACGGATTGTCTGGTTAAGTCAAGATGTTCCAGCGTGAAGTAATAGATGGGATATAGTTTTCTAAAATCCAACTGTGATATTTGCAGACCGGTATCTACATTATTATCGCGTCCCATAAATGATAGCAAACGATGAAACGCTCGTGCTATTTGGTTTTGTCCGTAATTAAGTAAAATATCCTCGGTTGGTTCCTGTTGGCCGTTTATACTCAACGAGACTTCAGAAACACCTAGTTGATCAAATATATGGCTGCGTGCTTGTGAACCCAATCGCGCCTTATCCTGTAACGCAACAAATATATGCCGCGGCGCAGAAGCACCTTGTTTTCATGCCAGGTGCCAAGTAAATATACCATTAACAGTACTATCCATGGTATCCGTGACAGTCGTTAGCCAACTTAGTAATGATTTGCCGCCTGGTAATGATTTGCCACCTGTACTCATAAATGATGGTAATCTGTTTTCTGTGGTGATTGATGGAGTCATTACTGGTATCCACAGTGATAGTTTTGTTATATTTACTTTACCAGCAGCAACACCAGCACCATGCCAGATTGCATCATTATCACTACCCTTTCGCACGAGTACTACTGTATGCTTCGTGCCATAGATAACTTTTCTAACATTTCTACAAAATCCGAAAATATGATGCAGTGGAATCGTGCATGAAAATTGTCGACGCTGTCCTTGCAACATTGATACGCGTATTGCAAACCCTAAGTTGTATTCAGTATTAATGTTTTTTATAACATCAAAGTTACCAGCTGGTCTATCTTCGTGTTCAACATCATCTGTTTGTGGATCAACTGCAGTATTTCTTGGTATTAGCACTTTAGTATACTGAATGTGATCAGCGTTATCAGTGAGATCCTTAGAGAACATCATAGACGGGCCTGCTGTTCTTGTATAATCATCGGAGTATCTTGCCAACCCCACTAATGTTGTGGTAACATCAACATCATGTTCTATAGACTCGATTTCTCTTCCATCAGTCATATATCTAGCACTCTCAAATAGCGCCATGATAGCATTATTGACAAAACCAACTTTAACACCATCTTCATATGGCGGATCATTAGCAGCATGATTATCTGTTACAATTTCTCATTCTACTTCGATAAACGCTTCAGAGGGTAGACAGTATTTGCTGGTATCCTGTACTTGAAGTTCGATTCTTGATCGACTATTTGGTTGTTTTGCATTATAGGAATAATACTGATAATTGAGTATAGAATCATTCTTGGGCACTGGGGCATCTAAATCGAACACTGTATCAGGAGCCGATTTGAACATATGATATATTTCTTGATCTAAATCGTGATCTCGCTCGCGATTTCAAACCACTTCCCGCTATCATATTTGCAGTAATATTATCCTGGGCGCTGCTCAGTGATGCTATTTTTTGATCCACTGCGTTATATATTATTTTACTAATACTTGCAGGCATAATTTCTATAGATGGTAGTGGTCCTAGTGACGAAGTCATTGGTGGTTTCCTTCGCCGCCGAACTAACGCTAGTAGTTTTTCTTTAGCCGCGGAAAATGCTTTCCCGGCAATATCACCAACAGCGCTAATACCCTTATCACGAATAACATCAATAGCTTTCATTGATAATTGTTTTGCGATTGGTGCTATTTTAGGAGCCATTCTTGCAAATAACCCTGCAATGGTATTACCGAGACCATCTCCATAGTACGCTCTATAAACAGGCAATCGTGAGTTTACTACATAGACCATGGTTGGTTTGTTGTGGTTGTAGTGTATGATCATCTTATTTAAATGCTATTGATCTAATAGCGAAATTCGAAGAATTTTCGACGAAGTCATCAAATTAATCACTATGGTAACCGTCTGCTAGCTCATCAATAAACTCTCGATATACACCAATATCCATGATACCACCCTCAGATAGTCGTCTGCAGATATCAGCTGCCTCATTAATTACTTACGGTGAGTTATTTCCAGCTCGTTTCCCTCCTACGAGAACTTCTAATCGTGATATATCCCCGAGAATACTATTAGGACAACGAACTAGACCACTACCTGAAAATCCTCTTGGATATCCATCTCCATTTTTTTCAGTTGTACCAGTTGCACCTTGCTCGCGAGATAATTCATCCAGTGATCTGTCAATTCTTTCTAAATCATCATCTTCGAGTTGGTCAAGTGATATATCCCATTTAGATTCTTTTTCTTGTTTTTTTTTTGTCTCCGTGTTGCTGTTTGACGTTTCCTCTATAAATCATCCTTAAGTGGTATATCCCATTGAGGTTCTTCTTGTTTTTTGTTTTTTTTTGTCTGTGTTGGTGTTTGACGATTCCTCTCTTGTTGTCGTATTTCTTCTTGTTCTTGTATATCATAATTATCAACTCCTTTTTTTAAATTCTATATACCCCAATTCTCTTCTATTTAAACGATCAATCCTCTTGTTTATTTTATACAGCCCAACAACCCAGTTATCGCGTGATATTATATTTCCTTTATAATCGTCTTTTAAAAAATCATTTTTTGAATAATATAGCTTTTAACAGCAACATCACCAAAAGCGTGATAATCACTGGGTTTTAATATTTGAATTTGTTTTATTAGTGTTTTAGCCTCAGCGGTAATTTTATCCACTAAAGAAACACCCTTTGTTTTACCAATATTACCCTGTTGTTCTTCTTCATCATGTGGTTGTTGTTTATCTCCAGCTATCTGTTCTAACAACGGGAGAATACCCTTTTTTCTATCTTTTTCGTCAATAGTCTCTCTCAAAATAACTCTCTTAGTAGTTGAAGTGACGGGTTTGAATAATTGTTCAGTATCTGTTGTGAAGCAGTTTGAAATTCTTGTCTCATTTGAAGCTTATTTCGAACAGAATCACGAACTGGAATAAACTTCTTAATCGCAGCTATTCGTTCACGTGCTAATTCAGTCGTTTGTGCTTCATTTACCATTATAAATTAATGTACGATTTAAATTGTAAGTGAAAACTCACCCCCAAATTCTTTTGAATTTGACAATGTATTCTACTTCCGCGTAGTGATAAATCACCATACAAAACAATATTACACTATCTTACCTGTCTATAGAATTTCGTTCTAAGTGAGTAAGCGCATACCTGTCTATAGAATTTCTGTTCCGTACCTGTATTACTCGTGTATGGTTGTGTTTAGAGTGTCAATTATCATTTACTATGTTGAGGCAATCAAAGGAGATTTTTCATTTTGGCAGATAATCTCTTTTATTGTTTTGATTTTCGAGTCAATTTTGCATTTGATTTCATATTGTTTCCCCAATTCACTTCTGACCTTTCCGACAGAATGCAAGGGAATTATTTACTGTGTTGAATTCGTTTGATTAGTCCATACTCCCTTGGAAGTACATATCTATTATTCCGAACGCTATCATCAATATCTTGAAATTCAGAAAGAATCTGATTACAATCTAATTTATTTGACAATTGAATTCCTTGATTTTTCAAATTTGAAATTTCTTTAATAATGACATTCATATTTTCGAAATTCATATATGAAATATTATATATTTAATATGAAATTTAAAAAAATTAGGGGTCAATTTTTGACCCGTTTTTTCGTATGATATAATGAACTCCATTCGCTCTAAGGTGTATTAATATCTTATTGCGCCTATAGATATTATGCAAGTTATATATGATGAACTCCATTCGCTCTAAGGTGTTATACATGAAAAACCCCATTTGGAACCCCTCAGGTGTTATTCACATCGGAGGGACCCAGAGGTTACAATATAAGACAACACATCCCCATTTGGAACCCCTCAGGTGTTATTCACATCGGAGGGACCCAAAGGTACCACGAAACATAGTCCCCAAGAGGAGATCTAACTCGTCAAATAAAGGGTTAGAACTCCAAGAAGGTATATTTCGTGAATGGACGTCACACTTGCATATAGATACATGATATTTACAAGTATATACATAATGGTATTTACAATGAAATGAAATGGTATTTACAATGAAATGATATGATATATACAAGTATTTACAAATACGACAGCACAAGACAATACAACATATAATAATGGATTATAGGTAGACACACATCACATACACATACGGGGCTGTTCTACATTCAAAATTAAAACCCAATACCACAACAAAATCACCCGGAATGAATGCAAAACACATTCGCACCGTGTGACGGTGTGTGACGTATGGTGGTTTCACGGTTTGAAATTCGAATGGCTTAAAGCCCAAATACTATAGGAGATAGCATGGTATATAAGCTAACTAATACATGAAAACCAATGACAGAGGTGTGCGTGTACTTAATTATGATTATTGACAGCATTTAAAGAAAACCAAATACTTCTAAAAAAAATCAAAAAAAAAAAAGAATTCAATTGTTGTAATACCACATATTTGATTCGTTTTCTCACAAAACAAATACTTGATTATTTCCATTGAGATACGTAGCAGTTAAACCACAACAAAAAAGCCATTCAGATCCGTAACTCATATCTCTGTTCAAAAACCGTATACAAGCCCACACGAGTTATTCTCCCTTTGAGATCCGTAATGATTACCTCTCTTTCATAACAGTATACAAGCCCACACGAATTATTCCCCTGAATATTTTATATGTAAACGAATTTATTTATATGTCCGGTTCGCTTTGAAATCGCTGATTGATATATTTGTTCTGCAGCATATCGTACTGAGGCTCTACAAATATCGAAATACTTTCCAGCTTCATTTATTCATTGAAATACTCTTTCTTCGTTATTTTTTGTATTAAATGATTGTATAGGTCTCGCATTTTTCGAGTGTTTTCCAGTTCCTCCTCGTTTGGTGTTTTCACTCTGAGTAATAGACTTTAGATTCGATAAAGAAATGTTCTTAGGATTAGAATCAATATGATCAACTACAAAACCATCTTTTATCAATCCATGGAAGCACTCGTATATGATTCTGTGACAATACTATTTTTTTCCCTCCAGCACTAAACATAAGATATCCAGGACTAGTGTCCGTCCCTAATGGTTTCTTCAGTCTGCAGTGTCTGACAATACCATCACCAGATGCTTCATAATCAATGATCGTAAGATGTAGTTGAAATTCTTGGTTCATTTATATAATAAATACTATTTGTCTATTTCATTACTTGGTTTAATTATTACTTGAGAATCTATCAATGTAGTCTTGAGGTGTTTTTATGATTTTGTCCTTCACTCTGTCAAGGACTCTGTCAGGGACAGAGTCAGAGTCGAAATCTTTGATGGAGTTTTTGACGGAATCTTTGATTCTCTTATCATAATAGCGCTTTAGCTCTCTGTATCGCTTACCACCGCAATTGAGACATAACTGCGACTTACCACGCACACCTACCCCACATCGTATGCAAGGTAAGGGCCCAAAACGTCTACAACGTAAGCTTTGTAAATGATATCCACAGAATTCATTTCTACATGATTTGTTACAAGCGATTACTGATCCTATCATAAACCATTTGCAATGATTCATTATATAATACATTTCTTATTTAAATACTTGTTTTAATTATAATATGGAGGAGTTAGAGAGATTATCGAAAATTACGCCTTGGAAAAATTTGAATTCAATCTCGATAGAGTCTCCACTGATGTACCAAAGAATCTAATAAGTTATAGAAGTATGTTGGGTAGAATCCATGATTGTTTTAATGAATTTAAGCGCGATGGAGCATCTCACTGTTGGTCAACATTTCGAATTGATGGTAGTGTTGATGCTACCATGAACGACGAAAGAACATCAGTGATAATCTCACATCTTGACAAGAAAAAGTATTTTTTCTAGAGTGAAATTCATTATCCAATCAGAAACGGGGAATGGAATTATACGCGACAAATTTGAACCCATCTTGAAAAATAAGAAAACTGTCACTGTGAGTCAGGATTCCAAACCAGGAATTCTGACTGTGATTGACAAACCGTATTACGAGAGATTCTATCATGTAACAGCAGTTGTTTATGGGATCTATTCGATAAATGATAAACCGAGTATTGAAAAACTAAAACTCGTGAAATTGTCAGGGAGAATAAGACAAAAAAATAAACGAATGGGGATTAACAGTGAAAAAGAGCGGAGCAACAATTCAAGATATAGCCAAATTAGAAACATCATTAAGATTCCCAATAACCGTAATGACGATAACAGGAGAGGTATTACACGAATCGAAATATAAATCAAATGGAGCTCCAATCAAATTATTGACCATAATGAACATGCATGGATACCTGTGGTAACAATATTTCCGCGGGATAGAACCATAAAATATTACACAGGAAATTTATTTGATTTTATTTACGAGTTAAGTAAAAATAGATCCTGCGTCAGTGTGGTTACTTTACAGTTTTGAAGACGAATAGGGTAAATTCGATCAATTTGTAAGACCCAATGGCGAATTATACCGTACTGAAGCCCTCCACAACGAGATGGAAAAAAACTAGCTAGTGGTTTTTCAACGGATTACGACGAACAATTACTAACAAACTGTTTTACAATACCGTCAGTTTCAGCTGATTTCACGAGAAAGAGAAATCTATGGAAACCAACACGCGCAGAATTTCTCTCAGATATCGAATCAAGCTGCGTTGCATACGGCCATGGTGGATTATGGAATACAAAATTCGACCCCAAAAATATTATTTCGGTTGATATGATTGCGTGTTATCCAGGGAGTTTTCTTGGGTATGGAGAGTGTTCTGAGTACTTCGAAAGATTTGGACATCCCACACACGAGATGACCCGTGTTGCGATTAATGGACCACTGCCCAATTTTGATCTCACCGGATTCGCTCGTGTGGTATCATTTGAGTTGGCTAAAGGACTTCATCCGTGTTGTTATGTTTGGTTTGGTAGACACATCTCTGAAAAACACTGGATGCCAATAGTGTTATTACGGTATATGATTGATTCTAAAATACTGATATCGCTGATTGTCAGTGAAGCAATCACATCATATCGGAAACAAACTGAAGTCTGGTTACCACAACTCGATAGTCTACATAGTATAATCACCGAAAATAAAAACAATTCCCCAATCTAGACGAAGAATATATCGTGAAATGGTCCCAAAAAATCTTTGAAGTTAGAAATAAACACGCAAAAGGTTTCGGTAGAAGAATAATTGGTAAGTTCACACAGGGTGGAAAATACGACCACAAACAATATTCTTCACGGTTGATTATAGATGATGCTGAATACGATTTTATAATCGCAGATGTAACATCTAGGGGTATATGCGTCGATCGTAAAGACGCTTTCTTGTCCGATGGAATCAAATTAGGTACAATTGTTACTTACACAGATTGAGAAAATCCTCAATATACGTACTTAAGGTCGTATATGCTGGCTTGTGCTTCTATTAATTTACTTTCAATGATAAATAGATTTCCTGACACCGCAGTTAGAGTAGCCACTGATTCATTTTATATAGACGTAAAACATAAAGAAGCAGTGGCTGAATTCACTAATTTAGACGAGAGTTGGGGAGCATCGAGAATTAAAAAGGAAATACTGCGTGATTAGTCTAAATCAGCAGATGTCACAATTGAAAACAATTACTTGAAAAATAATCAGATATCAGAGCTATCTAATGCACTGTCGTGTTCCGATCCAATATGTAGATATAAAACCAGTTACTTAAACGGCTGTGGTGGGTCAGGGAAGACGACTCGTGCAATCAAATTATTTTGAAGAAATCAAACATGATTGTGCTAACACCAACACACAGACTTGCAAGAGAGATGAAACAGCGAGGAATTAATGCTTGCACACATAGTTTCTTTCGATAGAAAGGTGACGAATGGGCTCCTGATCGAATGGGCGAGAAATATATTCCTGAAATCATCATTTGGGATGAGATATGCAGTGTCATTAGATGTATTACAAAGGTTTCTTGATCGGCTATTGCTAGCGAATACAAAAGTGATAATGTGTGGCGATCATGGTCAACCACCACCATTTGTCGGTTTGTCTCCACATAATTGGCTAAAGAATTTTGTAGAGTATTATGAAGAAATTAATACGGATCATAGAGCACTTGATAATGAATTACGCGAGTGCAAGAAACTAATCAGATTACAACCCGATAGAATCCAGTTTGAAATAGCGCGTGAAATAATTTCGGAAACCCCATTAAATGATTTCTGGGAAGCATGGAGACCAAATGATTTGATAGTGGCAAGTAGAAAGATAATCAGATATACACTTCAGATAAAGTTATTTAAAACAGACAAAGAAAAATTTGCAACACTTCCAGTGCCGCTGTGTTATAGACCCAAGGATACACGAAGACAAAATATCGAAGTTGATATTCCAGGCTTGACAAAATCAGGGACAGAAAAGCAGATTCTAGTGTTAAATGATATTGTGTTAGTTGATATTAATGTTTTCGAAGATGCATTGCGTGCTGATAAATCCCCATGGAAGCTAGGATACGCAGTGACGATACATTCTTCGCAGGGTTAGACTATATCAGATACAATTGTTTGGATCATAGATAATCGCATCGAGTGGTCGAGTGTAGTTTCTCTTGCGGTGTCCAGAGTACGAAGAATAAATCAACTTCGAAGAGTTGTTTTAGATGATAATATCACTACAATAAGTGATATTGTCAGCGATGATATAATCAGAAAAAAAACCTCTCTGGTTATAAACAACAGGACAAAAAAAATAACAGAAAATTTGATATTGATGCCGAATTTATAATCACACTGAAACAACAACAGGATAATCACTGCGCGAGTTGCAATTGTATAATGCATTGTATAATGCGGATAAAGATCCGCGCAAATTTACCGTAGACAGAAAAAAATAGCAGTATTGGTCATACCGGAGATATTGTGATGCTGACTTGTCTTGAGAGCAACAGACACAGAGGTGCTAGTTAAGACCACGTGGCGGTAATTGAGTATCCTCGGGTATCACTTGTAGTTGTTCACGAGTAAATCCTCGCTGAGGAGCAGTTGAATCCAACCTATAGACTGGCGGTCTACCCGTAGATCTCATTATGCTAGATATTGTATGTGCAGTAACACTCCAAATAGGATCAGTAGCTCTTTTTTGCCGCCTTCGAGCTTTCTTGGTTCATATAAATACCTAACAGTGACATTGCCAAGTATTGGTTGTTTTGAAAAATCATTTTGCAGGTATATACTTTTTCTTTAATCGCGCTGTTATGTTTCATATTAATTGTTCGAGTAATCTCACTATTCAGCGCGGTAATTACGCCTGGTAATCTCTTGACCCATTCACGGGATCGTTTATCCTGAATAAATTCCTTCGCGTATTGATATTCAAAATAACCGCTCAGTAAGTGTCCGATTAAATCGTTCAACAATTGCCTGATCGCGATGTAGTGCCGTATGTCCTAGTCTGATGGTGACATTATGATGCTTCATTGTTGATAACACTGCACCCTGAAATTCCTTGCCAGGATCAACTTGTAATAGATTTGGCCAGTGCAGAGGAACCATTCGATAAATCCTTTTAAACGCAGAAGCCACTTCAGTTGATGATTTTGTCTTTAGAGGTTCTGCTTGTTTGTATCGACTCGCAACATCAACTACGGTTAGCGCATACTTGTAAACACCATCATACGGCAAAAATAATATATCAGCCTGATGAACCTCATTAGGTGCGTTGACATAAAAATGCGAGTTGTTAATTTGTTTAGGTGGTGGTAGATAAATTTGCCATATCGCTTGTTTGGATAACCAATCCGCTGCAGTGGTATTTTTCACCTTTGCGGGGCTAGCCAGTTTACCGATTGCTGATTTACCCCTCCAGTATCCTCTTGGAGAATAATAAATAGATTCCATGATGTTATTATTTACCAACACCCAACATCAATTTACTTTTCATCGCCGATTTTATCAACCGTGAAGCCAATTTTTCTTTGAAGGATTTATCATTGATAGAATTAAACGCATGAATCAATTTTACATCTGCGATATGTCTGTGTTGCAGATTACTGCTTTTATAAGCAACATCATGAGCATGACACGCCTTATCAATAGCATTTATTGGGTTTTCCCCGGGTCGATGTTGGTTTTGATCATCGAGTCTGATATCGAGTCTGGTCCCGGGTCCACAATAACTATATCCTGAAAGGTGTTTTTCTCCTGGATATTTTACCCATGGTGTTCCTGGGTGTTTTACTAACTTGGCTGCAATATCACCACCTCGTTTTTTTATAAAAAAAAAACATCTCCAGATTTTATAGAAACAAATCTAAATTGTTTGGTACCACATTCTACACACTTACCAGCAAGTGCTGATCTGTTATTTTTAGTTGTAATCGTCAAGTCGTTTGTGCTAGTGCGTTTCTTACATTTCACACAATATAGATCCCTAATTTATTTATAATAGCATGAATGTAATTGATTTTTCGGCGACTAAAACACGAGAACCAGTTAAGCATCATGCAGCGCTACCGAATTCTATTCGTATGATTATAATCGGACCATCTGGAAGTGGCAAGACACAACTGCTACTTAATTTAATAACAAGATGGATGAAATGGGACAAATAGTATTTAATAGCTCTTAGTGTAGACGATCAGCGATGTTACGAGGTGTTAAAGGATTTTAACGAGAGAGCAAAATCGGAAATCGATGAGGATATTATTGAGTTTATAACCGATATCGAGGAAGCACCGATCATTGATGATATTGATGGAAGTATTAACAATTTAGTCGTATATGTTGGTGTCATGTTAGACAATCAAAAGAATCCCGCTAGGATATTTTCCAGAGGTAGGCATAACAATATCGATGTGATATATGTCACCCAACGATATACTCAAATACCAAAAGTGATCAGAGATAACTGCAATATTCTTGTTGTATTCAACGGAGGTGACACACATACGCTACGAAATATTTTTGGCAATCCCACATGGATTTGTAACGATAAGTTTGCACGACTCGAGATCAAGATGTCGTGTCGGACTTGATAAAATATTCGGTTGAAATCGTAAAAAAGATTTTTAACCCCATAGCAGCAGAGAGGACGCGACAACGACTTTGCGTCTCCAAAGAAAACTTTATTTTTCGATTTTGGAGGAAGCCTTGGTTTGCCAAATAGACGCTTCTACAAAGTTGTCGGATTCGCCCTCTCTGCTGCAAAGCATTTTAGCGTATTTTAATCTCCATGTATAAGAGTAGATTTACAAATTCTTTTGAGAGAAACTGTGGCCTAACCTGAATTTTGTTCTGCGCATACGCCGCCAACACTGATTTAAATAACCAATCGGCATCGCATCTTAAAAATGTTTTCACCACCAAGAATAATGAAATGTATTGCACAAAAACTGAAATTTAGTTTAGAAAATACCAAAGATTTGCCTTTCATTCAGCCATCGAACATCGATATACATCATGCTTTGTGCCACAAATTTTAGCATTGGGCATGGTGGCAGATACAATGTGAGGAAGCACATTGGTAGCAAAAAGCACATAGGTTGGGAAAATTAAGAACTCTCAGCAGATTTCAGCTCTGGAATACTTTAAGCCATCGACGGAAGATCTGCAAGCCGCCAACACGTAAGCATTGTTCGTGAGTTTTCTTGTTGAACACAATCTACCTTTACCAGCTCGAGACCACGTTTGTTCCAACAACTATTCCTGGACTCTAAGATCTCTTCATGAATTCATGTCAAAATTCACTAATTTGTATCCCTATTTTCACTAATTACGAGCCTGGAGAGTTGTCAGCTCTGTTGCTGGTTACATTTGAAGAAAGTGGCTTCCACCACTTCATCATCAGTCCAGTTATGAGATGATTTACCTGCTTTTATGTAGTCAATGTATGTGCAGATTCAAGTTCATTTACCAGCTTTATGTAGTCAGTGTGTGTGAAGATTCAAGTTCATGATAGGCATACATTTTTACCAGCTTTATGTAGTCAATGTGTGTGCAGATTCAAGTTCATGATAGTTTTTTTACCATATTTATGTAGTCAATATGTGTGCAGATTCAAGTTCATGATAGGCATAGATTTTTACCAGCTTTATGTAGTCAATGTGTGTGCAGATTCAAGTTCATGATAGTTTTTTTTACCATATTTATGTAGTCAATATGTGTGCAGATTCAAGTTCATGATAGGCATAGATTTTTACCAGCTTTATGGAGTCAATGTGTGTGCAGATTCAAGACCAAGTTTATAATAGGCATAGATTTTTACCAGCTTTATGTAGTCAATGTGTGTGCAGTTTCAAGACCAAGTTCATGATAGGCATAGATTTTTACCAGCTTTATGTAGTCAGTGTGTGTGCAGATTCAACTTCATGATAGGCATAGATTTTTACCAGCTTTATGTAGTAAATGTGTATGCAGATTCAAGTTCATGATAGGCATACATTTTTACCAGCTTTATGTAGTCAGTGTGTGTGCAGATTCAACTTCATGATAGGCATAGATTTTTACCAGCTTTATGTAGTCAATGTGTGTGCAGATTCAAGACCAAGTTCATGATAGGCATAGATTTTTACCAGCTTTATGTAGTCAATGTGTGTGCAGATTCAAGACCAAGTTCATAATAGGCATAGATTTTTACCAGCTTTATGTAGTCAATGTGTGTGCAGATTCAACTTCATGATAGGCATAGATTTTTACCAGCTTTATGTAGTCAATGTGTGTGCAGATTCAAGACCAAGTTCATGATAGGCATAGATTTTTACCAGCTTTATGTAGTCAATGTGTGTGCAGATTCAAGACCAAGTTCATAATAGGCATAGATTTTTACCAGCTTTATGTAGTCAATGTGTGTGCAGATTCAACTTCATGATAGGCATAGATTTTTACCAGCTTTATGTAGTCAATTTGTGTGCAGATTCAAGACCAAGTTCATGATAGGCATAGATTTTTACCAGCTTTATGTAGTCAGTGTGTGTGCAGATTCAACTTCATGATAGGCATAGATTTTTACCAGCTTTATGTAGTAAATGTGTATGCAGATTGAAGTTCACGATAGGCATACATTTTTACCAGCTTTATGTAGCCAATATGTGTGCAGATTCAAGACCAAGTTCATGATAGGCATATATTTTTACCAGCTTTATGTAGTCAGTGTGTGTGCAGATTCAACTTCATGATAGGCATAGATTTTTACCAGCTTTATGTAGTAAATGTGTGTGCAGATTCAAGTTCATGATAGGCATAGATTTTTACCAGCTTTATGTAGTCAATGTGTGTGCAGATTCAAGTTCATGATAGGCATACATTTTTAGCAGCTTTATGTAGTCAATGTGTGTGCAGATTCAAGTTCATGATAGTTTTTTTTTACCATCTTTATGTAGTCAATATGTGTGCAGATTCAAATCACCACAAGCCATGATACCTCTTGTAGCATTTTGTAACATATATAATTTGTAAAACATTCTTTAAAACTAAGTTTTGGTGAAATGAAGTAAAATTATATTTAAACTATTAATTTAAATATAGACAAATCAAGATGCCTGTTACTTCATTCATGCATTAAGGCTGCTAAAAGTGACACTTTGTTTCTGGTCTGGTTTAGAAATTTATGAAATGTCTGAATTTTTATTTTGTTGTTTCTACCATGAACATCTCCATCCCCATATCACTTTTTGTAAATAGTACACATCACATGGTTGACAAGTTTATATTTAAATTCTAAATATTTTCAATACTGCATGAAAAATGAGAATTGGTTTAAAAATCTGAATAGTTATCATAGCGCAAAATGCACATTTAGAATTTTATTATACTTGTCCAATGTTGTGTAGAGTTGATTCATGGTTTTACAACATAAACATAGACAAGTGGAAGAAAACTTCATAACAGGAAAAGATGTGTAGAATCCATTAGAGGTCTTACAGCACAACACATGTCCATGATGTACACTGACCACAAGGAAAGCCATGTTATAGGTTATCACTGAACATTACTGATACTTGTATATACAGACAATTCTTTACAGTTCAAGCTTATAATTTTTTTAACACAAAAAAAACAACAATAGATGCTAAACCAGTTTCTTTTTTCCTTTTTCTTAATAGCTAAACAAACATAGGAAATAGTAACAACAAAATCTACAGAACTTTCACTATCCCTCTTTATTCATATAGCATACCATGATAAAAAATATTTTATATTTTACTTTCAAAAAATAATAACTTTGCTCACTATCATCATAAATACATACTATAACAAGTGATTATTTACTGGATCAAGGTTTTGCATAAAATGGTTCATATTTTTGCTAAAGTGACAGTATTAGAGAAAGTATTCTTACATTTCTAGTCTAATATTATTAGCACAAATACAGTAGAGCAGGTTTTTGAGTGTAGTTGGACATCTAAGCAATTTACATGTTTTATCAACATTTTTTTTGGCAGCTGTTTGAAATTCCACTTGTAACAGAATTGTTTTTAATGTTATCAACATTGATCAGATGATTTTCACCCCCTCAGATTTATCATGTCAAATGGCATGGCAGACTTCTCAGACCTCAATACATAAATTTTATACTCAAGTTGACTGAATGAAGGGTGGTAAGAAACAATTCCTTTAATAAACCCTTTAAAACAAAATGTTAAGTTATTTCGGATATTCATAACTTCACTAATGGTTGATTCCTCATAGCCATATCACATGCTTCTGACAGTTTTGTGAACTTTATGTCCAAGATGAGATACGTGTATTGAGTGAAACCCTCATCCTACTTAAATATACACCATTACATGATGCCATATGAAGATATCACTTTTTCTAACAGCTGACTTTCCTTTTATGATGTCATGTTGGTACAAAACAAAATTGCTTCAAGATGGTTTGTTAAATGTTTACTTACTTCATACAATGTGCAATGTATTATATAACACACACCTATCCAGTAACTACAGAAATAGCACTTCATTTTCCCCACATCAAAGCAGACTGAAGAAATCTCCACTTATATTTTAAGTGCATGACACTAGCATATATTTGTATATACATGTACACTAAAATGTACAATGATCAACAAGAAAGTGTCAGTTGCCCCAATGGTCCAAGACAACCTAAACACACTCTACATGAAATTGTGTACCAAGAATAGAAAAGACTTCTATGTCAATAAAGCAAAAGATAGTGCTAAATATTGTAGCATTTGCAGACATCATATTCATCTTCCTAATAATTAGTGTAATACCAAAAATAAATGCAGCAAAACAAAACCTTATTTTAGTGCAAAATGCTATGGACATTCATTTGTATCTAATGCAATAATATTTGGTCATCTACAAGGATATATAAACCATTTATATATAACCACAATAGTGTCACCTAAATATTATAGCAACATGAAGCCTGAGATCAACTAATATTGTATTGATATATTACAGTGTAATAACCTGAACAATGTTGAGTAACAAGCACCGATTTTACAAGTCTTTGATAAAAATGAGGCTTTTCCTAAGGAAAAAACTGCTCACCTTTAGTAAATAAAAAAAAAATTAAAATTTTCAAGTACATAGCTACACTGGATGTAGATTTTATTGGCTAATAACAAAAATGTGTAGGATCGAAGACAAATTTAATATAATACCTTTACCATATGTTAACATGAGTCCCATTATCATATTATAACACGAGGCAAAATTAGAATAAATGTGCCAACCTAGGAAAATGGACTATTGATTTACATGCCAGTGGAGTTTAAGTGAAATTTATTGGTCATTGATTAAATCTGGTTTTGCTGTTTTCAAGCACAGCAACACAAGTTGGTCATTTAGTGTTCAAGTCTCAGATTCAGCCAATGTGGGTATGTGAGAAAGCTTGCAGTAGCTTCTAGTGGGTCGGTGGTTCTGTCTGCGGGTTTTCCTGGTTCTTCCTCCACCATTAATACTAGCCTATCGTGTGCTCAAAATGACGTTAAATACAACAACAACATTTAGTGTGAAGTCAATTTTGGAATAAATTGCACTGCCAAGGACACGATTAAAGCTGATTGAGCTGGGTTCTTTGGTAGGATCAAATCTGCATCCTTTCAGAGTTCGGCATGCTTTGAGCCATTGCAGCTCCTAGTCATTGACTGAATCATTCAAGTTTGTTAAGATCTGGAAAATACTTAATGCGTTGGAGTCCATCAAGACACTGAGATTTAAATATGGTCACCAGTATCAACTGATACATAAACCACACTTGATGCAAAAAGATGATGTAAAAATATATGTAATGAACACATTAAATTGTATCCTCTACTGACATGAATATGCTGCAAGTAAATAAATGTACATAAATATAAAGTTTCTGCAAAAAGCTCGAGTTTTCCCCTGATTAAATATTACAAAATGTGGAATTATCAATGCTAATGAGGAAAGATGCTGTAAACCTGACTGCTATTATGAGGCTATAGAAATACTATTGGTTGCAGCTATGGCAAGTAGTAAATGCGTAAATAACCCAGAATTAAAGAAATCTAAATTTAATGACATTCGTTTTACATGATAAAGCTAATGATGGAAAAATAGCTTTACAATCAACAATAAGTGGACTGATCATGTTAAACAAAATGATGTGCCACACATGGTTCACGAGCCAATGTATAACAAAGTCAATAGAGTGCCAAAAATAAGCTGTTAAAACCCAACAATTAAAACAACTGAATCTTAAGAAACATAAATTACAAAAAAGTATTGGTTTGCATCTTCAGGTTCAACTAATTTTATAATCAGTCTGGTTTTTCTCAACATGCAGTCCATGCTGCACAAGTTAAAATAAGCTTTTATTCAACTTCACCCCCACCCAGCTTAAAAAATGCTACAATATCCAAGGATAAAATGCATCTCATTCTCAGGTTTTTACCCAGCCTATTCATAGGACTATTAGTGTTCCCACAAATATGCATTGGTGTGCAGCATTCTAATCAAATCTAGCAAAACACAAAATTATACATGACAATATATGTTAGCCAAATTTGCTGGCAATTCCCATTAATCTGATTTAGAGAAATAAATGATATCCCTTCCAACATTATTAACATACCCATGCATCATACACTTATCTAGCATGCAATGTCTGAAAACCCATCAGACCATTCGTATTATGTACATCATGTTACAATTGCATAGTGATAAGTAATTCTTGATTTACCAATGCAATATCCAATTTAAATGTAATTGTGTATTCACTGACAAGGTGGAAACCTCAAATACTTTCAAGCTTTTTTGGTATTTTCAATAATTACATCCAAACAGCAACAAAACAATTGAATAGGCTCCTTGACAAATGACAACTAATCTGTATGCAGTAACATGTATGCTTATATAATACAGATAACACCAACTTGTATAATAAATGCTGAAAGCCATTAACAAGACCCAAAGCATTTCTTTAAATATGAGGTATTGCATAGAATAAGCACCAATGTATATGTATATATACATACATATACATGTATATAAGAAATAAATTATTGGCTAACTTACAACATATATTTTAGGAAATTAATTACAGGAACATATTTTAGGAAGTTATAAATTTCCTCTTCACTCGGAGATACTTTACCTGGCAATGATCATTACACTGGTTTCAGTGGGCACTTATGTCATATGAATTACTAAAAGAATTGCCTTGGGAAATTTTTTCTGACATTTTTGTCTGGCAAGGTATAATTTCCTTGTCTTCTGTATACCCACCATGCAACTTTACAAGAGAACTGTTCCCTTGGGAGAAATTGATAGAATACAGGCAGTATCTCTTCTTCAATAAACTCTTGTGATTACTATTATTAAATTTCAGAATGAAAAAATTCATAGACTTGTGTGAAATTTCCACACATATGGATTAAATGACACTAACAATCTATATATACAAAATATTGAGTGATGAACGTATCATGATGAGTTTCAAAAGCAACAATTTGTTCAATATGGCATTAAACTGAGAAACTTATGTTGGGATTCCAGTTGGTACATTCTAGGGGACATGACTCTTCAAAATCATGCTGTGGAATGCTCGAGATCAAACTCCTTCAGGGTATCATCAATAAAAGCAATGTTGCATGTAAAGTTAAGATTAATGACATGGGCTACAACTCCGCCCAAAAAGGGAGAAAAGTAAAAATAACCCTTTAGAAGAAAACATCTAAACCAATTCAAGTCTTGTCCTTGAGATAATATCATTCTACTAAGTTCTGACCTTGTGATCATGGAAATCTACAAGTGGTGAATTTGAGATCATGCATCTCTGAGATCATGGAACACTGTGATGATTTGGATAAATACTGAAGATGTGGATTTATGTACCAAGGCATATTGTTCAAGTCAAGTGAATAATCTAAAGCTGTTGTTTAATGTAACAGCAGATCTAGGTCTATGATTCAAATATGTTTTCTGTTACAAAAGTGTTATACTGTATAAAAAAAAGTCTTGGTCTCATCAAAACATGGATTAACGAATTTAGATTACACACACACAACTTCATTATATTCAAAAAGTTACATATGTGTACAACATTAAAACAGCATAGACAATGAAACACAGTGTATCAGCAAACCCAATCTTCTGTGTTTGTTTTAAAAATAAAAATCAAAGCAAGCCATATTCGCTAAATATTATACAATTTCTTCCACAAATTAAGACTGTTTAATATATTTGTTAATGCTTGGTTAGTGAATAGTGACTTTGAGAAGAAGAAAAAAAATCAGCATGCTTCAGAGACTACAATAGTCATCAAATGAGAGTTTTTCTTTTTTTAAGTCTTGCTTATCTAGAAGAACAATTTGAAAAATTTCTCAACTCTTATTTCAAAATTAAGGTTTCTTCATGTTAAAATTGAAAACAACTAATTTTGCATCCATTCCACTATCTTTTTTTTAAAAACAAATTTACTGATATTATCTCAATCATCAAGATGAGCAACCTGTTGTTACATTTTATAAAATGAAATTTCAACTAAAAGAATTCAAAATTATGCAGAAGCATTAATTTTTAAGTATTTAGTCCAAATGCAGACAATGCTGTACAATAGTGCATCTTATCCAAGTTCCATTTGAAATCACAACCATATTATCGAAACACCTAAACTACTCTATATCATATTTAGAACTAACAATTCCATTTTTTGGACTCAGTCTTGTAGCTATGTTTTTGTGTGTTGCCATGTTCATAATATACCTCAACATATTATATTTTTTAAAAATAATAATATTCCAAACCTGAAAGTAAAATGCCCAGTAAATTCTCATCTATAGCTGTGTTTAAAGTATCATAAGAAAATAATGTAAAATATCAATGTAAAGAGGTTAAAGATATTAGTTAATTTGGGATCTAATCTGCCAGTGCATTATGTAACAACATATCTGCATCTACCATCCATACTTGCTTATGAGTCAAACTGCATAGACCCAGATCTGACATTGCAGTTGTTTGCAATTTGATTTGACCTATAATTGAGAATACATGTACATGATTTGTTATACTGGATAATATAGATTCCAAGAAGGAAGTCAGTTTTCAAACATGGCAACTGAGATATAAACTATCAAAAATGTGGAAGACTGTAGGTTGATTCTGCATCTATGAATTCAAACAGTTGATACTTATTTACTTATTTGTTTCTTAAAACGTAACATCATACTAAAAAAAAAACAATGTCACTTCTGGTTCAATTGCATAGTAAAACGTATTTATGAGCAAAACAAATCTATTCCTAAGACATCCAAAGGGAACGATCTATCAGAGAAACAAGCAAAAATTTAATACCTCTTCACCCACTATTATCACACATGTGAAATAAAGCAAAAACAAAATGGTTCTGAATGGTTCATTACCAAGAACGTTAGCCCCCCCCAAACCCCAATTTATTCTGTGATCACATGTGCCGCAAGCTTAAGGGCATTCCATGTTGCTCATGTAATTTATTTTGAATGATGAATGCAATCTTGTTGTAGAGTATACTTTTTTTTCCATGTCAGATTAGATTACATGTTAAGCAAATTTCTTTCTTGGTGATTAAAACCTGCATCAATCCTGCATTCCATTTTCATGGGTTTTGCTGAATCATATGTTCTTATGTAGCTCTTTGTTAAAAAAATAAAAATCACAATATTTAAAAAAAAAAATTAAAAACTGCTGTAATGGCCCATTAACCTAATCAGGTCTGTACATATGCATGGCAGTCAAATTTTATTTGGCAATCGTTTCATAATTTTAGAAATCTAAAACAATTTTCATTTTAATAAAAATTGGCAATGAGAATAAAACAAATAATAAGCCCAGATTAATGCAATTATCTGGAGATAAACACAATTTCTGAAGAAAGAAGAAAAAAACCACCAAAATCCTGGAATTTGTTCAACTTGCACAATTTTGATTGTGTCATATACCATTGTAATCACTGAAAAACACTGTAAAGTAACTTATTCCCCAGGGAAGTGTGTTAAAATGTATTGTACTGCAGTGTGTGACATTAAGTATTAGATTGTATCAGCCTCACAAAGGATTTTATTTTTAATATGCCATTTTTTAGTTGTAATCTAAATCTCCAAATAAAACTTAAAGTTTTATATATCAGGCCAGGTATTCTCAGCTTCTGAACAAGAAACAGAAGCTTTAACTTGAATTCCAGCAAAACTTTAATTAGAATATAGTTACATTTACAGAACATTTCATTTTTTTCTTAACACTGGACCCTCTACTAGTGTGCCAAATTATAATGATGATTGTGTACCCTAAGTATAACATCTCTGAGCCTGAACCTGATGTTGTTGTAGGGTTTAATGCCATTTTTCAGCACAAGATAGGCTATACATGGTGACCAGTAATAATGGTGGAGGAAGGACCCTGGGAAAACCCCGGAAAGAACCACGACCCTCGAGAAGCTATTGGCAACCTGTCTCACATACCCAATTTTGGCTGAATCCAAGACACGAATCAACACAGACAGTGATGAGATGGCAGTTATCCGTAATGGAGATTGCTTTAGACTGCTCAGCCACTAAGGGCCCCACCTGAACCTGAGCTCCTTGCTTAAAACATTTAATGAATACAGAGTCAGGTCTGGTATTTGTATTGTAAGCACAGATTCAAACACAAAAAACGAGGTGTTTTGTTAGCAGTCAAGACTAATTATACTGGAGAGATTAAGTCCTTAAAAGATGCACAATGAAAAGAAAATTCAACAAGAGGTCCAAGTAGATCTGGTATTTCTTACCTGGCTGACAATGGCCTAATAAACCCAATGCAAGACCAACCTGACAAGAAATCTTAGTTACAAGTATGCTTTCGAAACAAATTTTTACCAATGTTGTGGTCTGCATATGAAAACAATTGTTTCAAGAATTCTTCAAGGTTTTTTCTTACATCTTCCTTCATATTTAGTGGTAAAATGTCTCCAATACTGAAAGTCCCATTTGCTAAGAAGCTTTGGGCCAAAGTTTGTCAAATTGTGTTCAATAGTTCTTGTGAGAAAAATGGTGTGCTAATGTTTTTCCAACATTTTAATGATGAAATGAGATCATTTGCAAAAATTGGCTCTAAAATTTTGCCAAATGCATTTCACCAGTTTCAAAGTAGAAATTATTTAACATCTGCATGAATATGACAAGTTGTTATGATGGAATGCTTTCTATCAAGATGACCTTTATTCTGTGAAGCAGTCCAATGTTTTTCTATTTTTAGTAACTGTAGCCATATTTGAAACATCAGCACAGCTTCATTTGTAAAGAATTAAGAAGTAGTAGTTTCAAGATATTTTATGTTTTCAGTAATGATGGCCATTTTTGATGGTAGATCAGCATAAAATTGTACATACCAGAAGCCCTCAATGCCAAGATGCAGTCTGTTAAATTCAGTCAAATTCTGTTTTGAATAGTCATTTTCATGTTTTTGTATTGTTAGCAATAGCCGCCATAAATGTTTCAAGTTTTTTCTGTTTCTAGTAAGTGTCCATAACCGATAATGAATCAGTATCATTTTTAAATATGTATAAGGTCTTCTTGGCAAGATGCTTCTTTCATTTTGTTGTTGTTGTTGGGTTTAACATGTTTTAGCACATGATAGGCTATACATGGCAGTCAGTATTAATGTTGGAGGAAGAACCCAGGAAAACCTCGGAATGAACCACCAACCCCCGAGAAGCTACTGGCAAGCTTTCTAACATATCCACATTGGCCAAATCTGAGACTTGAACCCATGCTTATGGCAGTGATTGTAATAGAGTGCTTTAGACCATTTGGCCACTTAGGGCCTATTTCATTTTGAATAGGCTGTTTAAGGTTTCTCCAAGATTTGGTAACTCTAAACACATTTTATGGCAGATTGGCATCACTGGTATAAACCAGGAATGCCTTTTATGCTAATAATATGCTTTGTTTCAAAATTTGGTCAGATTATGTTGAGCATTTTAACTATGTCTTTCAAATTTTAGTAACAGCTTGTTATGATCTTTAGTTTTGTTTCTTTTGTTTTTTTTACGGTTTAACGCCATTTTTCAGCACAATATAGGCTATACATGGTGGCCAGTATCAATGGTAGAGGAAGAACCTGGACAACCCCCGGAAAGAACCACCAACCCACGAGAAGCTACTGGTAAGCTTTCTCACATAACTACATTTACCGAATCTTAGACTCGAACACACGCAGACAGAGGTGCGATGGCAGCACTTTTGACCACTCGGCCCCCCCATGATCTTTAGAATAAATGTGGAATGTCTTCATGTAAGGATGTTTCCAATCAAGTTTGGTCAAATTCTATCTTATATTTTGGATAAGTCATTTCAAGGGATTGCTAATTTTGGTACATGTAATTGCAGACATCAACTATGGTAGATCAGCACCATCTGTACAAATTTGAAAGTTCTTCAACACCTTGAGTATGGTTTCTGTGACAGATCGAAATCTGTTCAGCAGGTTTAGATCAAAAGTGGACTAAACAAAAATTTATTTTTAGCAATGGCTGTCATATTTGACGTTT
Source organism: Unio delphinus (assembly GCA_029339505.1). Lineage (NCBI taxonomy): Eukaryota > Metazoa > Mollusca > Bivalvia > Unionida > Unionidae > Unio > Unio delphinus. The sequence goes on along the minus strand of JAQISU010000115.1, from coordinate 12,626,709 downwards.
GGTTCATTTGAACAAACATTTATAGCTTCACAACAGGATGCTTTCTGCCAAGTTTGGTCAAACTCTATTTAACAGTTTTGAAAATTAAGTCAGTTTAGGATTTTCTATTTTTTAGTATCAGTGTCTATATTTATATGAGGATCAGCATCATTGGAATAAACTTGAAACAGCTTTTATCCAATTATTTTCATAAAGTTTTGAGGTTATTTAATGGGGGAGGGGCTAGTAACAGTGACCAATACCACATGGTATACTGGCATAGTTTGTATACTTCATTAATTTCTTCATGCCATACTGCTAAATTTGGTTATAATTTGTCCAATGGTTTTTGACAATATGTATAAAATGGCAACTGTTGACAACACACAATGCAAAGACAAACACAGAGACAAACCATATGCTCATTTGGCTTTCAGGTAGATGCAGTAATACAAGGCTCACAGTGTCTACTGCAATGGCATAAACATTTATCACATTAAAATATTGTTTCTTCTTTAAATTCAATTTGCCCTCCAGGAGATAAAACATAAAACAATATTTGTAATGAATAAAAACAAAATTATTGTATACATTGTTAAAATTTTGTTCAATGATGATTACCTAATTGACAGTGTTACAGTTCTATTACACCTTTCCTTCCTTGCAAATATTTCACCATATCTTGACCATTTATGACAACGTTCCGTATAAATATACATGCTATAACTCCCATCACACCTGCAGTCACCATATAAGAAACGACCGATCCAGTAATGTGCACAACATATCCCATTAATCCTGACAAGACAACTTGGGACAGGAAGTAGGCACTGTCCATCATTCCCATATCTGTGGCAATACCACGGGCAGGAAGCTGAGGCGGTTTATTCCCAGATATATCTGGCTGTAGGGTGTCAGAGAAGTACAACTGTAAAAACAAAATTTTAATGTAAAACTTATTTATTTGCATTATATTAGAGGGTTAAAGACACGTTTACATTTGCCAAGATTTTCAAGGATTAATATCAATTTACCAACTTTTCTCATCATAAAATTAACTACTAAATTAACACTTACTCGCTAATGTAATTAAATTTTTATTTAATCTGATGTCGTAAAAATTTGCTTAAAGCATGTAAAGCATATGCAATATTCATCCTTACTGTAGCTTCTTGAAAATTATATGAAATTACTATATACGATATTGAATGTGACTTCCAATATGGATTTGGTAAAGACATATTAAAATGATACAATAGCTTGAAATAATATTCCATAGGAACTATATGACATACCAGCATGCAATGACAGGTTATGGTCACACAAAAGCTATAAACTTATTAATGTTACTTTGTTTAAGTGAGAGTTTTGGACCAGCAATAGCAAGCAAACATAATGCATTTGCTAAACATCTGCTGGCAAGTAGCTATGTCTATTACACACTAATTTCAATCATCAACTCACAAAATTACCCCTTATTCTATCATCAATGCCCTATTTTGATCTGCACCTGTTGACAAAAAATCTGTACTGCCAACAAAGAACACCCGTAAGCTAAACATACACAAATCATTTCAAATAATCATCTAACAGTGTATAAAATCAAATATATTTTATGTGTGCATATGGAAAACTTTGTTTTCTACTTTAATAAGAATACAGATTACATTTTTCCAACAATACAGTACAGATACCAAATGTGTTCTGGTTTTCTCATCACCTTACAGCAAACAAACTCCACCATTTATTAATAGGAACATACACATACACACTCATATCAGGAGATGTTTTGCTTGTTTCAACAGTTTGGTTTTCTTTCATTTGTGATTTTTTTTCTCATTTATTTTGACTTGAGCCAAATCAGTTACAACTTCATCAGCTTAAAATCATGCTGTAACTTTTGCTGATTTGGCACACTTAGACTGGCCTCTTTCTTTCATGTGTTACAATATCTGAAGTCTTCCAACATTATCAACATCATACAACAATCAACAACAGTAACAATGATAGTCAGCCTTTTACTTACTACACCAATCCTCAGAATTTGCATATACAACTTATATCATATAAGCAAGTACGAAAAAACTCTGTGGGACAACAGGTGACTGAATGGTCAAAAGCACTTGACTTTACTGATCAATTATAATTCCATGTTACCTCTTTCCCCGTGGGTTTTGAGTCTCAGGCTCAGCCAATGTAGCTATGTGAGAAAGCTTGCCAGTAGCTTTCCATAGTTCAATGGCTCTTACCTGGGTGTTTCCCATGTTCTTCCTCCACCTGATACTCTTGCCACCATGTACAGCCTATACTGCACTAAGTAATGGTGTTAAACGTAAAACAATAAGAGCAGCATTAACAAAACTTTGTTCTGCCGAACAGCATTTTTCATTCCACATAAGAATCACTTTTAAGACCAGAAATGGCACATACATGTATTAAGAGTTACAATCTTAAAATACTTATAACAAAGCTTTTGACGGTCAATGGAACTGGTTCTTGATGACGACTGTGGACTGAACTACAGAGGTCTGAGATCTTAGTTAACTATATCTAGCTTTTGGATCCATCTGATTAAAGGGAGCCATTGACAAGAAAATGAGGACCTAGGATGCAGGAACTCAAGAACACTGCAATTAGATGTTTAACAAAATGTTTTAGAATTCATAACAAGCAACTTCCTGTCATGTTGTTTAGTTGTTAAATAGTGCACAAGCACAATGGATTAGTTACTTTGATTCTCTGTTCTGCTTAGGTTGACTGTCTATGAAAGCAAAGGACAGAAGACCTAGGAGTCTCATGCATCATTTGGAGTATTAATGCACAGATGAATTCCATTGCCCCAGACCTACTCTCGTATTTGGCACTTCAAGATTTTCTGGGAATCACCATTTTAACATATCTAAATCAAAAACCCTTTAAAAATGTTGAGATCTTTAAATATCTTTCTTCACAGCAGTGTGTTATAAGCTCCTTCTTAAATGAACTATGTTAATGTTCTCACTGTGTGTTAATAGAGTTAAAATATTTTGCTAAATAAGTGAAAACTATGTAGTTGGTTATAAAATGTATGCCACAATTAATCCACGCATCATGGTTTTGATATTTACCCTGACCAGCCCATGTCAGTTGCCAGTGTGTCCTTGGAAAAGGCACTTAGCTCCATTTTTCTAAATGTGCTGAAAGTGCCATTAAAAACCAGACTAACTCTCCAATGAACACTCTGTATAGACAATGTACACAAAGACCAATGAACACATTGTATAGACAATGTACACAAAGACCAATGAACACATTGTATAGACAATGTACACAAAGACCAATGAACACATTGTATAGACAATGTACACAAAGACCAATGAACACATTGTATAGACAATGTACATAAAGACCAATGAACACATTGTATAGACATGGTACACAAAGACCAATGAATACATTGTATAGACAATGTACATAAAGACAAAACACAGAACATCAAGCTATATGTATTGTATACTCTGACTTATAATTTAAAAGAAACTGAACTTTTGTGCCCAAACAGAAAGTCTCGATGCAAGAAATGTAGGTTACACAGTACTAAAATGGTCCCAAAAAAATAGGGCATAAAACTTCCCTTTATTCTAATTACATATTTCACTGAACTTAAAAACAAAAAAAGCATGAAGGTTTTAAAATATTAAAATAAAAGGAAACTGATGGCACCATAATTGGAGCATCTTAGTTAAGCACACTTAATCTTGATGGTCGAGAAAAATTTAAAAGATTGTGCTGAGACAATTTTAGTTCTATCAGTGAACATGACATCTGCCCTTCAAGTGTCAAAATTTTGAATTCTTCCTCATCCAAACCTCAAGATGTCTGCAAAATATGGGCCAGATAAGGGATATAGAAATCATATTATTGTGCAGACACCATTTTAGTGACCCTGACCTATTGCCTTTTGACCTTACGATTAGCCTCCTTCCATACCCCAAGATCAAACCATCTACACAATCTGGTTGAGATATGTCATGTACAATTAATGTTTCTGTGAAGGAAACATTTTTATATTCATTCAGTTTTTGACTCTGACCTTCAATATTTTAAATCCAAAAACAAAAGGGTTCTTCCTCACACCAAGTGCAAACCATCCAAAGTTTAGTAACTGTATATGATAGAGAACTCAGACTTATTGTGCAGAAACACTTTCCTTTTTTAAATCACAGTGAATTTGACCTTCAAACTTTTGAGCCAGAAAGAATAGGGTTCTTATATGAAAGTCATCCATAACGTTTGCTATCTGTAAATTGGGTACTATTGTTACTGTGCAGAAACCATATTGGTAAAATGGTGACTGAAGACATTAAAACATAACATGCCCCACATTTAAAAAAAATGTTTGAAACAGATTTTTTCAAATTTAAAGGACACATAATGAAAGCTCGGCATTTGTTTTGAAGATAAAGGAAAGCACAGGGCAAGTCCAACTTTATAGGATTTATCAGCCTGGTTCACCAGAACCAAAATGGGCTTTGATCACTAAGAAATGAGAAGAAAAAAAATGAAGTCCAATGAAAATGAGATACTCCAAATTTTAAGTTACCAGATGATACTTGAAGCACTGCAAAAAAAACACCAAACTAATAGTGAAAACAAACAATGCCAAAACAACACATTTCTGATAGCAAAAGTAAAATTATATCAGTCAGGAAGAATGCAGCACTCGATGTAAAAAGTTGGCATGGGAGCTAACTGTATTTCCCGAGACTGATATCAGGAAATGTTTTTGTGTTCTGGTTGATAAAGGATTTGAAGGACTGCCAAGTACCTTAATGCATGTTTTATTTGCTCATGTATTATGTGTGCACCATTGCAATCTTCATCACCTGGCTCTTCTATACTGGCAGATCAAAATCAGCAAGCAAACAGCAACTAATACCAGAATCTTTTTTTTAAATCAGAACAGATGAAACTTAAAATTTAATCCTTTAAAAGATAGTAATTAATGTATTTGTTATTTTCATATGACGTACATCAATTAAATGTGATAATACAGTATTAATATGAAATGCTTTTATGTTTCTACCTTCTCATGCATAAAATTTGTGCACATAGGATTGTCATGTCAACCCACTGTCCTCATTAGCATATCAATGCACAAATTTACACAACAGCATGTGGCTTAAGATACTCATTATTAAATATTTCCAACATGCGTATCCTGTGCGATTCTCGTTGGATAATTATTTGATTTTCATAAGAGTACAAGACCTGATGACCTTTATATAAAAAGAGAAGCAATAATAGAATCGGCTATTGGCAGAACTTTAGTGTTATTTTAATTGAATAAAAATTGTGTGTGAGATAAATAATCTATTTCAGTGTTTGTACCAAGACATGGAAATCCCAATAATGGGGTTTAAATCCCAAAGCCTTGCGGGGATAAAATAATGTAACCCTTGACTGGGATTTCCTTGTATCGGTGCAACTCCAACAAAGATTATATTATTGTGCCAGAATAATATTCTGACACGAGTAGGAATATTCAAAAACATGCACAGGGCATCCTATAATACCTTTCCTTTCTAAAAGAAGGGGTGAGAATAATACCAGAGCTTTCCATTCCATGCATATCCTCAGACAAAACACTTTAGTATGTAGGTAGGTATTTATATACGCTCACTTGCCTCGGTGCATTATAACCTTCAAAGTGCTGCAACCTAAGAACTAAAACCCCAACATTTGTAAGTTTTTTTAAATATCAATCATACAAAAAATGCATCTATGTCAACTTACTTCTTTTTTAGCATGATATTTGGTCACCAGGATGAATGGAATAGTCGTCAGTGTTGCATAACCTATTCCTGTGAGTGCAGCCATAGCGTTTACAAAAATTATGTTGTCAACTAGTACTATTCCAAGCATTGCACAACAGAAGGACATCATTCCTAGAAGGTAAGTCAAACGACAGCCATATCGGTCCACCAATCGCTCCACAAAAAGTGCATACACTACTGAGGTAATGCAATGTAAGAGAAGCCCCCAGCTTGCCATGCGGACACCTTCATCAAATCTGTTACGCAAGTATGAATTTTCTGGGGCATTTGGGCTGCCTTGGTACACAACATTGCCAACATAATCAGTGAAAAACAAATTAAACCCCATAACTGCAGTCCAGCTGCAGAAATTTGCTGCTGCCAAATGGCGCAATACAAATGGAACTTCAAGCAAACGTTTTAAAGGGTCAGGTAATTTCTCATATATTGTTGAACAGAAAAGCTTGCCAATATTGTAAAATGCGGAAAATAATTTGAACCTGAGTAGAAACTTTGTATAAGTACTTAATTTGTTCATCAGGTATGTAGTTTTTGGTTTTGTACTTATGGAATTACTAAGTCCTTGTTCACTTGTTAATGTACCCAGCAGGAGAATCCCATCCTCGGAAGAATTACTACTCGTATCATAGCCCGACTCTGTTCCACCATTCATCATGTGACCTTTGGAGTCATCTGTCAATAAGTGCAAGGCATCTTCTCCACCCACTGAAGCTTTTTCATTGGCAGTCAACAAAGTTGCTGCCAACAACAGTGTAAACAATATCACAAGCAATGTAAACACACAGCGTTCCTGTGATCCTAAATACATCCCTATCCTGAGTGAATTCCAATCTAATGCTGTGACAAGATAGCCAATTATGCCACCTAAGCTGACCATAATGGAGTAGATTGTGAATATCCGCTCATGCTGGTCAGTATCTTTGGAAACATCGGAGAGAAGAGCCTCGCATGGAGTTAGACATGCTTGACTTGTGAAATCCAGCATCACGACTCCAACGGTGAGACATACAAGAGCCAAAGTCCTGCTGAAATCATTTTTGCCAAAGACTGAGAAGCAGATGTAATCTCCGTATGGGACAACAATTAGCGCAAATATTAACATCATTGAAAGTACAAAGATAAATGGACGTCTCTTTCCCCAAACACTTGTCAATCTGTCACTGGCATTACCAATAATGGGAACTAGGAAAAATCCCAACAAAGGGCCAACCCCAATGATAATGCTCATGTTTTCCTCTAAGTAACCGGCTTTCAGCAACATGGGTGGTATGTAAGTGAATCCAGCACATGCACATATCTCCACCCCACAGACAACTGCATTCAAAAGAAACATCCGAAGGAGGGACAAAGACTTTTTGAATGATGATGCAGCTACCATCTTGGACGTTGGAAGGGTTCCTGGCATGGATTGATTTTTCAGAGGATCTAAGTTTTCAGCAGTAGTAGTATCTGTTGAGGAGTTTACTCGTGGCCGTGGTCTTCTTTCGTATATCTCCACAGCTGTTGCCATACTTAACCATTGTGACTGAACTTTACCTTGACTGTCTCAGACCAAATCTGGAAAAGAGAGATTGGAACAGAAACTTTAGTGAAAATTGAGTAAGTTATATTCATTTTATCATTTATGTTGATCATAGTTATTATTTGTATCATCATTATTATTATTTAAAAACAGTACATAGTGTTTGCCTTTGAGAAATGAACTATTAGAAGTGTGTGTCTGAGTTAATAGGCACATGATATAGTTAATATTTACCCAAGACACACAACATGACCCAAACATTTATAAAGAATCATTTTTTTTTTTTTTTTTTGGAGGGTCGTCTTTCCTCTGATCTTTTCAGACCATTTAAGGGAAAGGCCCTCCTGTTTTTTTTTAGTGTTTGCTATAGTATGTATTTTTTTTATTCAAATTGGTTTCTTGTTTTTTGTTTTTGTTTTTCTTTTTTTTCTTTTTTTTTATTTTTTATATTTATATATTTTTTTTCTTGTATTTTTTATTATTTATTTATTTTTTTTTTTATTTATTATTTTTTGAAATATAATAGTTTAACAACATTCTTCTGATATCAAGTCATTTTTTCCTTGTATTTTTGAAATATAATAGTTTAACAACATTCATCTGGTTTCAAATCATTTCGTCTTTCACGTTGTTCTTTTCTATCTAGTCTTCTTTTTCCTGTCCTTCTTTCTTTCCGCTTTGGAAAATTTTCCGAATTTATAAAAGGAAACCATAACAGTTATATGTTAAACTAATATTCATTTAAATATTCAATATATTGTTAACCAAGTAATTATAGCACTTAATCTATATTAAAAAAGATGTAAGTATAATGTCTGGTCAACATGCATATCTTCTGATGATGACCAAATTTCATTGTGACAATACATGTACTTGCATGCAGAAATTCATGTCATACAATGTATATATTGCATCTAACTTTAAGTACAAAAGAGCAATAACTCTTACAAAAATAGCAATAACTCTTACAAAAAGAGCAAAACTCTTACAAAAGAGCAATAGCTCTTACAAAAGAGCAATAACTCTTACAAAAAGAGCAATAACTCTTACAAAACTGCAGAAGCACAAATACTTGGCAACTGTGCAACTTGAGATGATGACCATAACATGTACACATATGCACATGTATCAAGCAGTCATAGCATGACCATAACATGTACATGTATAGACATGTACCAAGCTTCACAGCATGACCATAACATGTATATGACTGTATGGACATGTACCAAGCTTCACAGCATGACCATAACATGTACATGTATAGACATGTACCAAGCATCACAGCATGACTATAACATGTACATGACTGTATGGGCATGTATCAAGCTTCATAGCATGACCATAACATGTACATGTATGGACATGACATGTACCTAGCATCACAACATGACCATAACATGTACATGCATGGACATGTACCAAGCTTCACAGCATGACCATGACATGTACATGTATGCACATGTACCAAGCTTCACAGCAATCTATTAAGATGAGGTTCAAGTGGGTCTGATGTTTCTCACCTGTAATTAACACCAGTGTGGAAATTCAAAATTGAACTGTTGAATGTGAAAGAAAAGTTCGGAGCACATTGTGGTCAAATTGTCTTTTAATGTCAGGTCTTGTGTCATTTATCTTATATCCTAAACAATATATTTTTTGCATAAAAAGGACAAGTCACTGATACAACCAGCATTGTTCCATTGATGCCTCCATGCCTGCTGGAGACTAGACCAAGCAACTATTTATAGCCCCAACCTTAAAGTGTATACATGTACTTGGAATTACAAGGGAAGTTAGTCAGTGCAGTCAGGGAGGAATACTGGGTTTGTCCTTGTCCCTGTGAAGTCGTAACTTGAAAACCGTTGATGTCAACACCTGGGAAGAACCTGCTTTAGACAGGTCCAGCTGGTGACATGCTCTGATCAATGGTTTGAAAGCTGGCAAGGACTAACTATGCCAATCTCTGAGGAAGAAGAAGCAGCTCCAACACACATCAGACTCAACTTTCATGTGCAGCAAGGACTGCCACTCTGGTGTTGGGCTACATAGCCACTACAGATGCTGCACAACCACCATCTCTCGAGACTAACGGATGCCAAATATGTGTGTCTTCCAGTCTGTGTGTGGTCCTTTGTTATTAAATATTCAGTGCACTGTGCAATAACAATTATAAAATATGTGTGTGTGTGATTTGGATTTTTAACGAACCTTTGACATTTTTTCAGTCATATCACTAAGATGTCTGCAGTGTGGCAGTTTATAGTGATATCTAGAACTGGGGCATCATGCCGCAGACATGTAGCATCATGTCCCACCCAGTCACATTATCCTGACACCAGGCCGACTAGTTAAAACACTAATCTCTTAATGCTGGGCGCCAAGCGAGACAGCTGTTAGTACCATTTTTGTCAATCCTGGGTATGACTCAGCCAGGGAACAAACCCATGACCTACTGCATCTGAGTTGGATGCTCTAACCACTAGGCCATCAGAGTATGGCATAACCGACTTTTGATCCAGAAATCGGATTCCACGGGATAGTATGAACTTCCGATTAATCGAAGTCGGACAAGGCAGGAATGACCGATTTGGATAATAAAAATAATAAAGTTGAATTTCTATAGCACCGTGTCTAACACTGCGTGTCATTCGATAGTGCGTTAATAAAGTTAAATAAGAAGTCAGAAAAGTCCTATATGGTCAACACAACCATGCTGTGAGACAATCTATTTGAACTGGCGGGTGAAAACCGGAAATGAAGCCGGATATGGTAAAGTACTAAGTAACATGCTAGACACGGCAAAACCAGATACCAGAAACCCGGAAATGGAAGATGAAATTTTTTAGGAAAAAAAATACGGATTTAGCATTTCCGATTAATTGAATTGTATCCGGAATCGGAAAAATTTCATGCCCAAAATCTGGAATCGGAAATCAGTAGAAAAATGCTAATCGGTTATGCCCTACATCAGAGCAGTATATAAAATATAATACATGTACAATGAATAATGTTATGGCACCTTGGCACAAAAGTGGCTATTGTAGCACAAGTATATATTTTATAAGTTTATACACTCATGTTTTAATTAATAGGCAAAAATGGGTATTTTATTATTTTATCTAATTAATGTTCATTATTTTTTGGGGGGGGGCACCAGACAGATGCCCCCTCCCCCTATTGAAAAAACTAATAAAAAAGTTTCATGTGTGAGTGTGTTCCCCCCGATATGTAGTTTTGTGTTTTTTAATAAATTCCATTTAATTTAAACCTATCCTTAATTTTTTCCCATCGGGATTATATGATAATAGGAGGATATTTTGGTCCTTAGTGTTTTCCTATGACATTTCCACCCGAACCTAAAGGTCCATCATGGGTGTCTGTCTTTATCTTTTAAAGTTAACCCTGGCTAGGGGTTTTCCTGTATCCTGTGTATGCTATTTGTGTTGTGCTATGTGTATGTTGCTATATGTATTCATATGAATACTGTATGTTTTTGTAAGGATAGCCATTCTTGTCAAATATTTCCCAGTTTTTCTAACCATATAAATACCTAAACGGTATTTATTTCAATATATATATATTTAAGTTGTATTTAATTACTTTAAAAATTTTGAATTTGGTACTAAACATGGTGTCTTAGTTTTAATTTAAAATGGTTGAAACCAATCTATTGTTTTAATGTTAGTTCTATTATGTTCCATGTTTGGTAAGTTCCTTATTTATATACTAGATCACTTGGATCGAAATGGGATTCGTACAATTTTTTTATTATTGTTTGTACTTCACGCGTTTCGATCTGTTTTGTGATCTTTATTTATTTATTATTAATTCCTTATTCCATTCCAAAAGATTATTTTATATTTCCCTTTAAACGGGCTTTCTGTGTAGATTTTCACAAATCTCCACAGAGTAAACAATTAAATCACCAGTGATTTCATATGATAGCATGCTTTGTTGGGAAAAGAAACAATTCTAAACTATACAGCCTATCTATTCCGTGAGTTGTTTTGATAGTGGATATGTCTCTAGGTGAGCTTTATTCCAAACTCTGTCACGGGCCTGTCCACTTCGCGTAGCGCCATGTGATATAGCCCCGTGCTCTCATTGCTCGTACTTTTCTCCTCCTGAGTTCCCTGAACCCTCCTTATCTAAAATTTTCCCCATAATTTTTTATTGGTCCGCATGCTATCATATTCCTAATTATAAATGAGGTTATTTCGTCTAACAGTATCTTTTGAAATTTGCCATCTAAATATAATATTTGTATATTGCTATATAATTGATTTTGTGTAATGTTATTCACAATTTTGTTTCTATCAGTTATATTTGTTAGACATTCTGTCATAACATGTTTTTTGGAAAAAGAAAAGTTTTTGCATAGTGGACATTTTGGCGACACTGCGATCATATGCCGTCGCACTGCTATTTCCCCTGTCAACCATGCATCATGCATGTATTTGAACAAGGTACTTTTCATTTTAATGGATCGAATTTTGACCCAGTTTCCCCATGCCCTATCCCAGTTAATATTCATGTTTTTTTGTTCTACCTTATTTTTGTCCTTATTTATTGTGTTTTGTGCTAGCCATCTGTATGTGCATTTTGTATCAGTATCCCAAAATTCTTTAACATCCCTATATTTAAACAATAAATCTTTTATTGATCTTAATTTTCTTGGCACATCTAAGATTTTTGTTAATTTATTATTCCTATATATGTCATTTCTCTGCTTCATAGAGAAACCAAAATAATATATGTAGAGCCCTTGCCAAGCTATTTTTGGCTCCACTTGAATCTCCTTAAATCTATTTAAAATGTTGGTGTATTTAATTAGGGTGGGGTGGGGGAGACCTAGACCTCCCCTCTTCCCCTCCCTGTATAGAGTATCTTTGTTTGTGTAATGTATTTTAAAAGCCCATAAGTATTTAATAATATCGTTATCTATTTTTTTTAGTGTTGCATTTTTTATGTCTACTGTTTTTAATTTGTAATTTAAGTGCACATACATGTAATTCTTTGCAACCTGTGCTCGTTCCATTAAGCATATTGGCAATGGTGCCCAGATTGTCAAATTTTTCTTAAAACTTTCTTTTATTTCTCTTAGATTGTTTTTCAGTTCGTCTTTTCCAAAATTTATACCTAATGTTTTTATATTGTCTTTAATAAGAAGAGCAGGCAGATCATGTTTCTTACCTCTCCAGTTCCCTATTAATAAAATTTCAGTTTTATCAGGATTTATCTTAGATCCTGAAACTTTCCCAAATTTTTCAAATTCCTTTATTAGTTCAATATAGGATTTTCCATCTTGGATAAAGTTTGTGCAATCATCAGCATGTTGTAACATCTTAACTTCTTCTTTGATGTTTGGAACTTTTATCCCTACTATTTTTGAGTTATTCCTAACTTTGGTACTAAGAATTTCTATTGCTATTACGTATAATAGCATAGATAGTGGGCAACCTTGCCTCACTGATCTTTGAATTTCAAATTTTTCCGTTTTTGCTCCATTTACCTGTACAATCGAGTTTATATCATTATACAGAATTTTGGTCCAATTTTGGAAATTTTCTCCAAATCCAAATTTTTCTAGTGTCTTATATATATAGTTCTGCTCAAGTCGATCAAAGGCTTTCTCTTGATCAATTAGTACCATAGCACTAGTAGTACCATTTATATTAATGTGATCAATTATAGTTTTAATGTTTAAAATGTTATTTTGTATATCTCTTCCTTTTGGCCCACTTGTTTGATTTATATTTATAATTGGGTCAAGACACTTTTTGACCCTTTCCGTTAAGATTTTACTAACAATTTTATAATCTACATTAAGGAGTGAGATGGGTCTCCAGTTTTTTATTTCATCCCTATTTCCCTTTCCCTTATATATTAGTGTTATCATACCCTCCCTCATTGTGTTAGACATTTTACTATTTCTAAGTGCGATATTATTATATAACCACTCTAAAATTGGTGACAACTCCCCATGGAATTTTTGATAGAATTCCGCAGAAAGTCCATCTCTCCCTGGTGATTTATTTTTCCCTAATTTCCCTATTGTCTCTATTATTTCGTCTTGTGATATAAATTCCTCACATTTGTTCCTATGTTCTGAGGTAATTTTCTCACAATTTGTCTCACGTAAGTATGTTTCTATATCTTCGTCTGCTATTCTCTGTGAAGTATATAGGTCTTTATAGTAATTCCGTATGTAATCCAGTATTTGAGTTTTGTCTTCAAGTATTTCCCTTCCCGTATTTAATCTTTCTAGTGTTCTTTCCCCCCCTCTTCTTAATTCTTCCCTTTTATATAAACCCCCTGCAGTTTCATATAGGTTTGTAAATATACCTGCTTTTATTTCCCTCCCTTTATGATAGTCTTTCTTTAATTTTTCTAATCTTAATACTAATGTTTCTTTTGTGTTCTGTGTTGTTGTTGTTTTTATTAAATTTTCTATAGCTTCTGTTTCTAGTTTAAAGTTCCTAACCCTTAATTTGGAATGATAAATTGCTATGTTTTTAAATTTAACTTTAAGTTTATCCCATTCTTCTATGATGTCATTATTCCCTTTATTTTTAAAATCCTCTATTTCCCTTTTTATCTCTTCTATAAATTCCACAGTATTTAATATTTTTATATTTAATTTCCATGATCCCTTACCCCATTTAGTTCTTTTAGTTATCCCTACTTCTAAATAAATTAGTTTATGGTCCGAAATTTGATAATCTAATATCCCTGATTTTATATATTTATTTGTTCCAAAAAGTGTGCCCCAAAATGTATCTAATCTACTTGATGTATTCCCTCGTGTATAAGTGTATTCCACCCTTAGTAAATTCAACCGTCTATATATGTCGACCAAATCTAATGATTCCATTATCAGTTTCATTATGTCCATAATCTCTAAGTCAGAACGTGTAATTTTTGTGTTTCTGTCTATGTCATTTTCCACCCAGTTAAAATCCCCACCTATTATCAAATTTTCCCCTATATAGTTATCCAAGTACTCCATAAGTTGTGTTGCAAAGGCTCGTTTCATATTAAAAGCTGCTGGCATATATATGTTTAAAAAATGACAATCTTCTATTTTTAAATGAATAAGTCTCCCTTTAAAAAAATCCCCCTCCTCTATTCTTTCCCATTTAACTCCTACTTTATTTTTTATCAAAATTGCAATCCCTCCCCCTTTATCCCTCCCTACATAGTCACTTTGAATTATAATGCAATCCAGCTTTCTTTCAAGTTGTTCTTTGAGTTCGTCTGTTAGTCCATTGTGTGTCTCTTGTATGAATAGTAAGTCAAATTCCCTTATTTGTGTTAACTTATTAACTTTTTCTGGATTTAATCCATTAACATTTATTGACAGCAAACGGAAGCTTTGTTCCTCCATTTCTGTTTTTTTTTTTCCCTCCCAGGTGGCCACCAATTTAAGTGATTAGAATTTAGTGACTATTGTTTATAAATTATTAGTTGTATCTTCCTCCGTTTGAGGGGAGCCTGGGTCATTGTTCTCGGATAAAGTGTCACTGACAGGTATATCGAAATCACTGGTGATATTAGAATAAAGAGTATTGTCAAAAACATTGGTTTGTTGAGTTCCATTGTTTTCCATTGAGGTGAGGGTGTCCATATTACAGTCTAGGTCTTTTTCCGGAGTTGAGTCTGAGTTCGATTCCTCAGTTCTCTTAGGTGTTTTGTTAGTTTTGGATGATTCTATGGTTGGAATTTGTGTCTCTATGACACTATCTTCTAAAGGATCTAAAGCCTCAGAAGAGGAAGAGAGGCTCTCCGCCTTCCTCTTCTTGTTGGTCTTTTTGTTGCTAATTTTGGTTGGGGTTGAGGTTTGTTGGGGTTTAGGCATTTTTCCCTCTGGTAAAGCTTCCACCACTTCTTCTACCTCAGTTATAAGAGTGTCAAAGGGGTTAGTATGTATGAAAGTGGGCAAGATAACCTGAGACACAGGCTCTTTCCTATTGCCCACCTGGACCCATCCCTCATTTGTGTCATTAATGAGTGAAATAAAATTATCAGTAGCAATTATTGTTATTTTCATTTTTTCACATATATAGCCATTTAGTCAACCTTGAACCAGGATTACCTATTGAGTTTTGTTCACTCTGAGCAATGAAGCTACCCTGAGTGCTGTTCATGCTGGGTCGTTCTATTGCTGACAAGTGGTCAGTAACTTTCTGATTGATTAGTTTGCTACTTGTCTGTATAAACAGCAAAGCATGGGCTGGTGGTCATTCCATTATAGTTTCTGAAAGGTGCTGGTCATGGGATTGAAATAAGTGCCTGCTGATTCTTTTGGCTTCAAGAAAATGTGATTCTCATTCTGTTGGGCTTCAAGAAAATGTAATGACTTTTGTGTCATATGATAAGGATTTAATAAAGTAGGAGATATATATTTATCTAATGTTACCAACCTCGTGCACAATAAAACTCCTATAACAAAGACTGGACTATTCTAAGAGAAAAAAAAAACATGAATATTAACTGGGATAGGGCATGGGGAAACTGGGTCAAAATTCGATCCATTAAAATGAAAAGTACCTTGTTCAAATACATGCATGATGCATGGTTGACAGGGGAAATAGCAGTGCGACGGCATATGATCGCAGTGTCGCCAAAATGTCCACTATGCAAAAACTTTTCTTTTTCCAAAAAACATGTTATGACAGAATGTCTAACAAATATAACTGATAGAAACAAAATTGTGAATAACATTACACAAAATCAATTATATAGCAATATACAAATATTATATTTAGATGGCAAATTTCAAAAGATACTGTTAGACGAAATAACCTCATTTATAATTAGGAATATGATAGCATGCGGACCAATAAAAAATTATGGGGAAAATTTTAGATAAGGAGGGTTCAGGGAACTCAGGAGGAGAAAAGTACGAGCAATGAGAGCACGGGGCTATATCACATGGCGCTACGCGAAGTGGACAGGCCCGTGACAGAGTTTGGAATAAAGCTCACCTAGAGACATATCCACTATCAAAACAACTCACGGAATAGATAGGCTGTATAGTTTAGAATTGTTTCTTTTCCCAACAAAGCATGCTATCATATGAAATCACTGGTGATTTAATTGTTTACTCTGTGGAGATTTGTGAAAATCTACACAGAAAGCCCGTTTAAAGGGAAATATAAAATAATCTTTTGGAATGGAATAAGGAATTAATAATAAATAAATAAAGGTCACAAAACAGATCGAAACGCGTGAAGTACAAACAATAATAAAAAAATTGTACGAATCCCATTTCGATCCAAGTGATCTAGTATATAAATAAGGAACTTACCAAACATGGAACATAATAGAACTAACATTAAAACAATAGATTGGTTTCAACCATTTTAAATTAAAACTAAGACACCATGTTTAGTACCAAATTCAAAATTTTTAAAGTAATTAAATACAACTTAAATATATATATATTGAAATAAATACCGTTTAGGTATTTATATGGTTAGAAAAACTGGGAAATATTTGACAAGAATGGCTATCCTTACAAAAACATACAGTATTCATATGAATACATATAGCAACATACACATAGCACAACACAAATAGCATACACAGGATACAGGAAAACCCCTAGCCAGGGTTAACTTTAAAAGATAAAGACAGACACCCATGATGGACCTTTAGGTTCGGGTGGAAATGTCATAGGAAAACACTAAGGACCAAAATATCCTCCTATTATCATATAATCCCGATGGGAAAAAATTAAGGATAGGTTTAAATTAAATGGAATTTATTAAAAAACACAAAACTACATATCGGGGGGAACACACTCACACATGAAACTTTTTTATTAGTTTTTTCAATAGGGGGAGGGGGCATCTGTCTGGTGCCCCCCCCCAAAAAAAAATTCTAAGAGTGATGGAAAAGAACGGTAACAGCTATATGGAAACAACTAAAAGCTACAGTTTGAAAAATGATGCTCAAGTTTTTGAAATGTATGGATTCATCTGCCACAAAAACATCTGAACTTAGATAATGTCAAGAGGGTGCAAAACACATATGATCAAGAAAAGAGAGTAAAAAACACTAGAAATGTTTGAAAAAAAGACATGAAGGCTGAAGCATGTCACAAGAAAGGATCTGATGCTATGCACTTGTTGCACCAATCATTCAGGGAAATCTGAAAATGTGTGGTTTACTTTAGCATGATTCATTGATGGATGTAACAAATTTTGCAAATTGTATCCGAAATCAGCAACAAGGTAATATGAATCTAGATCTGAAGAGACCTCTGGTGACTAGAGCATCCATCTGGGATGTGAGTGGGCACTGGTTTGAACACCAGCTGAGTCATACCAAAGACGTTTGTTTGTTTGTTTGATTAGGTTTTTTAACATAGCTTTAACAATTTTTCATTCATATCGTTACGATATCTGCAGTGAGGCAGTTTATTATTGATGTCTAGCACTGGGGCATCATGCCACAGACATGTAGCATCATGTCCCACCCAGTCTCATTATCCTGACACCAGGCCAACCAATCCTAACACTAACCTCTTAATGCTGAGTGCCAAGTGAGGCAGCTGTTAGTACCATTTTTGTAAGTCTTTGGTATGACTCAGCCGTGTATCGAACCCACGACCTCCCACTTCTGCGGCAGATGCTCTAACCACTAGGCCACTGAAGCGATTTAATCTGAAGGTACAGAAATCTTTAAAGAAAACATCAGTGTAAAGATCTATTCCAGTAATAGAAAACATGATATGACTTTCCTACCTGTACATGACATTTTTAGCTGGCAAATAAGACCTAAAAACAATCAATACATATTTTGTATATGTCAGATAAATAAGACCTAAAAACAATCAATGCATATTTTGTCAGATTAGAAACAAGATGGTACTGTAAGCAAGGGGAAAAAAAAGGAAGTTACACTAATCTGGTGTTTGACAACATAGCAAGAACATTAGGTTGAGAGCTAATGCAAATGGAGTCAAATGCCTTGTCCAAGAATACACAACAGCTGGCGAAAGATAATCCAATGGTAAAATTTGAATCCACACTTTCAGTAACAAGTTATGTACAATAAGTGTCCATGCAAACACATCTTACGCCTGTTAGTCACCAATATGCAGGAGGACACATTGGGATTATTGATTGTACTTGGATGATTTACCACTGATCAACACAAGTAGGTTTTTTAGTGCCGAGGCTCATTGTAGATGACCTGGCTGGTCCAATGGCAGGATACAAACATGCATCTTTTTTATCAGGAATCTGGCCCAGTGATCACTGAGTCACAGTAACTCTCCTCACAAAGTAATATAAAGGTTATAAAGTAATATAAAGGTTATCAAGTAATAGTTGTTGTTGTAGGGTTTAACGCCGTTTTTCAGCACACTATAGGCTATATATGGCGGGCAGTATTATTAGGGGAGAAAGAACCAAGGAAAACCCCTGGAAAACACCGACCTATGAGAAGCTACTGACAAGCTTTCTCACATAACTACATTAGCCAATCTTAGACTCGAACCCACGCAGACAGAGGTGAGATGGCAGTGATCCGTAATGGAGAGCACTTTAGACCACTCGGGATCCCTATCAAGTAAAATAAAGATTATCAAGTAATATAAACATTATCAAGTAATATAAAAGTTATCAAGTTTTATGAAATATATTAGTTACCTTTGTAAACATCAAAGAAAGAATATTTTGTATATAAAATCACATGTCCCCACATGGAAAATTAATGATCCCTACGTGACTTTAATAATGCATGTTATCAAAGTATTAAATGAAATACATCAACATAACCAAGAAACAAATGAATGTTACTAGCTTGTTCCAATGAATGCTTGCTTAATATCTGAAGGACAAATCTAAGCTCAACTGTAAATGTGACGTGCTCAGTAAATGGCATGGGGGTTCAATCCAATGATGTCTGACTTTGGATTATGATTACCTATGATAGTATGAAAAATAATTCAACACACAATACTCCCACACACCATTAGTACATAAGAGGGAAAATGTGATGCACAGCCCCTCCTTGCAAACCCTCTTTTGCACCTCTAAAAATGATTCCACTTCCAAATTAACAGCTAGTTTTGGCTGTTCCCCATTTCTCATATTAAAGAGAAAATTTATCTTCTGACATCAAACCACTTTCAAATTAGGACATCTCTTATTTAGTCCCAAGGGGCCTCGAGTGACCGAGTGGTCTAAAGCTCTCACCATTACGGATCACTGCCATCTCACTTGTATCCGTGGGTTAGAGTCTGGGATTTGGCCAATGTGTGTATAGTGAGAAAGCTTGCCAGTAGCTGCTTGTGGGTCGTTGGTTCTTTCCGAGGTTCTTCCTCCACCATTAATATTGGCCGCCATGTATAGCTTATCTTGTGCCGAAAAAATAGCGTTAAACCCTACAACAACAACATTTAGTCCCACAGGTGCATGATCTTCTTTGGAATTATTACAGTAATAGTCTTGTACGGGACTAACTTGATTTAAAAATAAAATAAAAATTCAACTTACAACATTGCGCTGATCAATAATAACTTTACACAACAAAAAAATGTTTGTAAACCTTCTCAAATGAGCAATGCTGATCTGATTAAGCTACTGGACACTTCCCTGATCTGATTAAGCTACTGGACACTTCCCTGATCTGATTAAGCTACTGGACACTTCCCTGATCTGACAAGCCATTTGGTTATCAACATCGGTTATATTATGTAGATGCCAATGGCAAAACTTGAAATTTACCTCTTGAAATTTCTAAGTACAGTGCTTCCAGAGAGTATCGTAAATCCACTATGATAGCAGATGTTGGAATTAATGAAATAAACAAAATAAAATCCACTGGAAAAAAACTGATAAGGTCAACACAACTTCAAATTAAACAAAAAGGTTAAATTCAGAATTGTTTTGTAAATCTGATCTGACTGAATCCAAATATGTACATACACAAGCATAACAAATGTCTGCATACAATACTGCACATATATATTATTCCATAACAAAGACACTGTAATGTTATTACAGGATGTTGTATACTGACATTTACAAAATTGTTATAAATGTACCATCTGCTGCTTTGTGTGCCTGGTTCTGCTTTTTTAACTGAATGAATCCAATATTAAGTTAACAGTTGTTAGCCATTCTAACTAATGTATCAAATATAGATCTGTATTCAGGTCTCTGACTTATCAGTGACATTTGAGGAGTGAACATTCTGAATCAGGGTAACAGCTGTAATAAGCTAACAACAAAACACTGCTAGAAAAAAAAAAAAGAAGTAAATTTGACAGTTTTGATTTTCAGTTAGCTTCATAAAATCATTGAGCTTGTATGATCAATTTTTTACTCACATTACACCAATTGTTTTGTCCTGGTAGATGAAAGAAATGCACAACATTGAAAACGGCAATAATGACTAGGGTAGATTTCAAAGATATCCCTTTTAAGTGTAAAGCATCCTAGTATCGCATCTGACTGCCAATATCTGGCAATTTCAATCCTGTATACCATCTAGTGCAAGAAGCATTTTATCATCTACAAATAATTATGTCCGCTGATTATCAATTTGTGGTGTATGTTATCTCTTATTGATACATGACACAGAATGTGGATAGTTTGAAAATTTTAGGCAAACATGAAAATCTATTAACAAATTGATTTTCAATATTTGATGTACATACACGTATATACGTTCATTAGATCAAGCAATACCATACTCATCTGGCGCAAGAAGTTTAATCTTTCAGTTTCAGCCAAGTCAGATAACACAAAATATTACACCTGTGACATTAATAGCTGGGTAAATGTTCAGGTATTTTTAAGGTCAACTAAAATTAAAAACTGTTAGATTCTAGGAAGAGATATGACATATTTCTCAAACAGCAACCATATTAGACCAGGATACAAAAGACATGGATATAGCTCAAAAGGTACATTAGTTTGCAGAGTTGGGGCAATCAAATATTTTACACAGTATTTTCTGGCATGGATGTATAACTTTAGACACTGAGCCACAGTGGTTCATACATCCATAATTTGACCATTACATTAGACACTGAGCTACATTGGTTCATACATCCATAATTTCCCCATTATATCAGACACTGAGCCACATTGGTTCATACATCCATAATTTGCCCATTATATTAGACATTGAGCAAAAGTGGTTTATACATCCATAATTTGACCATTACATTTGACACTGAACCACAGTGGTTTATACATCCATCATTTGCCCATTATATTAGACACTGAGCCACAATGGTTCAAGCCATCTTTGCTTTTAATTGCTAAAGATCCACAAGTTTTTGTTTTTATTCACAAAGTAATCAATGGGTGCATTTGTAATTTCAAGAAGTTGAAAAGTTGCTGAATATGACTATTTTCATCATTAATACATGTAAATGGCAGGTTATTGACAGATTTGCCTCTCTGGTCATTGAAGGTTTTCCAAAGTCTTTTAGAGTTCTTTTTTTAAAATACTATCTGATATTTGTGTAAGTTTTCCCTGCCTTTTGAATCACTGATGGCTCTGGTTCTCCATAATCTGATATTGTTTGTAACTTTTAATTTATGAAATCTATCCGTTATCTTAATAGCATGCAGCACATCACTTGTACATGTCATCCAGTTTGCTTGATTTTGTTGCTTAACTCTTGAAATTAATAGGAACATGATTGTTCAGATTATCAGTACACAATCTCTCCAGATTTCAAGAGAATCTGATAGGTCATTAAAAGATTCAATTACCGACCAGTCATTAAAAGATTCAATTACTGACCGGTCATTAAAAGATTCAATTACTGACCAAGGGTACATTTCAGTTTTTTAAGGAATGTGTGGATGGAATCTTTAAATTATTTGGTACTGATATATTTGTGATGATAAAGTTATACTTTTTGGACTTCATTTTCATGTACAGCATACTGGATAAGAACTTCTAAGAAAATGACCTAAATGGAGTGTTGATGTCAGATGATCAGATGGATGAAGGAACTAATCATTAAGCTGCTTTGCAATCTTATAGATAATTGAGTCCGAGTGTTTTTTTGCAAATACAGGACAATTTAGTTATGCACAATGCACATCCATCTATGAACAGCTGAGACACAGATCTGCATCAAACATCATGGCCTATACGGCAGACACATTTTTTATTCATACATAATTGAAACATCCAGAGCAATTACTGTTGAATCATTATCATGGAGAAGTCATTTAAAGGTTTTCAATTTTTGTACCTGATGACAGATTGGAAAGACCTTTAGGCCAGGATTATCTGTTCCCAAGTTGGTGGAAATTAGCCTGGTTGTTTTTGTTGTAGGGTTTAATGCCATTTTTCAGCACACGATAGGCTATACATGGCAACCAGTATTATTGGTGAGGAAGAACCCAGGAAAACCCCTGGAAAGAACCACCGACCCATGAGAAGCTACTGGCAAGCTTTCTCACATAACTACATGAGCCTAATCTTAGACTCAAACCCACGCAGACAGGTGAGATGGCAGTGATCCGTAACAAAAAGCACTTTAGACCACTCTGCTGTTTTTGAGAAGTTGAAAGACACCAGATTGGATGCACCAACAGATCAAAGACCATACCAAATTGCCTTCCTTCGAGATTGTGAGGAGAAAAAAAATGTTAAATTGACTCGTGCATAATACAAAATTTCCTTTAAGCAAGGCTCTATGTTGTAATTTGACAATAAAAATATATGACAAGTTAAAGAAAACAATTTTGTTGCCAGTCCATACATACATATGGAAATCTATTGCAGACAAAACCTGAAAACTTGGAGAACCTGTAATCAATGACTCTCAGAACTAACACAATCTATGGCTGTGGTACTAAATCAAATTCTAAGGCATTTGAAAAGTAGTTTAAAGAACTGAAATAGAGAGATAAAAACTTGTCTTCATATAGCATCGTCTCAAATGAATTCATTTTGCAGCACCTGAAGTAAATTTTACTTTGATCTGGACCCTGACTGTGACCTTAAATTCAGCCAACCAATCTTGTCAGAATCATTGAAGTCTAAATAACTCCATTACAAAAACCCCCAAACAAAATGAGACCAATAAAGGTCAAGAGATTCAGACAAAACACCAGACTTATGCATGGTATAATCAAAAATAATTTGATAATAATAGGACTAGCTTAGGTTGTGGTTTTGTTAAAAATCATTTTTCGGCTCACAATAGACTAAACAATGCAGCCAGTGTATTTGAAGCCGGAAAAGCCAGGAAAGTCTCCAGAAAGAACTACTGACCCATGAGAGGCTATTGGCAAACTTTCTCACATACCCACATTGGTGAAACCTGGAGACTCAACTCGTGCAGAGAGAGATGTGATAGATGTGAATGATCGGTAAAGGCAAGCACCTTAGTCCACTTGACCATCCAGGTCCCTTCCCACCCCCACAAAACATGAATAACAAGTGATTAGTGGCAACATTCAATGTTTTCTTGAAGCTGTTTCCTTGCACCATTATCTACAGCAAATTTTAATATATAAACATGAGCAACACATCACAAAAGACCGACAAAAACTACTACTGTATTTGTTGCTCTATGCTCATAGCACCATCCAAGGGCAAACCCAAAAAAATACACGTTTCTCATTTCCAACCATAGCATTTTTTCCTCCAAAGGAAAAAGTCACAATAATTCACATATTTTCGGGAGAACAAAAACGTGTCTACCCTGATTTTAAAACCAGTGCTACAGGAAATACTTTCTTTTGTTTGGTCTAAACAGGGACATAATTGGTGACGGGGGCATGTGCTTTAAAATTGCTGTAGCCTTTATACAAAAATTAACAAGCCCGTCATATTTTGCCATATTTGTCCCCCACCCCCACCCCAACAAATTTTTTTCTTAATGATGGCCCTGGGTCTAACAGGCAAGCCCATAAAGGAGGAGGGTAAGATTCTGAACCAGTTATTTGTTACCTTTTTCCTCAAGATAATTGTTATCAATTAATATAATACAATCAGATAAATAACTTTTTTTTCTCATGCTATTTGCAGGTTGTAAAGTTTTTAAAAAAAATATCATTGAAACCTGCTCAACATGGATGGACATGGATGGTGCCTAAGAAATGAAGAGGCTTGATCATTCATTGATCAAGACCATGTATTGTTTTGATAGTGAACAAGTTAAAGAATGTCTCGCGTTTTCACAAAATTGATGGACTGAAAAAATTGCATCAGCCTAATATTTAATAATTGTGAGATTGTAGACTAAACTGATAATTACCGGTATGTCAATGACAATGGGACTCTACTGTCATCCAATACCAGTACTGAGAATTATATAGTTCTCCAGCATTGTGTTAAGAATGGCAAAGATAATTGGTAATCACATTGCATATATTCCAAATAAAATATTTTCTTTTGTTAACAAATTTAAGAGAAAACACCCCTGACAGACATGTTAATTGCAGGCACTATAATTTAAATTCTAATAAACCTGTTCAAATTATGATAAATTCACAATAAGCATTAAAGAGAACTACTTGTTATAACTTAATGAAGAAGGATGCTAACCATTACATTTTTGGTGTTGTTGGGTGCCTGGGATCTTTTAATATAAATTTCCAGCCTTAACAATAACTCTGTTCTGAAGAGAACACTGAACAAATTCTATCCAAGGTAATTTGTCTGATGACAAAAAAAATATAAGTTTTCTTTTTTGAAGTCCCTGACATTTAACTCTACAAAAAATTTAAAAGGTCAGTCCTAAAGTAAAAAGAACTGCAAGTAACTGTGATGATATTATAAGCACACAGTAAGCAAATAATTACGTAACTGGAGAGTCCCATGAAAGTGCTAAGAACCCCATAAACCAAGCCCTGTTTCTCAGAATGCTGACGAAAACAATTAACATGCAACATATGTTCAACATGTTGAGAAAAAAATTGATATACAGCTCATGCTAACTTACATTTGTAACAAACAAAAATCAATATTCAAGATATACTTATCATTTATTTCACAACGAGTCTGAACTAGTATGGATAATGTATGATTTCAACAATATTGTCCCTATTATGTCTTTGTCTGCTGTAATGTTTATTTTATACTACACTAATCAACCACTCGGGTGGCATAGTTGTTAGAGCGTCCGCCGCGGAAGCAGGATGTCGTAGAGTCGATCCCTGGCCGAGTCATACCAAAGACATTTTAAAAACTGGTACTAACAACTGCCTCGCTTCACGTTCAGCATTAAGAGGTTAGTGTTAGTACTGGTCAGCCTGGTGTCAGTATAATGTGACTGGGTGGGACATCATGCTACATGTCTGCGGCATGATGCCCCAGTGCTAGACATCACTATAAACTGCCTCACTGCAGACATCGTAGCGATATGACTGATAAATTGTTAAAGTTACATTTAAAATCCTAATCCAACAAACAAACCACACTAATCGATGGAAGTAAAATGTGCAATTCTGATGAATTCAGTTGTATTTTCAAATTTAGTTTTGTTTAAATGAAGACACCGGTTAGGTACTGCAAATAAATCCTATACTTTTGGCTAATCAGTATTCTACATATAAAGATGTATTGATTGGTTAATCACTATTCTATATATAAAGATGTATTTGATTGGTTAATCAGTATTCTACATATAAAGATGTATTGATTGGTTAATCAGTATTCTACATATAAAGATGTATTGATTGGTTAATCAGTATTCTATATATAAAGATGTATTGATTGGTTAATCAGTATTCTACATATAAAGATGTATTGATTGGTTAATCAGTATTATAAAGATGTATTGATTTGGTTATCAGTATTCTACATGTAAAGATGTATTGATTGGTTAATCAGTATTCTACATATAAAGATGTATTGATTGGTTAATCAGTATTCTACATATAAAGATGTATTTGATTGGTTAATCAGTATTATAAAGATGTATTGATTGGTTAATCAGTATTCTACATATAAAGATGTATTGATTAGTTAATCAGTATTCTACATATAAAGATGTATTGATTGGTTAATCAGTATTCTACATATAAAGATGTATTGATTGGTTAATCAGTATTCTACATATAAAGATGTATTGATTGGGTTATCAGTATTCTATATATAAAGATGTATTGATTGGATTATCAGTATTCTACATATAAAGATGTATTGATTGGTTAATCACTATTCTATATATATAGATGTATTTGATTGGTTAATCAGTATTCTACATATAAATATGTATTGATTGGTTAATCAGTATTCTACATATAAAGATGTATTGACTGGTTAATCAGTATTCTACATATAAAGATGTATTGATTGGTTAATCAGTATTCTATATATAAAGATGTATTTGATTGGTTAATCAGTATTCTACATATAAATATGTATTGATTGGTTAATCAGTATTCTACATATAAAGATGTATTGATATATTTCATAATTATGTGGCTCTGTTTTCAAGACACTGGCATTAAGCTGTGAATGGTTGTAAATATTATTATATGGTTTAATGCCATTTTCAGCACAATATAGGTATACATGGCAGCCGGTATTAATGGTGGAGGAAGAACCACCGACACACAAGAAGGTACCAGCAAGTTTTCTTACATACCCACATTGGCTGTGCCCAATATTCGAACCAACGCAGACAAAGGTGATATGGCAGTGATCCGTAATGGTGAGCGCTTTAGACCACTCGACCACTCAGGGCCCCCAGCTGTATATGGATAAACTGACTTATATCTAGTTCTTCATAGTCACACTATGTTCGTAAGTTCAATAGTATGACCATATTATCCTTGGTTAGAGAACAGACAACTAGCGATGACTGCACTATGAAATTATGGATAACCATGCGTCTCAACTTAGTTCTATAGATTGGCTTGAATCTACCAAAAATTCAGGCTTAATTTTTAATTCACAGCTACAAGGAAGACAACGGTCAACGTGCCTGTACCATAGTACTAAAAAGGATGCTAGCAAATGGTGCCAGGTGGTAAGAGTTTACAGTTATGGAAGGTAGCTCACCACAAACAAAGCACCAAAATTTTGCTTCCTCCACTGATGCACTTTATAAATATAAGACTTGTAAAGAAATGCTGGGAGAACATAACCCTAAACACTGTACGCATTATGTGTATTTAGTCCTATTTACTTAACAACATAGATTTAATATACATTTTCAAAGAACAAATCATGTTTGTATCTCTGAAAAGGACCTTCAAAATTTCTGCCAGTTTTGAAACATCATGGTAGCATGATCTTTTTCTTGCCTTCCATATTGACCTTTTACATACTAAGCCCAGTCTAGTCTTTCCCCTCCCCCCACTGAACCTCTGACAATTTTTAAATTCCCCATCTTTATGCCCCTTTCTTTAATTTACAGCTGCTCAAGTACTGTTAATTATTTACCTTTTCATCACAATTATAACTGAAACAAAGCCCTTTGTTAAGGAATACTTTATGATCAGGTAAATGTACAATGGAAGGTTTACTTTCTGATTAATCACTATTGCCCCTTGGGTGACAAGTATCCCAAGTCAATGATGAGATAAAATGTGTCATAGGAAATAATTTCAGGCACCATTTAATAGTTATTTATTGATAATTTATTTGGGTTCACTGCTCTAAAGTAAAGGTGAAAAGTAATAGGAAAATGTATTAGCCCTTTCTTATACCACTATAAAGTGTGGAGAATCAAAATATGATACTCTATTTAATAAGGTCACATTACTTATCATCTGACCCAGACTGGCAGGACTACATAAAATCAATGTGAACTGAGTTATTACTACATAAATTTAAAAAAAAAAAAAAAAGAAGACACCTCAAGTCACAGATTTAACAATGCTAACATTTGTATTAGTTAGTCTGCTTGTGAATTGCTGATACATGTACACATATGCTATGCAAAGGAACTTTGAAAAGAAGTTAAAACTGCAAAGGACTTCATCAAGGTTATCCATGGTCGGACTATAGAGCAATCATGGATTACCATAACTTGACCATTGGATTGCCATGACTTGACCATTTGATTGTCATAACTTGACCACTGGTTGATTGCTATGACTTGACTAGTGTACTGCTATGACTTGACCCATGGATTACCATGACTTGACCACTGGCGGATTGCCATGACTTGACCAGTGGATTGCAATGACTTGACCAGTGGATTGCTATGACTTGATCATTGGATTGCCAGAACTTCACCATTGGATTACAATGGACATCAATGCAAAATTTGGTACAACTGGATGTGAATCATGGATGACTTGACCATGGATAAACATGTCAGACAATTCCAAGGTGCCATTTAATGACACAGGCTTGAATATATGGATGTCCATAATCAAAACACTGGATACTGTTAAAATTCATGGTCTCCTTTGCATGCTTATCAACTATCCATGTCTGAATAAGGCATGCTACTCATGGCCAGAAGGGTGCAGTCAAGACATGCCACTCATGGCCAAAAGAGTACAGTCAAGACATGCTACACATGGCCAGAAGGGTGCAGTCAAGACATGCCACTCACGGCCAAGAGTCAGTCAAGACATGCCACTCACGGCCAGAAGGGTGCAGTCAAGGCATGCTACTCACGGCCTGAAGGGTTCAGTCAAGACATTCCACTCACGGCCTGAAAGGTGCAGTCAAGGTATGCTACTCATGGCCTGAAGGGCGCAGTCAAGGCATGCCACTCACGGCCAGAAGGGTGCAGTCAAGGTATGCTACTCATGGCCAGAAGGGCGCAGTCGAAGCATGCCACTCACGGCCAGAAGGTGCAGTCAAGGCATGCCACTCACAGCCAGAAGGGTGCAGTCAAGGCATGCTACTCACGGCCTGAAGGGTTCAGTCAAGACATTCCACTCACGGCCTGAAAGGTGCAGTCAAGGTATGCTACTCATGGCCTGAAGGGCGCAGTCAAGGCATGCCACTCACGGTCAGAAGGGTGCAGTCAAGGTATGCTACTCATGGCCTGAAGGGCGCAGTCAAGGCATGCTACACATGGCCAGAAAAGTGCAGTTAATAGCATGCCACCTAATCCAGAAGAGTGTAGTTTTTATGTCTACCATCAAATTGGCTGCCCTGTTGTGTCCTTGTTAATATTTTGGGGTGCCAAGTGATCTATGGTGCTCACCTTTATATACCAATGACATCATCTCTGTCCATACTGGTTTGAGTCTAAGATTGGTCAATATGGGTATGTGAAAAAGCTAGCCAATATCTTCCTGTGGGTTAGTGGTTCTTCCCAAGGGTTTCCTGGGCTCTTCCTCCACCAAATATATTGGCTGCCATGTACAGCCTATCAGGTGCTCAAAAATAGCATTAAACCCAAAGGACTCCAAAAGCACTCCATGGCAAGGTGGTTAACTTTGCATCAGCACGATACGATTTCCATGTGTTGCAGTGCCAGAAATCAAAATCCAAACTCTCCAAAGTAAACTCATTACCACCAAGCAACATCAAAACCTAGAAACCTAGAAATTATAATGAAATTAAAACAAATCCAGCATGGGAAAAATTTATAATTTGATGGTATACTCAGTGCATAGCATGCATGAGAAAGGATCAAATTACAGTACACAGGAAATGGACCAAATTTAAGCTATTATCTGGGAAACTTCAAATGCAATAAATTTAACTCCAATCATCCTGAGAGAATTGTAAACTTCTCACCTGGGATGGAGCTACATAAAACAATCCTTCATTTCTCCTAAACAAATCCAAAGTCTTCATGATTATGCTACTAGCAGATGGCTCAAAGTATAGAGGAAGTTTGGGATTTCCCATTTTATGCTGACATTACAAACAGGGACACAAATTTAACAAAAACTGTCTATACATGTGTAGATTCGAATGAAAGATATTAATTTTTATTCCATGATTGACCTGTTCATACTTCAATAACGACGATGATTATTTAATTACTTTTTTTCCATTCTGCCTATTTTTTACTAATGCCCTCTTTCATTGCCTAAATCAACTTTTAAATCACACACTGCAAGGCTCTTCACGCATGGTTCCTTTTCTAAAGCAGGTATGGTCACAAATCCCATTGAATTATTCAATACTAAAATTATATCTATAATGTACTTCATTATAAGACACTCTCACTATAAGGCATTAAACTCCCACTAACAGTGTTATAATGAGGAAGCACTAATCTACATCCTTATAAGACGGTCTCACTTAATACAGTATAATCTGTCTCTCATGGAGTGTTATAATGAGAAAGCACTAATCTACATCCTTATAAGGCAGTCTCACTTTAATGCAGTATAATCTGTCTCTCATGGAGTGTTATAATGAGGAAGCACTACGGTAATCTACATCCTTATAAGGCAGTCTCACTTAATACAGTATAATCTGTCTCTCACTGAGCGCATACATGCCAACCCCTGACGAGGAAAAAGTGTAATCCAAGTGGTCAAAAAGAGGAATCCAAGCAGAAAAAGAGTAATCCACATATAACATACTACAATTACAATTAACAATGATTTATTTGCTTTTCTCGTCTTTTATCATTCATTAATGGTTCAAGTGTTCATATGTAGCACTTTTAGCTTTAGAAAGCAACAGATTGTCATGTTGCATTTCAAAACATTTTGTACCAGCTGAGGCCATGAATGTTTTGCATACCAGTAGAGCACTCAGTACCGGGTTACTTAGCCTGGACCTGAATTCAGTTTTATTTTTGTTAACAACACTGAACAATCTCTCACAGTCAGCATTAGAATGGTAAAGAACCAATATTCCTTTCATAACCTGACAAAGAAGAGGAAATTTATTTCTTCCAGTCTTTTAGCTGGGAAATAAGGTGCCATTGCACATCAACTCTATCTGCATTAAGTATATTGTCAGGTAGAATCCCAACTTGATACTTCAGGAACTCTTCTTCCAGATGATCCAAGTTAGACAAGGGTGGCAATAGAAAGGGATATCTCTTGACAAAGAATCTAACACTTTTGAAGCTTTTTGACTGTCTCTCATTTACATAAGCAACTGAAGCATTTAAAAGCAGTTCATCTCCATATGGGAATTTATGGAGCATGTAATCACAGATATTTATTAATAAATGGCCAATATCTACTTCTAATTTATCAGCAGCAAGGTGCATCAAATGACAGGGGCAACCTGTTATGAACACTGATGGAGACATTTTCAAAATATAGGATGCAACTCCTTTATGAATTCCAGTCATCACTGATGCATTATCAGCTGCAAACCCCATACAGTTCTGCCAACTTATGTCATGTTTCTTCAAAACATTGTCAAGCAAATCAAAAATGTTTTGTCAAGTGGAATCTACTGTTAATTCTGGTAAAGAAAGAAGAACACTCATGACTTTGCCTTTTTCACTGTCAAAGTATCTAATACATACTGGGTACAACTTTTTATCATCATAATCACAATGGCAATACTAAACGGCCCAATTTTCATTGCTTCTGCAATTTTAAGTGAAGTATCTTCTGCTAGGCACCGAACAATGTGAGATGATTTTGTTCTTGCACAAGCATATTTTTCCGCAATTTTCGAATCAGGAAACATCCGCTTGAACAAGGGACCAACGTGGTCTGCTACCGCTAAGGGTAGTCCGTGTTCTATTAAAAACTCGGTAAATAACACCTCAGCATTTATAGTATTCAAGTCTGCACTTGAGCTCTGCTGTAAATAAGAAGTTACCTTAGTATTAGAGTTCGTAAGGCGAGCTAATTCGATGTGTTTCCTTATTTTCATGTGTTTTTCCACATCAAATTTACCACCATGACCAATGCTAAAATCGTTTCCGCACAGTCTGCAATGAGCATGATGCTGTCCTAGAATGGAACGCTGTATTATGCCATTCATATATTCATCTTTGAATCTTTGGAGGACTCGTTGTTTTGCTTTTTTCTGATCCATCTGCGAAATTCTTGGGGAAAAAAATGTGCTCTAACATACACAAAGACTAGAATCCATCTTAACATCTGAAGCCATTTAGCGCCAACGATTAGACGTCACGTGATGATGCCCTCGTCGTGTTTGGAGGATTGATTACATTTTGCTTTGTTTATTATTGAATCTGTGAAATTATTTAAGAGATATTTTTTGCACTCATAAACGCATTGAGAATTTTTTAATACTTTTTAGCGCAAAAAAACTTTTAGACTGGTTCTGCACTATACAAAATTAGAACAAAGAGTATGTGCATAATGATTTAAACAAAATAGAAACCAGTCTGTTCTCTCCTCACTAAGCCGCTATAAATAGAATATGAGGTCGAAAGTTTGAAAGTATCTTAGTAACATGATAGTTGCTATAAATAGAACATGAATATTAGGAAAGTCCACGGACAAGTATACTCGTATATCGTAGTTATGTAGAAGCGGGGTATTTTTTTTATTTAAAAATAAAACAGTATGTAAAAAATAAAGTAATGCTAATAAAAACGAAAAAAAAATTATTTTTTTTTGCAAGATGGATATATCGAAAAAGCGTAATCTATAAACGTTAACGCGTAACGCGGAATTTAGTGGGAAAAAGCGTAATGATTACGCCAAAAGCGTAATGGTTGGCATGTATGCATATGTAGCACTCTTAGCTTTACACACATCGACTAGAAACCTTCTTAAGACGTTTCGCGCTAAATTTTAAAAAATTTTCGACACGGCCGGAAATAGATGTCACGAGATGCTGTACTTTTTTTATTTTTTTTTTGTTCTTAATATTTAGAGGATTCTGTTATATTTTGTTTCGGGGGTTTTCGGTTGCCTTTTTCTAATTTATCTGTAAAATTTTTGAAAGGGGATATTTTTGCTCACATAAATGCATAGAGTAAAATAAAATATACTTTTTAAGCGCTAAAATATATTTAGATTGGTGCTACAAGAAATATGAATTAAAATATGGAATCTGCGAGTAAATATTAAATTTGGAAAACCAGTCTGCTATCTCCTCACTACGCATATAAATAAATATAAATAGAATCGAGGTCAACAGTAGAACCAGGTTAGCTATAAATAGAACATGATACTATTACGAAAGTCCACGGTCTAGCATACTCTTATATTGTAGATACGTAAAAGCCGTCTTTTCTAAAATACGGTCTGTGGGATTAATGGAACTTAAATAATAACGAGAAAACAAATAATTGATTTTTTTTGGGAGGTTGATGTACCGAAAAAGCGTAATCCATATACGTTTAAGCGTAACGCGTAATTTAGTGACAAAAAGCGTAATGATTACGCCAAAAGCGTAATGGTTGGCATGTATGTGAGCGTTATAATGAGGAAGCACTAATCTACATCCTTATAAGGCAGTCTCACTTAATACAGTATAATCTGTCTCTCACTGAGCGTTATAATGAGGAAGCACTTGTGTACATCCTTAAAATGCAGTCTCACTTTAATGCAGTATAATCTCTCTCATGGAGTGTTATATTGAGGAAGCACTAATCTACATCCTTATAAGGCAGTCTCACTTTAATGCAGTATAATCTGTCTCTCATGGAGTGTTATAATGAGAAAGTACTAATCTACATCCTTATAAGGCAGTCTCACTTTAATGCAGTATAATCTGTCTCTCATGGAGTGTTATAATGAGAAAGTACTAATCTACATCCTTATAAGGCAGTCTCACTTTAATGCAGTCTAATCTGTCTCTCACTGAGTGTTATAATGAGGAAGCACTTGTGTACATCCTTAAAATGCAGTCTCACTTTAATACAGTATAATCTGTCTCTCATGGAGTGTTATAATGAGGAAGCACTAATCTACATCCTTATAAGGCAGTCTCACTTAATACAGTATAATCTGTCTCTCATGGAGTGTTATAGTAAGGGAGTACTATATTATATACTTGATTGTCAGGCAATCTTTCAATAAAACAGTATAGTATCTAAGATTCCAATGTAGTATTATAATGAAGGAGTGATGTATCTGTTAACTTTGATAGGACATAAGCATAGTCATGATCCAGATTGTGTAATGCTGACAAGACAATAAGCATTGAGTCATGATACAGATTTTGTAAAGCTGACAAGACATGAAGCATTGAGTTATGATCCAGATTTTGTAATGCTGACAAGACATGAAGCAACGAGTCATGATACAGATTTTGTAATGCTGACAAGACATGAAGCAATGAGTTATGATCCAGATTTTGTAATGCTGACAGGACATGAAGCATTGAGTCATGATCCAGATTTTGTAATACTGACAAGACATGAAGCACTTTGTCACAATTCAGATTTTTTTGTAATGCAACAATACATGAAGCACTTTGTCACAATTCAGATTTTTTGTAATGCGACAATAAATCGTGATCTTGCAGTCACATCTAAATTACGATTATACTTGTGACATTTAAAAAAAATAATTTACAATTCTTTTTAGATAATCAAATAAGCCCTATATATAATTGAAACACAAAAGAACACCTTTATATTTCAACCATATTAGTATAAATTTCTTAAATTTTACACTGAATTGCATTAAGGTGGTAATTCAGTACTCTTTTCTCCTTGTTGGAATGATGGTAAAATTCAAGCTTTTTCTTGGAGTAAAAAATCTATACAAATACTGTATAATAAAAACTTATCCCAATTTTACAGAATTAAAATATATTCAGAAGGAAATACTATTTCTAGAAATGCCAATGTCATAATTAGAATAATTACATTCTAATCTATTTTTATATAGCAACTGTGAAAGTACTAAACATCCATGTTTGTTTTTCAAAGTACTTTTTCTTTCTTTAATATCTGTCTCATGAGAAATCCTTCTAGAAAGCTCATTTATCTGTATGGAATGTATGATCAAAGAATGTTGAGTACAGGTCATTCAGTTCTATTTGAAGTGGTAATACACATAACATCTGAAGTGGTAATACACATAACATTGTGGATTTAGTAAGAAAAGCTTAATCAGTCTTAAAAATTTACAAATAAAATTATTAAAATGGAGTCTTAAAAAATATACATTACCAGTACAGATTAGCCATGGAAGAAGAATCCTTTGCTGGCACAGACATTATTCTGTCACCTTTTCAAGAGCAGGAAATAAATTACTTCCAACAATGCTGCTGGATGACAGGAATATGTGACCTGCATATGCCATTTCCACAAATTATTCCTGCATACTTGTATAAGTTGAGAGCACAAATTTAATGTGAATGACTACAAGATATCAAACACACAGCTGAAAGCAACTTTACAAAAAGGCCAAATTCAGATTCAGACTGGTTATGAGAGGGATTATCTTTTACTACATGCATTAAAATATTCAATTAAAGAAGTCAGAAATGTTGGTGGCATAAGGTGCCCTCTTTGCTTTTCATTGTTTACATTCCTGTTGATACAGGGCTCATTATCCCCCCCCCCCCCCGACACTCCTAGAAAATACAGTACGCTATATACTTAAAAACACAAGTCAAACTGCAAGCAAAACAGATCTTGATCTGCGGTAGCATATTGCACATGCAGATCAGAGTCTATACTGTTAGCATTTGGACTCTTATAACGGAGTATATATGGTACATGCTGACAATGTCCATGCATGATAATATAGTCTTTTGTCTGTCTAACTGGGTACACCACATTTTGCTTGACAATGCTTGACCAGCATCATCTACATCAAGAACAACTGGCAGAAATTAAACCAAACTTTGTAATGTATTACAAAGAGGTCTACCGGTAGTCAGTTTCCTCTGACCCTTCCCACCCCATTTGATATAATAATCAACATATTCCTCTGACCCTTCCCACCCATATATTCCTCTGACCCTTCCAACCCCATTTGATATAACCCATATATCTACAACGACCCTTTCCACCCCATTTGATATAATAACATATATTCCTCTGACCCTTCCCACTCCATTTGATATACTAATTTATATATTCCTCTGACCCTTCCCACCCCATTTGATATAATAATCAACATATTCCTCTGACCCTTCCCACCCATATATTCCTCTGACCCTTCCAACCCCATTTGATATAACCCATATATCTACAACGACCCTTTCCACCCCATTTGATATAATAACATATATTCCTCTGACCCTTCCCACTCCATTTGATATACTAATTTATATATTCCTCTGACCCTTCCCACCCCATTTGATATAATAATCAACATATTCCTCTGACCCTTCCCACCCCATTTGATATAATAATCAACATATTCCTCTGACCCTTCCCACCCCATTTGATATACTAATTTATATATTCCTCTTACCCTTCCCACCCCATTTGATATAATAATTCATATATCTATAATGGGGTTTAACTTGGATGCATGATGGTGAAGTCTAAAACAGTACAGAAATTATCTTTGTGAAATTTTTCCATGATATTCACTTTTGGCAAAAAATATGTACATGTATGGTGAAAATATGAGAGATAACTGACAACCTGGTTTAAAGATGTTACCGCCCCGTTCTATGGACGAACATGATTATGGTGGAAATGGGAGAGAGAAAGAAAGAGAGGAGGTTACGTTTTTTGCATAATTGTTTTCGTTTTGTTGCTTTTTGATAAAGAAACAATTAGGTTATTTAGGGCTGAGGCAACTGAATTACTACAATAATAACTACACTAGGCAACTGAAGCCAACTCAAAGGATCTGATACTACATTTTTCAGTCCAGGAGGCTAGCCATTCAGCCACCACGGCTCTTGCTGCATTAGATGCCTCCAATGACATCATGACACATCAGGCCTATTCTGCTTCCCTAGCCCACAGTGGGGTGGGGGAAATTAAGCATGTCATGAAAAATGCAAGTTGTATACAAGTTTTCAATAGTATGTTGATGTTAGTTTAGTTTCATTCAGTTGTTTCAAAAGTGAATTTCCAAGAAAAATTATATTTTTTCCATATGGATCTAATTATAGATATGAAGAGAAATTTTTCATGAAATTTACTTATGAAATATGTTCAAAATAAATGTTTAAAACTTATTTTTTAAAAAGTGAGTAAATCTGTAGATGTAACTCATTTCCATCCAAATCTTGAGAAAGAAAGTATTTTCTCAACTGTTTCAAGACAAAAATTGGGAAATCTACTGGGTGATGCTGCTTTTTCCTTTACAACCTCAGTTAAACATTTTATCTCAAACTGATGGATGTATTTATAGTGGAAGTATATTATGTATTTGTAAATGTTCTATCAAAGACTACATGTGTGCTTCAAGAAATTTTAAAAATGACATGGTGGAACTAAATTCCTTGTCTGACACTTCAGCAATATTTACTTAAGGACATATTAGATCTACATATAAAAGGAAAAGATTGACACATTGGGTATATAAATATACAAAGTATGAATAAGTTATACCGTTTGAATTATTTATTATCATCTCTGGTCAATAATGCCCATATTCAAGATTTAACAGAAACAACCTTAAATGACAATCATGTAAATGACTTATTAATTGATGGTTATGCCACATAAGATGTGATAGAGGTTCAGGTGGCAGAAGTGTTGTTTACCGTATGTTGTTGTCGTTGTAGGGTTTAATGGCATTTTTCAGCACAAGATAGTCTATACATGGCAGCCAGTATAAATGATGGAGAAGAACACGGAAAAACCCCAGAAAGAACCATCAACCCACGAGAAGCTACTGGCAAACTTTCTCACATACCCACATTGGCCGAACCCATGCAGACAGGTGAAATGGCAGTGATCCATAATGGTGAGCACTTTAGACCACTCCCACTTGTTCTTTAGGTAAGTAATGGTTTATCAGTTGAAATGATAAAAGATCTAGAATCCGATGAAACTGAAACAATATGGATCAAGATAAATCAAATACAAATTCAGATAGCATTACATAGAATATATTCCTGGTGTATGGAAAATGGAATGAAAGTAAACACAGACAAAACTAAAGTATTAATCATTTCTACCATACAAAATAGAGCAAAATTTTGGAAAACAACATACCTCAATCTTAATTTGAATGAAATCTGTCTACAAAAGATTATCCATGATAAAATTCCTTAAGTAGATGGCTGACAACAATTGGCGATGGAATGAACATATTCAAGTCATGAACTAAGCCCTACTGTAACTCAATGAACTAAGCCTCATTCTATCTCAATGACCAAAGCCCCACTGTATCTCAATGAACTAAGCCCCATTGTATCTCAATGAACTATGCCCCATTACATCTCAATGAACTAAGCCCCACTGTATCTCAAATAAGAGAGCAAGAGTAGATGGGGAAGGCATTACACAAAATAAGGCGAGGGAAAATGGGGGAGAAGTATTACCTAAAATATGTTGAAGGTAAATGACGCATCTTCTTCTGGATGCTTTTAACACATTCAGTCACAATGTTTAAAAAATTAGTTTAAATTTTTGTTATTGGACCTAACAGATTACAGGAAAAAAAAAAGAGCCAAGAATAACACACCTCTTAAAGATATTTAAATAAGGAGCAAGATAAGATAAGTACAAACTTACTTTCTACACCGCATTTTAGGACGTCGTAATAAGTAGACATATGGACATGCTGTATCACAATATCCCCACAACTGATACTTAAGTGGTGGAGAAAAAAAACTAGTGTGCAAGTATAATAGTTGAGTCCAACCATAGATAAAAAAGATTCAAATAATGAGGCAGAATTTTATAAACATTTTCAAAAACAAGAAACTGATGTGCTGTTGTAAAAAAAAAAAAGCTTACTCATTTGCACATATGGAGACTATTCACTGCCTCTCAACTAGATAAACTGTTTATAGATACATTAGTGCAGTTACCATGGATACCGTTGTCTTCAAATAACTAAAGGGGCTATAGCCATAAGATTGTTTCCACCACCAACATTTTAATACAAGTTGATCTCACTCATTATCAACCTCATGTGAGATCTTGATGATGCAAGTTTCTATACCAAGATCAGATCAGAAATATGGTCTCTACAATATTCACATGCTCAGCAAATAGTAATAATAATAATGACTTTATTTAATGAAGCTCATTTGGTTAACTGAGGCCTTCTGCAATGACATTTGTACAAATATATATATATATATAAATATTTTTACAGAATGAGGTGACTTTAAACAACAAATATTAAATATTAAAACTAGATAATTTACCTACCGTTACAATAAAATATACACAAGGCTCTAATGATGTGTAAATACAGGATTTATACAAACAGTACCAGTGAGCATTTGTAAAACATAGGCATGTACATGACAACAAAACAATAGGGGACCCGAGTGGCCGCGTGGTCTAAAGCGCTGTCCGTTACGGATCACTGCCATCTCACCTGTCTGAGTGAGTTCGAGTCTAAGATTCGGCTAATGTAGTTATGTGAGAAAGCTTGCCAGTAGCTTCTTGTGGGTCGGTGGTTCTTTCCGTGGGTTTTCCGGGTTCTTCCTCCACCATTAAATACTGGCCGCCAAAACGGCCATGTATAGCCTATATTGTGCTGAAAATGGCGTTAAACCATAAAAAACAACAAAAAAAAAAACAATGTACAAAAGAATTTTGTAGCAAAATGTAGTAGTACTGAATTAAGCAGAATCAATGATGTGTTTATGTTGATGTTACTTTATATAATGTTGCATGTGAATCCATAGTTGGTGTCAGAAAAAGCAAAACTCTTCTAAAACTGACTTTGGTATAGGTAAAAATAACTTGCTTGTTTGAGATGGATCTAGGTGCTAACATACGTAAATGTTTAACAAATGTAAAGTTATATTTAAGATATTAGCAAAACCATGCAAAAATGTACAGATTAGTAATCACTTTTGAGACTAACTTCTCTGCTGAAATGGAAGCATACAAAATTCTGGCTGCTATTTGAAATATTTATTAAGTTTTCCTGATCTTCGGTGCCACTATTACCTCAGATAGGACAACAATATTTTTGGTCTATCATGATATATGCATGGTAAAATATCTTTATCTGTTCTTGAGGAGATCAGATTTATTCTGTTCAAGAGATAAAGCAATGAGTTAACTTTTTTAATAACCTTATCAACTTGAAATTCCCAGCATAAGAAATTCTCTATCATGATGCCATGTAGTGTTCCATTTTCAGACTGTTGTATATAACCATTCCTGTCATCATTACTTTGAAATCATTTTTCTTCAGCCTTTACTCTTGCTCAACTACCTATGATCATGGCTTTTGATTTAGGTAGCTGCAGTTTTCTTCATACATGTAACATTGTGCTCATTCCAGTTATTATTTATACTAAATGCTCATTTAATTTAGTGCTAATCTCATGGCCTGCTGATTCCATGTTATATAATGTGATGGTCATCTGTAAACATGTTGGTGGTGGATAGCTAAATGTGATATGGCAATTCATTGATATACAGCAGAAGAGTAATGGTCCAATAACTGATCCTTGTGGAACACCAGACTTTGTTTCTTATCTGAAAGTTTATTGAAAATAGAAACTTGTTGAGTCTTCCTTCAAGATAGGTTTTAAACCAAATTAAGCTTTCATGGTTAACTTGATATATGCTAAGCATTTCCTGCAGGATTTGGTGATTAACAAGGTCAAAAGCCTCGGTACGGTCAAGAAACACTGTGCCTACATCTTATCTTGATCTATTGTTAAGAAACCATCCACTATTCTCGTTTGTGTAGTCTAGCATGAATGTCATTCACAGACATTGATCATTGTGAATATAACAAAATTTAATGAACAAATGTTGACAGAAAGTGACAGTAGCAATAACCTTGATTTCAAAATTTATATTATTGAATCAAATAGCAGGAATAAAACTTGTGAATGTTGGTATCAAACCAACAGTGTGTTT
The DNA here is from genome assembly GCA_029339505.1 of Unio delphinus. Classification (NCBI taxonomy): domain Eukaryota; kingdom Metazoa; phylum Mollusca; class Bivalvia; order Unionida; family Unionidae; genus Unio; species Unio delphinus. The sequence goes on along the minus strand of JAQISU010000115.1, from coordinate 12,585,644 downwards.
TTAGTGTATGTAAAGTGCATTACATGTGTACAGTGTGCAAGCTAATTGCATGTATACAGTGTGTAAGCTAATTGCATGTGTACAGTGTGTAAGCTAATAACCTAATTAGATGTGTACAGTGTGTAAGCTAATTACATGTGTACAGTGTGCTAATTAACCACAGATGATTTTCAAGAACACAAGTTCAATACTTTTGCATCAATCTTCTCTACAACAAGTCAATGTGATAGATAATCTCTTTTTAGCTACAGGTTTAGCTCATTGTATTGAATCCGTCCTAAGGTAGATTTACTTTAAAAAGAAGGTATACAATTGTATTACTGAATTAAATTCCATAATTTTAGATAATATCCAAGCAATTTGACAGGACAGGTAATTCCAGCTCATGAGTGACACAGAACAATGTTGTTAAAGTCTTACATACAGTATGTATGTCTTTCACTAACATGGATTGATATTTAGCACAGAACACTTTCAAGACAACTGTATATTTTTTGAAGGTGATCTGTTTTGGGAAAATGTACTGGACAGTAGCAAAAGGCATGCTGACTTTGATAGTCCATGAAATATATTATGAGTTTGTGTTGTGTACATTGCATATTTCTGAAAGCGCACATGTAAATTTATACATTTTTAAAATACCAAAACTTTAAAAGAAACACCAATTCCTTTTTTCTTCTTCATAATTTACTTATGATATTAGTTCAGAATGTGAAAATACCAAGCAGTGCTAGGAATTTTCTATGTACCTGAGAATTGAGGTACAGCTGAGTACATGTACTCCCAAATTCTGGGATGTACCTGAGAACTGAGGTACAACTGAGTACTCCCAAACTCTGAGATGTACCTGAGAATTGAGGTACAGCTGAATATTCCCAAACTCTGAGATGTACCTGAGAATTGAGGTATAGCTGAGTACTCCCAAACTCTTGAGATGTACCTGAGAATTGATGTACAGCTGAGTACTCCCAAATTTTGATCGCCCACATCATTCCAATATCATCATAAAGAAAATTGTGGAAGGATTTCTTAGTCTTTAAATTTTTAGCCCTGTGCAAAAATGTGACACCCAACAACAGAAGCATAAAGACTTAGGAAGGTACTTCAGCCAGTAAATGTAACTGAAATCCATGTGGAAAAGCACACTGGATTATAGGCTGCAGTGACAAGATGATACACATGTAATGTCTCATACTGGCAAAGACAAGGTATCCAGACTATTTTAACGGCAATTTCAGATGGACGATAAGAAGTTAATCCAAGACCAAAAGCGGAGTGAACTTTTTACATGCACATTTTATGTACACATTATGTACACTCCAATTTATGCAGGCATATATATTTATGAATCCATATGATGTCAACGTAGGCTGCATTCAGAAATTTCAAAAGACTTTTGATAATCACATAAAATGCAAGGTATCAGCCATGTTAAAATTCACCAAGACTTAAGCATGTAAATGTTCAAGAAAAGTGTATGTGAGGGACATACAACTGTACTAACATGACCAGCCTAGGTATGCATTTAATTGAGTTTGGAAAAGGTACATGTGATCACAGAAAAACTAGGTCATCTTCTAAACAGCAGTAAGTGGTGTTAATATATCAATAACCCACACCTGGTTAGCAATTACAAAAATATTTCTATTATAAATATTTTACCTGACCCACATTTCTTGCCACCATGCCACTTTTAACAGTAATTTCCTTCTTAACAAAACAAAACAGTGAATTAACTACAGTGGAGCCTTCAAGCTTACCGTATAATTAAGATAATGCAGGTTATTACAGGATTTGGGAACCAGTGGTAAAATAAAAGATACTTCTGCCATGCACACAGCTCAGTCTTGTATCAAAGAGATGAACTCAAATTTATTGTTGAAGATCGAGCTGTAGAACTAATAAATCCAAATATTTCATAAATATAGTATAAAAAATTATTCCTCTATAATGGGGCTACCTGTTACTGTTTGTTGGACAAGTGACTATATGACATGTACTCAATCATCAGAACTGTACAAATGTTTTGAGCATGGGTTTTCTTCTGCCAAAAAAAAACTCTTTTTCATTTACAAACCTTTTTAGCATGGGTCTTTTTGCACCAAAAATTTATTTTCTTCATCAAAATTCTGCATTTGTAGCATCGATATTTTTGGACCAAAGCAATTTTTTCTTCATCAGTTATAAAGGCTTTACAAAATGAGCCATTTTGTACCAAAATATTCCTTTCTTCTCAGAGTTCCAAACTTTCTTTCTGTGCCCCCAAAAATCTCTTTTCTTTATCCGAGTTCTACATTTTTTACCATGGGTCTTTCTGTGCCAAAAATTTTCTTCATCCAAGTTCCAAACTTTTTTAGTATGTTTTTTTGTCCCAGAACTTTCATCAGAGTTCCAACCAATAAAGCGCAACATCAACACTTTAAAATAGTATTTCCAGACACTGTCATATACACTTTGTATACATACATACTGTACACTTTGTATACACACACACCGTACACTGTATATACCATGCTGCATGGTACGCATAGAAAGGACATTTTGTGGGCGCAAATGAAATGCCTGAATATTCAGGGGCCGGTTTAGACAAGTTACACACTACTTTAACATGAATAATACTGTATTTTTTTAGCAAATGTCCTTCCCATAATACTAAGAAAGCTTGTATGCTTGTGGACATTCTACCATTTACAGAATCCATTCTAAACATTTGATGTACACAAGTTTTGACTCTTAGCCTACAAATTGGAATGACAATAAATTTAAATATGTGCCAACATTCATAATTGTAATAAGCATGCAAAAGGAGACAGGTGGCAATATTGTGCAATTTAATTTAAAAATGTGACAAAAATTTAAAATTACCTTACCAGCTCATTCACGACTAAAATGTTTCAAGTGCAAAAGTGTAATATTTTTAAAAATTTACATCACTACTATGAAAACTCTTTTGTTTAAATGTGAACCCAAACTAGATAACAAAGACATAAATATGTATCATAGATAAGCTAAAGTCTTACCAATCCAAAGACTCAATTTCCCAAAAATATTGTGCAAAGGTTGTCAAATAAATTTGCGAACAGCACCTTTCGGGTATTGCAAGAAAGTGATTGTAAACGAAGAGTTTGTCTACAGTCCACTGGCTACATAAATAAAGAATGTTACTTAACATGGCAGCATTATAATACTGTTGTATCTTAAAAACACAAGTATAATACTATTTGTATCTTAAAACACAAGCATAATAATATTTGTATCTTAAAACACAAGCATAATAATATTTGTATCTTACAAACACATGTATAATAATATTTGTATCTTAAAAACACAAGTTCACTATAAAACTGCTGTACCTTAAAACACAAGTCAAGTATTATATTGTTGTATCTTAAAAATACAAGTTCACTATAAAACTGTTGTATCATAAAACACAAGTCGAGTAAAAAAAAAACTTGTATCTTAATACTCAAGTCAAGTATAATACTGTTGTATCTTAATACTCAAGTCAAGTATAATACTGTTGTATCTTAATACTCAAGTCAAGTATAATACTGTTGTATCTTAATACTCAAGTCAAGTATAATACTGTTGTATCTTAATACTCAAGTCAAGTATAATACTGTTGTATCTTAATACTCAAGTCAAGTATAATACTGTTGTATTTTGAAAACACCCAGTGAAGGAACTATGCTCTAGCATCTAGTACTAAAAAGCAATATGCTGGAATCGACATGACATTTTCACTACTATTATTCTGTTTAATAGCTGACCATGCAAATCATTTCAATAATAATGAGACACTCTAAGATACCAAACTGATAACAAAACTATTTCTTTATATTTTCCTGTAAAAATATTCACAAGATACGCTTAACATTGCCATGCCTTGAACTTTATCACTAGAAGATCAACGAGTTTGTTTTCTGATGCTGTAAAGATATGTTGTGAACATGCCATATTTTAATCTATAACTGTTGAAGAAAAAACCCACTTTGATGGGCAAGCAACATTCACAGTATTCTCCAAATATAATGACAAAATGAGTCTCATAAAAAAAACTATTCATACCTGCATATGCTGTAGTGCTCACAAACCATCACAAAACGACCTGAATCACAAATTTTGACCTAATCAGAGTGCACTCTCAACATGTTAAAAAAAAAAAAAAAAAAAAACACAGACAAAATCCATTCACACATGCACCAGGGACTGTGTTCATAAGCTTAATGATGTACAAAAATTCAAGCAGTGACTTATTAAAAAAAAATATAAATTATATTTTGAAAACAAATTAAAATATTATCCTATTAAAAGTTATTGTAGGGTTTAACGCCATTTAACCCCCCCCCCCCGAAAGAACCACTACACATGAGAAGCTACTGGCAAGCTTTCTCACATAACTCTGTGGCGTTTTGCCCGACCCAAAATTAAATAGGAAACGTGTAATCAAAGTAATTTGGACAAGCCACTGTTCATTGTTAAACATGACCGCAGACTAACACTAAGTTTGCCTCGCTAGGATGGGAAACCCGACCAAGGCCATCAGAAGTGCAATTATCACCTTGGGTGGAATGCGCTTATGTAGATCAAACAAGTTGCCAGAAGGAGTGGACATGCCTTATCTTCTTGATACGCTGACAGCCAGGTTGAATTAGTCGATTGGACAGGGCCCCAGCGCTACCCAATCGGAATAAAAATAGGGGCGGGACCCTGATTTGGGCTAAGTATGATATCCTTAGACCTACCAGCAAGCTTTAGTGCGCTATAGTTCTTTAGAGAGATTGCCAGAAGATAGTGACTCTGGTCAGCCACATGTTATTGGCGAGAAAAACCTTAGAATAGGATTCTCAGTGTAGCTTCCAAAAGGTCAGTGAGCTAGTTGTTCGATCTTTGCTGAATGCGACTGCATTTAATTGTAGATCGTAGTTACCTTTATTATTATTACTAGAATCGTAGTAGGAATAATTATTTTGTGATGTTAATATGTTTGTATATTTTGAAGAATGAGTTCATATTTGTAAAGAATCATATTGCTTGCTAGCCGTCGTAAGAGTTAATATTATTATAATTCGCTATATGGTTATTTTATAGTCGACTAGCACATTTGTCCATGCAAACAGATTTTGCCATTGCTAAATTGAATTGCATCTTTGAAATGGTTGCACTGAGAAATTAGTAATATGAATATTTAAATATTTGTGTACGCTTGTGGGAATGCAGTGTACAGGCATGCATCTGGTTGTTGTAATATTGTAAGTACAATGAGATTAAATATATATTTGGATATACCGATGTGATACAATGTATTGATGTATGTATGATACCGTGTTATTACACCATTGTTTTCCCTGTAAGAGTGTGTGGGTATTTCAATGTGTATGTATGCGTGACCTAAAAAGTAACAGCCTTATCTGATGGTTAATTGATGATTTGGTGTGAGGTGAGATTCGATAAACCATATGTTAATGCCTTGTGGTTTTCACAGGAAGCTTCGAGGGACAGACCAGTGGTAGTAGTCCCAGTGTCTCCGTTAGAGATGGAAGAAAGAGAAAGAAAGAGGGCAATCTGGAGAGGAAGCTTTGGGGGGACAGCCAAGTGAAAGTGGTCCCAATAGTCTCTGATTGAGAGACAGAAGAAAGGAGAAGGAAGGAGAGAAGTCGGGAGAGGTGAAGGCCAGGAGGAGTGGGAGGAGCGAATTAGAGATGAGTAGAACCAAAGGCCAGGGGAAAATCGAACTCACACTGAAAATCACGAGATGAAGTAGGCTATCACTGGGAGGACGAGTGATTGATTTTAGTTTATCATTTAAAATTATCACCTTTATTAAATTGTTTTATTTGAATTTCATCTTCGTGTTCTATATAGTCTAACCATCGGCAGTGCTGACTGGGGGCTCAGAGCTGTATATCTATTTGGTCTTTAATTTAACGTTATAAATTCACGAGCCAGGTGGAACATCCATAATATTTTAATTAATATATTGGAAGTACCCCACCCCAACCTTTGCAAACGCTACAAACTCCATTAGCCGAATGTTAGACTCGAACCCACACAGACAGGTGAGATGGCAGTGATATGTAACGGAAAGGGCTTTAAACCACTTGGGGTTCCTTCCTATTAATAGGTAGTATGTTTCACAATTACCTCTACAGCCAATGATTATTTCCTACAACTAAAAGCCCATCCTTGCAAACCTCCCTCATGTGGTTCCCCTACACAGCTTACAATTCGCTGATGATACTTCCTATATTATATCATAAAAGTTGACTTTCTAAGATGACATTTTGCAACTGGGATATTATCATGTGATAATGATCAAGGTGAATCTTGGGTATTTGTAAAAAAACATGGCTTGAAACAAAGACTGCAGTTTATATTAAAAATCTTAACTTTAGACTATGAATTTTACCCATTTTTTGTCTTTGTTGTGCATGTATGTCTTTTTTGGTGATACCTAAATTTACTCTGCATTATATAGCCAGGATTGTATTTCTGTACTTTGAAACCATATGCATACATCCATAGATAATCTGAAAATCTAATAGTGGCAAGGAAGTAAAATTGGGAATTGGTCCTTTTAGACCATTCAATTTTTTAATCACATCTCACATTTGTAAACAATTCAAAGACAATGGGCATAAAATCTCATTTTTGTTTGCATAGCATGTGCCAATAGATTATTTCCTTCTCTATTTTTCATACATATATCTAATTATTTAACATTTGAAAAGAACTGTATTTTGGCCTTGACTCTAAGTATGGCATATAAAATGAAAAAATTGACAAACAAACAATAGATATAATAAAAAGCTATTTGGTTGGTTTTAGTATCACAGTAACAAGTGGGAGTTCTGACAGACTTATGGAGACCTAGTAGTCACTCAGATGATAACCCAATAGCCCAAGGCTTGTTGATTTCCTTTTTGTAAAAGCAGTTTCAAGCTTACAATAGTCCATTAGCTAATGAAGCTTCAGTTGTCACCAATGCTGTTTTTAAAAAAGACAATCCCCAACAGGACTAGTACATTTCTCATTATACTAGTCCTTCTGGCTCCAAAGGATTAATGTTAAATTTCTATGCCTGTAGCACAGCATTGGACAGGATTAATGTTAAATTTCTATGCCTGTAACAAAGCATTGGACAGGATTAATGTTAAATTTCTATGCCTGTAACAAAGCATTGGACAGGATTAATGTTAAATTTCTATGCCTGTAACAAAGCATTGGACAGGATTAATGTTAAATTTCTATGCCTGTAGCACAGCATTGGACAGGATTAATGTTAAATTTCTATGCCTGTAGCACAGCATTGGACAGGATTAATGTTAAATTTCTATGCCTGTAACAAAGCATTGGACAGGATTAATGTTAAATTTCTATGCCTGTTGCAAAGCATTGGACAGGATTAATGTTAAATTTCTATGCCTGTTGCAAAGCATTGGACAGGATTAATGTTAAATTTCTATGCCTGTAGCACAGCATTGGACAGGATTAATGTTAAATTTCTATGCCTGTAACAAAGCATTGGACAGGATTAATGTTAAATTTCTATGCCTGTTGCAAAGCATTGGACAGGATTAATGTTAAATTTCTATGCCTGTTGCAAAGCATTGGACAGGATTAATGTTAAATTTCTATGCCTGTTGCAAAGCATTGGACAGGATTAATGTTAAATTTCTATGCCTGTTGCAAAGCATTGGACAGGATTAATGTTAAATTTCTATGCCTGTAGCAAAGCATTGGACTAATAATCAAAAGTCGCAAATTATATATATTTCACTCCCTTGTACTTGGTGTGATTTAAGATATCATATGACAAGTATGGCTATGCTATCAAAATCACCCCACCCACCTCGAAAAAAGTAATATGCAGTGTTCGCTCTAAATACATTTATATAAACTTGCTTACTATTTGCTGCATTTGATCACCTGCTGACCAATGGTAATTTGTTTTACATGAAATGCTACTGTATTCATCAAAATGAGGAAACATTGAGCAGAAAAAAAGGTAAATGACAAGTCCAAAATCTTGAACAAATTCTCCTTCAAAACATGAACATAAAAATTCTTTGTGTATAATATGCAGATATGAAAACTGCCTGCACTGCTGTCTGCTGTAATGTGCAAGATTATGAATTTGTGGTCCTAGAGTACTAAAAACAGTTTTAACAATGATGAGCAATCATCACATGTTCAATCAGGTTATGACACTGGAAAACAAGGGCCTTAATTACCGTATTTACCGTATGTTTTCGGACTGCAACAAATAATGACTTTTTTTGTTGTCCGAATACATATTAAATTCTTTGAATAGGTGTCCGAAAACATACATGTGAAGATAGAATTATGCCGCCCCCCCCCCTTCCCCGTCCGTAACGAAGTTACCGTTGGCTCGCATGACAACGTGCTGCCATGAAGTAAAACAAGTATTTTGTCTAACACCACGGAAAGGATAATTAATGAAAAATGGGCATTACTTGCCTATTTTGTCTATTTGATACATGTCCATCCACCAGAAAACAAAGCCATACATGTATTAGAGCCACGATTGTGTGCGTATTTTCCAAAAGAACCGCCATATTAACATAGTAATCTTGCAATCCAGTTTAACCTTCTGCTAAATGATCATTAAAATCTACATTACAAACGCACGCAGGCTTTATTTCTGTGTAATCAATATATTAATACAAACTAAATAAAAAGATTTTGGAGTTATAATTCTTAAGATATTTTGGGCAGAAACATTTTAGTATCGAGAGTTGAGACACCGGTACATGTATGATGGCTATTCTTAGAGCACCAAGGGTGAGAGGCTCCAAATGGGGTGAGTGTTGTATGTACGCCTACGAAGGGTAAAAATAAAAAGCAATTTGCAATATACGAGTTGGCGTGATTAATATGTTGATATTTGTTTTAAATAAAGGTAATGCATTTGTTTTAAATAAAGGTAATGCATTTGTTTTAAATAAAGGTAATGCATTTGTTGTGGTTCTCTCTTCTTTTTGTCCCACCTAGCCGAGGGTAGATTTAAAAAGAGCAAAGCTTGCCGGCTGGAAACAATCTACTGCTCGAAGATTGTAGTGATGCATGTCAGAGATTTCAAAGTGTCTGGGTGTTAATTGTTAATAATATAACTGGTGGGATTTCTTTAACAGATGTGTTCGGAAATAAAAGGCAGCCATCTGGATTTTATTAAAAGAGCACACGATGTACCTAACATTTAGCACCCACAATCAAATATATCGTCTACCAAGAGGTTTATTACCTGTAGAACAATAACTATGTTTAAACCTTTGTATATAATGCCTCGGGGATAAGGGGTTTATTTTGTTGGACAATGCCAATGAATTTTACTAATCCATACCGACTCTGATTTATTGTTTAGTGATATAAAGCAGGGGTCATGGTTTCTAATAAAAGCCATAACTGTCACACCTATATGAAGTGGTTTCGTGTGTAACAATGTCTATACTGACAACCAATCATATTTTTGTTAGCTGAATCAAACTATTAAAATAAAAAGTATAAATAAAATACACACCACATACAAAAGTTAGTATACTGGATAGCTATCGTTGTGAAACATAATATTGTTAGTACTGTAATAAATCTGATGGAAAAGTTTATCATACGTTATGCAACAAGTGAGGAGGCATTGCCTAGTTCTTGGAGGGACTCGCCCTTGCCAAAATCGTCTCCAAAGAGACCACTAGGCCGTCCACAGAAGCGACCTCGAATTAATGATTCTGAGGAAGCATCACAAAAACAACCGCCTACGAAGAAAGCTGCTGAGTCTGATCAAAATCAAATAGCACGCGTGTATCATCGTATGTTGTCATATATGTGACGCGATCAAAATGTCGATACCGGTCTGCAAATATCACAATATGATTTCAAAAATCTATATCCGATCTGTTACTTTTCGTTGGAACATCTTGATTTAGCAAGACAATCCGTTGTTGATATACACTTTAGAGCTCGTGTAACCCGTCCGACTAATACAGCAGGTGTTGTCACTGTCCTGAATTACATGTGATTAATAATTTTAAATTATATTAGTTCATGGACATTCATGATCGCATTAAATAATTGGCGACCAAATGAAGTGAACTTTGTATCAGTTAAATTAACGGCAAACACGCTGTAAATTTTACATTAAAATGACAAAGCAGATCCTCCAAGATTGTGTCCGAAAACATAACTTGTAGAAACAATTATAGCGGAGCAACGGCCGAAAACTTACAAGGCATTTAAATATGATTTTTCCCCGAAAAAAACGGTGTCCGAAAACATACAGTGTCCGAAAACATATGGTAAATACGGTATACCGCTTCTTTTGTCACTCTAATTTAAATATCATTTTATTTTTTGTGCAAACCTGGTAGTTTTTGATCATCACTTCACTGAATTATCAAAGAGGTCCTTACAAATGATCAGTGTTTGTTTGTAGCCTGAAACAAGTATGCAAACTAGAAAACCCCGCTTGCTGATAGACACAAATCTAAACCGTTATTATTTAGTGAATAAACAGTATTAAATAAATACATTTTTACCATAGGTATTAAATATGCTATTTTGGGAGTCCACCCAGGGCTCTCAACTGACTTTGAGGATGAGGAATCCTAGATTCTTCATTCATCTGAGTCCCTGGCCTAAATGTCCATCACTTTCAAAAGGATATAAATAAAAATGAAACACACATGGTCATTATTTTAATAATGTAAAAATTCTTAGCCATCAGCATCAGTTTTTCAGCAAACAGGATGTTAAATTCAAACTATATGTAAATTCAGGATTATTTTACCTCCCACAACAATACTAAAGAAATAATATTTCACAACAATTAAAACAGTCAACAATTACTTTCAATTCCAAGAACAATCACTTTGAATGCATTTAGTTTTATCTGTAAGTTGAATAGCATCTCCAAAGAAACTAACTACCATCATTAAAGGAAACAAAGGAATAAAAGAAATACCATGTAGCATATGTGAAAAAAACATTCAATTAGAAAACTGAGTTAAATGCCTAAGAGCTGGCCCTATGGAATAAAGGTTAGCTATAATGTAGGCTTTAAAAATGATAAATTATTCTAAAAATATGCTTAGAACTGCAGATTTGAGCAGTTGTCAAGATGAATTCAGATTAGCTTTGGCTACTGATAATGAAATATTACCACTCAAATGAACTTTTGCCAACTGTTTTTCTTATTAATTTCTTTTTCTTAGCATTAGTGTAATTTCTTTTTCTTGTCATTAGTGTAATTGTCATCAAAAGTTTTGTTTTAATTATGCAGGAAGAACAATGTTACTAGGTCCGGTTATGGGACTAGAGATTCAAAATGGCAGATATGGAAGTACACACATTTTGTAACGACACGTGAAAATAACGGATAGAAAATGGTGAACAAAATTACATGTATTGTCTAAAAACATGGTCTCTGCAAATACAGAACAAGATGTCAGTTAGATACCCGTTTTGGAGAGCAGGTAATAAATTATAAACTGATTAATGAAATTACCAAGTTTGGTGCAATTTTGATATCCTTGAAACTTTTCATTTTAAAAATCAGTATGGTTTTTTGGTTATATACAAACCGGTGAGTATTAGTAGCATATTCAGAGTTGTATCATTTTAAAATTTAAAATAAGCAAAATTCAGGCTAAATTTAATCAGAATAATGAATAAACTGAAATCTTAATGAAAAAGAAGAATTTTTATCCTAATGTTTTCCAGATAGTAATTTCAACTTGCAGCAAAAAAAATGCAATACCATCAAGCATAAGCTCTTCCTTTCCTCAAAGGAAGAGGGTAGGGTGGGGAATATCCTTAACAAATATTAATTTTTTGCTATGCCTATGGAATACATTTTTATATGTGCTCCCCTGTGTATTTATGAGGCTTGTTTCAACCTGTTAATGTTTAGATTTGTCAATTTTTAAGTGAAACTATGGCAATAAACAAAAATTGGATTGTTTTAGGGGTAATTCTTATTTTTATCAATCCTTTTCAATTACCATAATGCAATTATTGGTATCATCAGTGGTTAACATTCCTTTTAAATTAACATAATGTAATTACTGGCACCAACAGTGGATAGCATTCATAACAATGTATAGATTATGATCGCACTGTTCGCAGACCTGAAGTCATGTGGTCGTTATACATGGTCCTTAGTTGTGAGACGAACCTCAATCTCAAGACAATTTCACATGGTTTGCTGTGAATCAATCATAATTTTTTTTACTAAGTAAAAGACTTCCACAAATCTTTCTTATGTCGTAATCTAACAATGATAAAATTAACCACACTTTCATTTACCTTATACACAGCTTCATCGGCACACGTAAACGCCGCTCCTCAAACACAAGTTGATTCATTGGCTTTACACAACGTGCGACGTCAACAGCTACCTGTCAGCAAGTACGGAAGTTGCACTGTGTTTCGGGTACTGATTTAATACGAAACTACTTATGATTTTAAATTACACCCAAAATGCTTTTATAACTCATATTTTTTTAAAAGAAAACCATAAAAAATTCGTTCTAAAATGGAAAATATTTTTTATTCCAGCCGTTTTTTAACTTTTGTCCCAATTACAACATAAGTACAAGCCGACGATAATAGACTGGTCACTTACCGTATTTATTCATATAGCCATACATATGAACAGCATAACTATACAGGCCGGGAACCAGGCTACAGCACTCTTGCAATTCTTGGTTCCCTAAACATTTCTTACGATATTAAATTTCGAAAGATCGGTGGGTGTAAGGTGAAGTTGCCTACATTCGCAAGATGAGCAGTGGAGAAACAGCTGGGTTACTTTCATGTACTGTGGATTAAATTTCCATGGGTATTGCACTTATGGAAATTGTACATGCTGTAACCACTCATCTATGATCTAACTAAAATGACTGATCTCTTATGCTTTAGGGGGCAGGGTCCAGTTTTTATGTACAAATTTAATGTCGCATGCACCTGCCTAATATAAAAATTCATTAAAAATATAATACGTAAGTAAGGTCAAAAAGGTACATATTTCTGGATAGGTATTATGTAACGCAACATAATCATATCACACACTTGACCTGACAAGTCTACTGAAGTTCTTAGAATAAAATGTTTATGTACCCCAACCCTTATTTTATACATACATTTTTCACATCCGAAGGCCATTTTTGACAGCACGTGTGCTCACAGTGCAAACGCAAGGCCTTTTCCTAGATGAAAATTTTGAAAAACATTGTCTACTAAATAGCTTGATGCAATTCATAATAGTTGTCATCCATGCCGTTTTTGAGATATTCTACTTGCCTTGAACCCACGTGTCTACTGCTATGGGAGGCTAGCTCTTCTTCCTAGCCGACTATTGGTATTTCACAATCAACATACTGCAGAGTAACTATGGAAAGTGTACATGTCTGACATCAATTTCAAGAACAACGCAAGCCTGAAACACCTAGTTCACAAATTTATCCATATCTTTAATTATTACACAATAGTAGCTAGCAGCAGAAGGGGCGAATCAGACAACATTTTTAGACAAGTTTTCACTGAAATCACGCTTAAAATCAATGAAACCAATGACATCAGGCCCAAAAGTCAATGACATCAGGTCCCAAATGTGTGTGTGAATCATGGATTAGGTCCCAAAAAAAATTATGAAAAAATCAATGAAATTAATGAAATCAAAAACTTTTCAACTATTACATTTTTTGGGAAAGGGACTACAACGTCGTTGTCACTACCCTCTCTGCTGTTGGAACTTTCAGTTGGGGTTAACCGAATATTTGATCCAGTCCGATACGATATCGTGTTCGAGGGTCATGTAAATTTATTGTTACAAATCCGTGTGGGGCAGACTGAGCATGACTAAAGAAATTTCTAAATTGATTGAAGTCCATATCAGAACACCATGTCTGCCAAATATTTCGTAGCGTATGTGTATCAACGCCGTTGAATACAGCAAGCATATTACAATTATCTCTGATCACTTTTGGAATCTGAGTGTATCGTTGAGTGACATAGATCACGTCCGTGTTTTTATGCCTGCCTCGGGAAAATATTCTAGCAGGATTTTTTTGATTATCTAACATGACATCGTCGTATACAACTAAATTGTTGATACTTCCATCGAGGTCATTCACGGATGGCGCCTCGTCAATATCGGTTATAAATTCAATAACATCCTCGCCAGCAATCTCTGAAGCGTTTTCATTAAAATCTTTTAGCACTTCATAGCATCGTTGGTCATCTACGCTAGGGGCAATTAAATACAACTTATCCCACTTCATCCATCTCATTAGTAAATTGAGCAACAATTGCGTTTTACCGGATCCAGATGGTCCGATTATAATTGCGCGGATAGAGTTTGGTAGCGCTGCATGATGCTTCACTGGTTCTCTTGTTTTAGTCGCTGAAAAATCAATTATATTCATATCTCTATACATAAATTATGGATCTATATTGCGTGAAGTGTAAGGCGCGTACTGGCACAGATGACTTGACGACGATTACAACTAAAAATAACCGATCAGCGCTTTCTGGTAAATGCGTACAATGTAGTACAAAGAAATTTAGATTTGTTTCTAAACCCAAGGAACCCAAGGAACCTTTAAAAAAAAACGAGGAGGTGATATCGCAGCTAAATTAGCAAAACTCCCTGGAACCCCATGGGCAAAATACCCCGGAGAAAAGCACCTTCCAGGGTATAGTTATTGTGGACCGGGAACAAGACTTGATATCAGACTCAATGATCAAAATCAGCCCCGACCCGGTGAGGGACCAATAAACGCTATTGATAAGGCCTGTCATCTTCATGATGTTGCTTATAAAAGCAGCAATTTGCAACACAGGCATCTAGCAGATGTGAAATTAATTCATGCGTTGAATGCCATTCCTGATAAATCCTTCAAAGAAAAATTGGCTTCATTTTTGATAAAATCGGCAATGAAAAGTAAATTGATGTTAGGTGCTGGTAATTAATAGCAACATGGAATCTATTTATTATTCCCCAAGAGGATACTGGAGGTGTAACGCTGCAATCAGTAAACTCGCTAGCGCCGCAAAAGTGAAAAAAACCACTGCGGCTCATTGGTTATCCAAACAGGCACTATGGCAAATTTATCTACCACCGCCTAAACAAATTCAATTCTCGCATTTTGATGTAACCGGACCCAATGAAGTTCATCAGGCTGATCTATTATTTCTGCCACATGATCGTGGTTACAAATATGCGTTAACTGTAGTTGATATTGCAAGTCGATACAAAGAAGCAGAACCGTTAAAAACAAAATCGGCCACTGAAGTCGCTTCTGCATTTGAAAGGATTTATCGACGAGGTCCTCTGCACTGGCCAAATCTGTTACAAGTTGACCCGGGCAAGGAATTTCAGGGTGCAGTGTTATCTACAATGAAATATCACAATGTCGCTATCAGACGAGGGCATACTGCACTGCATCGTGATCAGGCCATTGTAGAACGGTTTAATAAAACCCTTGCTGAGCGGTTATTTGGATATCAATATGCAAAAGAATTCATCCAAGAAAAAAGATCCCGTGAATGGGTGAAGAGATTACCAGGTGTAGTTACCGCACTGAATAACGAGATTACTAGAACCATCAACATGAAACCTATCAACGCGATTAAAAAGAAGTCGATACCTGAAAAACCACAAAAAGATTTCCCTAGAAACGCTAGCGTTTCCCAACCAATTCTTGGTAGTAATGTCATTGTGAGGTACTTATACGAACCAGGAGAGCTAGAAGGGGATAGAAAAAGGGCTACTGATCCTATTTGGAGCGTCACTACGCATAAGATATCTAGTATAACACGATCTACGGGTAGACCTCCAATCTATAAACTGGATTCAACTGCCCCTCAACGGGGTTTTACTAGACAACAATTACAAGTGATACCCGAGGATACTCAATTACCACCGCATGGGCTTAACTAGCACCCTTGCGTCTATTGCACTCAAGACAAGTCAACATCACGTTATTTCTGACATGACCGAGATTGTTATTTTTTCTGTCTACGGTGAATTGGCGAGGATCCTTATCCGAATACTGCCAACGCATTATACAATTGCAACTCGCGCAGTGATTATTCTGTTGTTTCTTCAAAGTGATTATTAATTCAGCATCAATATCAAATTCTCGTTGTTTTTTTTTTGTCCTGTTGTTTGTAACCGGAGAGTTTTTTATCAATAATATCATTATCATCACCAATGATTTCATCATCTCCACCAATGATTTCATCATCGAAGACAATTCTTCGAAGTTGATTTGTTTTTCGTACTCTAGACACTGCGAGATAGACTAAATTCGACCATTCTATGCGATTATCTACCATCCAAAGAGTTGTATCCGATATAGTCAATCCCTGTGAAGAGTGTATCGTCGCTGCATAACCTAGCGTCCACGGGGATTTATTAGCACGCAATGCATCTTCAACAACATTGATATCAACCAGCACAATATCATTTAATACTAAATTCTGCTTTTCACTTTGTCCTGGAATATCAACTTCGATGTTCTGTTTTCGCGTATCCGATGGCCTATAACAAAGAGGCACTGGAAGTGTTGCAAATTTTTGTTTATGCAATTCAAATAACTTCATCTGAAGTGTGTCCCTGACTATTTTTCTACTTGCAATGATTAAATCATTTGGTCTCCACATTTCCCAGAAATCATTCATGGGAGTTTCCGAAATTATTTCACGGGTTATTTCACACTGGATTCTATCCGGTTGTAATCTAATTAGTTTCTTCAATTCTTTTAATTCATTATCAAGTGATCTGTGATCGGTATCAATTTCTTCATAATAGTCTACAAAACCCCTTAGCCATTCATGGGGAGATGCACCGACAAATGGTGGAGGTTGGCCGTGATCACCGCACATGACGACTTTTGTATTCTTCAATAACAACCACTCAAGAAATATTTTTAAGACATCTTCTGACACTGTGTCTATTTCATCCCAAATGATAATTTCAGGAATAAATTTCTCTCCCATGCGCTCAGGAGTCCATTTATCTCCCTTCCATCGGAAAAAGCTGTGATAAGTGCAAGCATTTACCCCTCTCTGTATCATTTCTCTTGCAAGTCTATGAGTTGGTGTTAGCACAATCATGTTAGAAACGCTAGCGTTTCCACGACGAAATAACTCAATTGCCCGGGTTGTTTTTCCTGACCCACCACAGCCGTTTAAATAAACTGTTTTATACAGGCATATTGGATCAGAAATCGGTGGTGCACTAGAAAATTCTGAACACTGATTGCTTTCTAAGTAATTATTTTCAATGGTAACATCTGCTGATGGAATATAATCATGAATCATTTCTTTCTTAATTCTCCATGATCCCCATTTCTCGTTGCCAGTAGCCTTAAAATCATCCATTTTGCTATTTATGTAAAATGAGTCAGTAGCAACTCTAACTGCGGTGGTAGGAAATCTATTGATCATTGAAAACAGATTGATAGAAGCATAACCAAGCATAGAAGCTCTCAAATGTGTGTACTGCGGATGGTATCCATCATTGTAGGTAACAATTGTACCCAATTTGGTTCCATCTGACATAAATGCGTCCTTACGATTGACATATAAGCCCCTATTCGTTAAATCCGCCATTACAAAATCGTATTCAGCGTTGTCTATAATCAATCGTGAAGAATATTTCGTATTATCATCTTTGCCACCTTGGGTAAATTTACCGATTATTCTTCGTCCAAGATTTTTTGCTTCATTGTTTCTGATTTCAAATAACTGTCTGGACCAATCCATGATTTGTTGTTCATTAAAATCAGGAAACAGTTTTCGCTCTTCGCTAATTATTTTTTCTAGATCAGGTTGTGGTAACCAGACTGATTTCTGTGCCCGATAGGATATAATTGCTTCACTGACAATTAATGATTTTAACATCTTACAATCAAGCATATATCTCAATAGCACTATTGGCATCCAGTGTTTTTCAGACATGTGTTTACCAATCCAAAGATAACTACACGGATGAAGTCCTTCAGCCATTTCAAATGATACCACACAAGCGAATCCGGTTAAATCAAAATCAGGAAGTGGTCCATTAATAGCAACACGGGTCATTTCGTGTGTAGGGTGTCCAAATCGTTTGAAATATTTCTCGCATTCTCCATACCCAAGAAAACTTCCTGGATAACACGCAATCATATCAACTGAAATAACGGAATCAGAGGTGTATTTTGTGTTCCATAATCCGCCGTGGCTGTATTCAAGACAGGACAATTTGACATCTGATAAAAACTCACTTCGTGTTGGTTTCCACGCGTTTTTCTTTCTAGCAAAATGTGCTGCAATGGATGGTACTGTGAAACAGTTTGCTAATAATTGATCGTCTTCTTCTCCGTCCTCAGAAAACTCACTAGCTAGTTGTTTCATTTGATTCTGCAGTTCTTCAGTACGGTATAATTCTCCGTTGGGCCTTACAAACTGATCAAATCTGCATTCTTCGTCTGAATTACTATGAAATAGCCACGCTGACACAGGATCGTTTTTACTCAAATGGTAAATAGCATCAAATAATTTCTGCTCGGTAAAACATTCTTCAGGTCCCAACCCTGCTGGGGATAGATATTTTACGGCTCTATCCCGTGGAAATATTGTTACTGCAGATGACCACGCGTGTTCGTTATGATCAATAATTTCAATGGGAGCCCCCTGTGATTTATATTTCGATTCGTATAATACTTCTCCGGTGATTGTTCTTACCGATATTGGAAATCTTAATGATTTTTCTAATTTAGTTATATCCTGAATTGTTGCCCCATGCTCTTTTACCGTGAACTCCCACTCGGTTATTTTTTTTCGTCTTAGATCAGTGAGTTTATTTCCCCGGGATGCATTTGTGAAGTGTTCTATTATTCGTTCTGCTACACAATTGAGCCCTGTCGAATATTTCATGGGTGCTAGTTTTGAAATATCAGGTTTTTCATTGAGCGGATAGATCCCGTAAACAACTGCTGTGACAGGATAAGATCTTTCGTAGTAGGGTTTATCAATTCCAGTCAAAATTCCCGGTTTGGAATCCTGATTCACGGTGACAGTTTTTTTGCTCCTGAGAATGGGTTCAAATTTATCCTTAATAATCCATTTGCCATCTTCACGGATAACGAATTTGATTCGGAAAAAATGACTTTTTTCCCCAATACGTGAAATGATCACTGCTGCCTTTTCATCATTCATGGTAGCGTCAACAACACCATCAATTCGAAATGTTGACCAACAATAAGATGCTCCATCACGCTTGAATTCATTAAAACAGTCTCTGATGGGTTTATCAAGAATTTTATTCTTGGGTGTATTAGAAACTATATCAAGATTGAATTGAGCATCCTTCCATGATGATCTCATGTTTCCGTCTCTTGGACGTTTGTTACGTTTTTTGGGTCTATCGAGATTAAATCTAGGATTGATTTTCAATAATCTCTTAAACTCTTTCATGTTTCCGTCTATTGGGCGTTTGTTACGCTTTTTGGGTCTATCGATATTAAATCTAGGATTGATTTTCAATAATCTCTTAAACTCTTTCATGTTTCCGTCTCTTGGACGTTTGTTACGTTTGTTTCCGTCTATTGGACGTTTTTTGGGTCTATCGAGATTAAATCTAGGATTGATTTTTAATAATCTCTTAAACTCTTTCATGTTTCCGTCTCTTTGACATTTGTTTCTGTTTACTACACGTTTTTTGGGTCTATCGCGATTAAATCTAGGATTGATTTTCAATAATCTCTTGAACTCTCTATCAGCATTGAATTTAGCATTTTTCGAAGTCAATCTCTTGAACTCTTTCATGCTATATATAAAACAGGTGTCTAAATGAAAGATTTATGTATAATCAATCACTGCAAAATGGGTCAGTCATTGAATTAGACAATAGTGTAGTATATAATGACCCAAGAATTCAGACTACACCCAGTGATTAAAAATTACGAAGCATCTAGTGATGGTACTGTCAGAAACTGTAGACTGAAGAACCCAATTGGGTGGGATAATGGTATGGGGTATTTGGTGTTTAATGTTGGAAGGAAGACATTTCGCAATCATCGTTTCGTATTTGAATGTTTTAATGGATTGATCAAAGATGGTTTTATTATTGATCACATTGATTCTAATCCAAGGAACAATTCTTTATCCAATCTGCAAGCTATCACACAAGGTGAGAATATCAAACGAGGAAGGAATGGCACTTGTTCAAATAAAGCGAGACCAGTGAAATCTTTGAATACAACAACTAACGAAGAGAAAATATTTCAATCATTATATGAAGCCGGCAAGTATTTCAATATTTGTAGAACTTCAGTACGATTCGTTGCAGAGGGGATAACCAAAACGGCTATTTCAAAAAAGACGGGACAAAAAGTTCAATTTAGTTATGTCTAATGCGTCATAATTTCCAATTAGAGATATGTCATACTTATAGAATAATGAATTCTGAAAACATGAATAGCATCATAGTTGAAATAGCAAAATTGAAAAATCAGGATATCAAACTATCAGATGGATTAAATCCTGACCAAATTGTGTCTGATTTTCAGGATATAGAATACGGGGTTAACAACAATAAATATATGCTACCCAAGAAATATGCACTCATCAAAAAAATTCAGAATTCTATTAAAGACTCTCTTTCATTTTCCAGTGACATCAGTGTGTTCGTCCCGTTGTATACTATCGTAGAGGGAATACGAAAAGAATTAGGTAACGAATACGAATTGAAAAAAGAAGTCAACTCTAAAATTAGAAACCTACGAGCATTAATTCAAGAAAATGAACAATTTTGATTGCCCGACCATTGATTGCCCGACCATTGATTGCCCGACCATTATCATTTTTTGATTGCCCGACCATTTATCATTCCGACCCTCATTTTTTTTAGCCGACCCTCAAGGGAGATGTCAAAAATCGATGGAGGATGTGTCAGATTGGTCAAAACTAGAATGTTGAAACTATCAGTATTATTTTATTTATATACAATTTTGATACTTTCAACATCACTGATAGAAGGTGTCTCACGATGAAATAACGCTTCCATGACTGTGTTAAAAAATCATCTGACATGTCAAAAAAGTGGAGAAATTGTTTTACAATTGAAAAATGGTTTCTGATTTCAAATAATGGTCAATGAAGCATTAACAACCCGACTGGCTCGTGAGCGACTAGATGCAATCAGGAGATTTGTACCAATTCGTGACTCTGTACGGAATAAACTGCAACAACGACAGAGTTTACAAACTGATTTTGCTCTGGGGTCTGAAGAATTGTTTAAACCAGTAACCACAGCAACGTACGGGGTAGAGCGTGCTATACTGGGAGATGATCCTGACGGTAAGAGAAAGGAAGAGGGTCTTATTTCTGTACTCGAAAAAATAGCAGCGAAAACTGAACAAACTGAAAAAACTGATCCGAAAAAAACGACTATTTCTCTGTTGAATAAATTTACTGATCATGCTAAAATATTAATAAAAAAACCTAGTTTATTGAAATCAAAGGATTATCAAGCCTTTGGTAATTTTGCTGCTCAAAGCTATAATTCAAAAAAAGATTTTTTAAAGGACGAGTATAAAAATGATAGAATATCAAGTAATGATTGGTTCGATTATTTGTATAAACTAAATAAAGGGATTGGTCGTTTGAATAAGGATGAGATAGGATACAAGGAATTTAAAAAGGGAATTAGTAATTATAAAAGAGAACAAATAGAAGAGCGACAACGAGAAATAGAAGAACGGCAAGAACTAAAACGTCAAACACCAACACGTAGACAAACAAGAAGACAAAAAAAAACAACAACTACCACCTGATGATGATGATGATTTAGAAGAACGACGTCAAACACCAACACGGAGACAAAAAAAACAACAACTACCACCTGATGATGATGATGATGATATTCTTGATTATTTACAAACCACGGATACAGACAAACTAGATGAAGTAGCTGGCTATAGCGGAAGTGGATTAGGAAATCCAAGGATTGGAAACATTTGTCCTGATAGTGTTATCAATGATATATCACGATTAGATGTTCTTGTAGGAGGGTTCCGAGCTGGAAATAACTCTCCAGAAATAATTAATGAAGCAGCTGATATCTGTAGACGGTTATTTGCCGGCGGTATCATGGATATCAAAACCTATCGAGATTTCATTGACGAGTTAGCAAATGGGTATCATAGCGATTAAATAACAATTGAAAACACTATTGTTTTTATAATAATGATCATCCATTACAATCATGATAAACCAACCCCCGTCTATGTAGTTAATTCACGGTTTCCAGTTTATAAGGCATACTACGGAGATGGCCTCGGCAATACCATTTTAGGATTCTTTTCAAGAATGGCCCCAAAAGTGATGCCGTTAGCTAAACAGTTATCAATGAAAGCCATTGATGTTATTCGTGATAAGGGTATTAGTACTGTTGGAAATCTTGCCAGGAAAGCGTTTTCAACTGCGAAGGATAAAATAACATCATTAGTGGGACGAAAAAAGAAACCGTTACCGTCTACAGAAGAAATGCCTGCAAGTGTTAGTAAAATAATAAATAACGCAGTAGATGAAAAATTAGCGTCGATGGTAAATCAAGGAGACCAAAGCAATATTGCAAACATGATAGCGGGAAGTGGTCTTAAAAAACTACGTCGATGAAAATGGAAAAATCGTTTACGATTTCACTATTTAGACTCTGATAAATAGAATAAAATGTTCAAAAAATCATCTGATCCAGCGTTTGATATAGACGCCCCAGTTGGCAAGGATGATTCTGTACGCGATTATCAATATTACGCCTATCATGCCATAGACTCAAATAGTCGAGCAAGAATTGATCTTCAAGTCCATGATACCAGTAAATACTTTTTGCCCTGTGAAGCATTTATTGAAGTAGAAGGAGAAATTGTAACAGCTGCTGATACTACTGCTGTACCAGCACCGTATCCAGCTGGTACTCAAGTCGGTTTTGTCAATAATGGTATTATGGCGCTATTTGAGAGTGTTAGATATCTCATTGATGGAAAAGAAATTGAGTCCATAGATCGTGATGTTGATGTGGCTACAACAATCATAGGGTTAGCGAGATATTCTGATGATTATACAAGATCAGCAGGACCCTCTATGATGTTTGCAAAAGATGGTAAGAATACCGCTGGTGGAAATCCATTTGTTGTAAGACGACCAAGAAATAATGCTGATACAGCTAATGCTGATGTTGAAAATATGATTATAAACAACGATCCTAATTTCAATCTAGGAGCTGCAACACGAAACGCAATGTTGGGAGTAGGGCGTAGACCATTTTCATGTGCGATTCCACTGCATCACATATTTGGATTCTGTAGAAACGTCAGAAAAGTTATCTACGGGGCGAAGCATACAGTATCGCTTGTACGAAAGAGTGATGATAACGACGCAATTTGGAGGATTCCAGCAAACCCAGCTGCAGCACATGTAAATGATGATGCCGGTAAAGTCAATTTAACAAAAATATCATTGTGGATGCCAGTGTTGACTCCAGCAATCACCGCAGAACAACGACTACTATCATTTATGGACCAAGGAGGAAAGTCGTTGTTGAGTTGGCTAACCGTGAGTACAGATGTGAAGCAATCAAATATCAACGGGTTATTCACTTGGAACCTAGCATCAAAACAAGGCGTTTCTGCGCCACGTCATATATTTATTGCGTTCCAAGATAACACACGAGTTGGCAATCAAATCTTCAGTCATATGATATTTGATCAATTAGGTGTGAAAGACGTCTCACTGAGAATAAACGGCCAGCAGGAACCATCTGAGGATATACAACTTAATTACACAGAAAATCATATTGCACGAGTTTATCATCGTCTGTTGTCATTTATGGCACGCGATCAAAATGTGGATACTGGTTTGCAAATATCACAATTTGATTTTAAAAATCTGTATCCGATCTACTACTTCTCACTGGAACATCTCGATTTGACAAGACAGTCAGTTGTTGATATACACTTTAGAGCTAATGTGACTCGTGGTGCTATTGCTGATTATAGAGCGGTTGCTGTCATTCTCAGTGATAAATCAATGCTACTCGAAGGTGTTGGTGGAAGAATGAGAGTGGTAGATGCCCCAGTAGAAAATCTTTGAACGATTTTTCTCGATTTTTCATTGAATTAGAATCAATCAATTATATATAATGTCATATAGTGTTATTAGTGTTACGTTAACTCCTGGTCAAATCAAAAAATTGCAATCAGAATCGGCTAAAAAATGTGGAACCACAATCACGTTGAAACCTAATCAAATGACTGGTGGTGAAAATAAATTATCGCTGACAACTCGTCAGGTGAAACATTTCAATGATGCTTTCAAGGATAAAAAGGGAGTTCAGATTACTCTCTCTGCGGCTGCTATTAAAAATATGATGAAAACGGGTGGTATATTTCCATTGTTAGCTGCAATACCAGCATTGATTGCAGCAGCAGCCCCAGCGGTGGCTAAAGCAGCGGCGTTAGGAGCTGTTGGTACTGCAGCAGGAATGGCACTAAAGAAGGCAGCTGGACAAGGATATAAAAAAAAGAGACGATCTGTTCAAGGATTGGGTCTAAGACTACCAGGAACCCCGTATTCATGGTACAGCGGAAGATCCGTTCACGGATCAGGCCTGAGACTACCAGGAACGGTTTATTAATTCAGAAATCTTCAATTTCCGAACCTATGGTTCCCAAATCTTCGATGGTTCCAATGTCCAATTTTGATTTAATGGATGCTGCTAAAAAACTAGCGATTAAAAATTTCAGAGGTGTTTTTATGAAAGATCAATTACCACATCAACCAAACAAAACTGAAACAGGTATTATTAATCTCGATAACAGCACCGGACCTGGAACTCACTGGGTTGCATACGCTATTGATCCACGTGGGATTGTCTATTTTGATTCATATGGATTAGCCCCACCAAAAGAGTTTATGCGGTATATAAAAACCCTTCCAATGAAGACTTGGTATTCTACGCTACCAACACAACAAATCAATGACCCACCAATATGCGGCAGTGAAGTATTAAATGTCCTTGACGCTATTTCTAACTCCTTGGGTAACCCAAGGGGAAAACCACCACATATTGTCGTAAATGACTACACTAGTAATCGCTTTTTAGAGAGAGATATATAAAATATTATGATTGATATTTGGGGAAGACCTCTGAAACCCAAACCCGATGACACTGCAACCTCTGATTCTATCAAGGATATACAAAAAAAAATTAAAGATGAAATCGCTGAGACGTTGAACTTAACAAGTGTTGACCCGAATGAAATAGTTGTATTTCAAGACAAACAGGGTAAATTGAAATCCAGTAATATTTCTCTGGATGATATTTTGGTTAAACAACAAAACGCAATCGAGAACACCGTTGCGCTATTTTCCGATCAGGGTAAATTGAAAACCAGTAATATTTCTCTGGATGATATTTTGGTTAAACAACAAAACGCAATCGAGAACACCGTTGCGCTATTTTCCGATCAGGGTAAACTCAAACCGGGTGTACTTTTTTCGACGATTACAGATCGATTTACAAACCACGATAAAGAATTTGAAGATCATTTAAGAAACTACAATAGTTTCCGTAGAAATGTCGTTCATAAGTTCTTTGGTTCCCCAATTGTAGTTACACCATCTATCGCTGAAATTAAAACGTTTGTTGATGATCAAAAGGTTATCAACGAAGCAACAAAAACAACAACCGACGCCATTGATACATTTATTGGAACCCCGTTAGATAAAATTGAACTAAAACTCCCTGATATTAAAAAATCCATTGATGAGACGAAAACTTCCATCGAAGGCATCAAAGGTGATCTTTCGAGGATGATAACAGCCATTGAAAAAACAAAAATTCCTCATGAGAAAACCAACAACTTAGTATACACAATCCAACACGGATCATTTGAGTGGACACCTACAAACAACACATTAGATATCACTGCAACCGTCAAGGGTATTTATCGATTAACACTAGTAACACCATCGTCTCAATTTGATATTTCATCGTCCAGTTCATCTGGGGTCAATAATACGATTTCAACGATCATCGACAAGAATACAACTGAAAAGTTCACAATCACATCTACTGATAATCATTTGGTTAGGGTCTCAACAACGTGGTATGTGGAATTCGTAGCGAATTTAAGTAAATCGTAATTGAAAACGCTAGCATATTTAAAATAAAAAATGATTTCATCATCGCAATATCGCTATGATCAGGTCAGAGAGTATCAAACTAGACTCAAAACCTTGTCTGAGGAGTATGAATTGAAAATTAAAAAATATCGCAGGAGAATTACCGCAATTGATGTTACTGTGTACGCTGTGAGTGGTGTAATCACCGGAGCTGGTATTATACTGTCTTCAGTGACAATGATGGCTCCGATAGCTGTTCCAATTTGCATTTCTGCGGCAACAACAATCGCTGGAATAATTTCAATAATCACAAAAAAAATATCCTCATGCAGCCAACGGAAACTACAAGACTACATAATTCAATTTCATGTTGTGTCTACTGCATACTCGCAATTATCCTCATTGATATCGTCATCTCTCGATGATACAATTATATCAGAGAGTGAGTTTTCAGCGATGGTAGATATATATGATTCTGCGATGTCAAAATTAGAAATACATCATGAATATAATAACAATGACAACACAGATGGAATTACTTCAACAAATAGTGGAGAACACAAACCCAGTACAAACAAGCATGATCTCAATAACCTCAACGAATCCAGAATTCAGTGTGAATTTCCCCTCTCCGGTCCCAGTGAAGGAAATCGCGCTAGCAAAATTACGAGTATACCACAGTTGGCCAAATATTAGGTCAAAACCATTTGGTGGTCAACAACCGAATAATTCACTGGTATTTGCAAATAAGAATAAACCCGACGGTACCCCAGACTGGAACGTTGTTTCCATACCAACCGGATCATATCAAATTGAACAAATCAATGATGAATTCGCGCGTAGAATAAAATCGATTACTGGAAAAGAATCAAAAATAGCTATAACAGTTCATGTGCCGACACTATCATCTGCCATTGAAATAAGCACAGAAGGATACGTCGTAGATATCTATCAGAGTTCTATTAGAACCGTACTAGGATGGCCTGAATTACCACCCGGAGGAAAAACCGTTAAATTACCAGAACCACAAAAAACTGATTATATCACCGACAGGACAAAATCTGATAATCCAGTAAGGAGTTATAAAGATTATGATAAGTCATATTTTTTCATTAGAGTAGAATATGATGAAAGAGTACGACTTATTCATCATCTTGCTAACCGGGATAAAATCACTGAAAATTTCACAGCTTTCAATAACGATATTTCGTTGTTGTTTATATCTCTTAGATCCGGCACTCTCACCCGAGATGAATTTATCAGTGTCGTAGAAACATGTAACAAAATCATCAATGACATGGAAACATTTCATTCACAAATTATTCAAGAAGTATTAGGTGACAGTAGTCCTAAAACAAGAGATTTATTTGCAATAGAATATAGGATCCGCATAGGAGATATTCCAACATTCAAACTTCCAGGATATAATATCTCAGAACTACAAAAATCTCTCGATGATGCCATCGATGAAGGTTTCAAAAAAATCCATGATACGTGGAAAAAAACACCATCACAACCACAAACAACTATCCTCAAACATAATAATGACCCAGATGGTGGTGGCAGGCATATTGCTCCGTTCAATGTGAATATTTCAACGGTGATTGCGCTCAATTTAGTATGTGATGTGATCGAAGGAAGCTATCGAATAAATTTAGAACGATCAAATCAAGCTCAGCAAGGATATATTTTGTATTCATTTGCACCAACAGCTCCTCCAGGGTTTTTAATAATTGAGTCCCCGGTGAATCCAGTCTATATGCGATGTCATAATAATTCATTAACCAGAATTAATTTCAAACTCACTGACCAGTCTAATAATCTGATTGATTTACAAGAGGAGGTTTTACAAATTAGTCTATTTGTGAAATCGTAGTGATTTTCGTCCCCCCAGACAATGTCTGGAACACGATATCGTATCGGACTGGATCAAATATTCGGTTAACCCCAACTGAAAGTTCCAACAGCAGAGAGGGTAGTGACAACGACGTTGTAGTCCCTTTCCCAAAAAATGTAATAGTTGAAAAGTTTTTGATTTCATTAATTTCATTGATTTTTTCATAATTTTTTTTGGACCTAATCCATGATTCACACACATATTTGGGACCTGATGTCATTGACTTTTGGGTCTGATGTCATTGGTTTCATTGATTTTAAGCGTGATTTCAGTGAATACTTGTCTAAAAATGTTGTCTGATTCGCCCCTTCTGCTGCTTAGCTCAAAAACTCACACCATACCCTTAAGTTAAGAAATTTGCCAGGGGCCAAATTACGAAACTGGACCCTGCCACCTTAAACATTTTGCAAAAAATAATTTCTGTTAAACATTTTGTACATATCACTTACCTAGACATTATCTAACAAAATGGTATCAAGGAAATTTTTTTGTATGCTAAAGTAAAAATGTTATTACTCTTTTAGAAAAGTGACTACATTGCGGCAAAATGCATTGCATTTTATATACTTTGTGCTAGGGTTGCTGTCTTGAAAAGAATTAAACTTGTGTGCAATGGAATGTTTTCTGTCCTTTTTGCCATCGTATAGTCAGGAAGATACCAGAATTATATGATGATGTTGACTGAATGCTAAGAATGGGTTTTATAGTTGCAAATAGTGACTGAATATGAGATACACTCTTTGTTATTAGCGATAGAACTTCTCTATTGTTCAAGCATTTATTTGTTGAAATTTTTCTTTTAAAAAGTGCCACTTAAGAAAAATGTTACCAGACATTTGCATTTATAATGTACTTTAATAATAATTATAGCTTGAGACATACACATCAACATTCCTGTCCTGGTATTATTCTAGTGATGCTAACATAAACAGCATTGGGGGGGGGGGGGTGAATACACCTATGTCTAGCTAATTGGGACAGATATAAAGAAAAAAATATTATTCTATGTTGGGACATTGATGTGAGGAACCTTGCTGAACTTACATCAACATATCAGATAAATTCAGTGACAAAAGGCCTTTGAAATGAACCATTCTCAAGCCCAAAATACAAAATAAATACACAGTCCAATACAGTTAACCCAAAGATTCTCACAATCTTATCCACTCACAGCTGACTTTAGCAATTGCAAGGATATAGAGAATGAGAGGAAATAGAAAGAAAAGCTACAAGAAAAATATTAACAAGAAGAAAACTCAGTACAAAAAGGGACATGTTGTAACTTCTATTACTTTAAATAAGGACCTACCAGAAAATACAAGTCATGATGAAGCCAAGTCGGTCTTTCATAATCAATCTTTAGTGCATTTGGATCATAATGAATACATGCTTCAAACTAGTGCTTCTACCAATATGACTGAGACAACAGATCCTAACATCATTCCATGCAAATTGAGACCTGCAAAAAGGAAAACAAATGACATTATTACTCATTCTGTACTCAGTAAAAAAGTGGCTACCAGTATGCCAGAAGAAAACTGTGTTGTCAACATCAATAAACTTTCAGAACTAATCAGGGTATTTCTGCCATATCAATGTAAGAATGCTTTTCCAGTTGTTACGATACACAAAAGACAGGGTTTGTGCATTACTGTTTGTGTGCAATGCAGTAACTGTAAGTTTAAATCCAATATGGTGGAACTGTTCACAAAAGTACTAAAACTTTAATTCTTTTTCCTCGAAACATTGTCCACAATATGCCATATCCATCACTATTTGCAACACCGTTCCATTGATGACATTCACCATTTATAACACTATGTCTACTTATGATTTCTTGAAAGTGCATTTGCTCCTGTGGAGTGAAATTACTTAGAAGAATGTGTGATGTCATGTCATGTTATGTTTTTGTGTTTCTGCAATGAAATATGAATAACTTTCATAAAAATAGGAGTACAGAGCTTGTTACCTACATGATAATCAAGTAAATACATTTTAAACCCCCATTTTCTCTCAAAGCAACTTAGTTAAGCTCAAAATATGCTAACTTGTCCTGATACCAATAGGTATAATTTATAGGTGCAAAAAGAAATTACCTCCCTCGAATCTCATAAAGAGCTAAGAGATTCAAAATAAGGAGACAAATAGAGGTACTATGATAAGGCTAATGTATAAGAATTAATTGCATATGAATAAAGAACAAGAAAATAAGACAAAATGTGGTTCATTGCACAATTTTTTTTATAGCATTTTTCCCTTAAGGGGGCAGGGTCCAGTTTTTATGTACAAATTTAATGTCGCATGCACCTGCCTAATATAAAAATTCATTAAAAATATAATACGTAAGTAAGGTCAAAAAGGTACATATTTCTGGATAGGTATTATGTAACGCAACATAATCATATCACACACTTGACCTGACAAGTCTACTGAAGTTCTTAGAATAAAATGTTTATGTACCCCAACCCTTATTTTATACATACATTTTTCACATCCGAAGGCCATTTTTGACAGCACGTGGTGCTCATAGTGCAAACGCAAGGCCTTTTCCTAGATGAAAATTTTGAAAAACATTGTCTACTATATAGCTTGATGCAATTCATAATAGTTGTCATCCATGCCGTTTTTGAGATATTCTACTTGCCTTGAACCCACGTGTCTACTGCTATGGGAGGCTAGCTCTTCTTCCTAGCCGACATTTGGTATTTCACAATCAACATACTGCAGAGTAACTATGGAAAGTGTACATGTCTGACATCAATTTCAAGAACAACGCAAGCCTGAAACACCTAGTTCACAAATTTATCCATATCTTTAATTATTACACAATAGTAGCTCAAAAACTCACACCATACCCTTAAGTTAAGAAATTTGCCAGGGGCCAAATTACGAAACCGGACCCTGCCACCTTTAAAAACAATCAAGCCCCTTTGCTTACAAAAGTCAGGCTGAATGAGTCTTTTGTATACTATATTTAGCAGTTATTTAATTTTTTGTGTAATACCGGGGTCTGAAAGTGCAATGAATGAATTAACAATTATTTAAAATGTAAATCAATATACCTAAAAAAAAATACATATTATCTACTCTATTCATGTTAAATTTCCATCTTACCATTTCCCCCCCCCCCCCCAAAAAAAAACTGACCAAGCGGAGCTAGCAGTTTTTGAGAGATGCACATCTGAAGTAAGGCCGAGCTGTATAATCTAGAACCACGATAAAGCGTTTGCATTTAAGAGAGATAACTCTACTGGAGCGAAACAGGTAAGCGTTATCCGATCACAACGAAGGCAGTTTCTAACATGTGTACCAAGCTTTATAAAAAAATCTTACAAATTACAAAAAAAATGATCTACACATGAATTAACAGAGTATCACATGTTGCCAAGAAACTCAACTTTTGCATGGCCTGAAAGAAGCTACAGTTATAACATCATGCATCAATCACTGGCCCATGTATTTACCACAAACCGCAAAAAAAAAAAACACCAAAAAACCTACCGCAAACCACCTTTAAAATACACTATAATGTCAATTTATGTGAAAATATGTTCTAAGTAAACAAAATGTGAAACTTATATAATACATAAAGAAATTTTGAAATGAGATTGTTAATTGTACACACAGTCCGGTATACAGCTGTAAAGTGTTGTCAGGATATGACCATTTATATTTTATTCATAATCAGTAAAGCAGCCATTGCATTCATTAGATAATTCAAATAAGGTTTTTCAAATAAGAAACCTTATTTGACTATATTTTAGTGTATTTTAATATATTTAATTGCATTTTAGCAACTTTTTTTAGTTTCAGTTTTACGTTTTTGTCTCAGCCATCATCCTCATCAATCCCTTAACCCAAGAAGTTGTTTGGGCCCCAGAGTTGATTTTGCAACCAATTCTCTCCATCTTTCCGTGTCCTCTACTGCCCTTTAGGAATCTCCTAATCCCATGCCTAGCAACTCCTTAATGTCGTCTTCCCACCCCTTTTTCCGGCTTCCCCTTCTTCTGCACCCGCACACAGTGCCTTGCAAGATTGTTTTTGGCAGTTCAATTGATCTTGAGCCATGACCGTATCACTTCAGTTTACGCTTTTTTTTACAGTGGTCAAGAGGTCTTCTTAGGGTCCGATGGCTCATTCGGTCCTATTGTGAACTTCGTGTGTTACACGGTCAATGTATGAGATGCACAAGATCTTGAGGTAGCATCTCATTTCGAAGGTTTGAATCCTTCTTTGTTGATTTGATGTGAACGTCCATGTTTCAGAAGCATAAGAAAGATTTTTATGACAATGTACCGCATCAGCCTTTTGTGGAACAAAGAGTAATGTTGGTATCTTTTCATATTGGTCTCAACATTGTTATTGCTGATGTTATCTGTGCAATCCTGAAAAGCAGCTCTGGTTTGGAGCCCTCATATGCGATAATTGATCCCAAGTACTTGAAGCTTGTGACTCTTTCCAGTTTTTGTCTAATGCCAGTGTGTTGCTTGTCATTTGGTTCTTCAGCGCTAATCTTCATACAGCATGCTGTGCAGGTTGTGTCGAGGCGCTCAACCAAAATTCAGCCAGTTCTTTTTCATCTCCTGCTAAGCCATCAATATCATCTGCGAAGCGAATGTTGGAGATTGTTCTTCCTCCGATGCTGACAGTGCTCTTGTGGCCAAGCAAGGCAACATCCATGATACTTTAAAGGAAAATGTTGAAGAATGTGGGTTACAGTATATATCCCTGTCTGACTCCAACTGTTGTTCGAAACCATTATCCTCTGCTGCCAATTGTGGGCACATCACTGGTGGCTTTCTTATTGGGATGATCAACAACATGCACCAGATATGAGCAGATGTTGTACTTCCACATAGTTGCCCATAATGCTGCATACAATACCATATCAAAGGCCTTTGTGAAATATATAAAGACGTGGTATAGATTCTACTGATGATGAAGGTATTTATCGCTAATGAGTCTGAGATTGAAGATTTCTTTTTGTGGAGATCCTTTCTGCTCGGAAGCCCGACTGTTCTTTTACAGTTATTTTCTCCGCTTGAGGCGTTAGTCTGTTGAGAATTATCTTCGGCATGACTTTGCTTGGGAGACTGATCATATAAAGGTTTATGTAGTATTGGCATAGCTGTAGGTTTTCTTTCATGCCGACCACAATGACCAATGACTGAGTCCATGTGGTGGGCCATTATCCTGTCCGCGAAGTCTTATTGAAGATTGTTGTTAGGACTGTGACTATCTCTTCTCCTCCTACTTAAATCAACTATGCTTGTATGTTGTCAATGGTGGATGACTTTTCCTTTCTTTAGTGGCCTAACTACAACTTCCACTTTCTCACAAAGATTTGGGTTATCATCAATTTCTTTTGCCTGGAGGAAATTTAGTACTGCTGAATCTCCTTACATTGTACAAATATTAGCACTATTATGTCCATAGCCCGAGGATCTCATGATCATTTTATGTGAGGCATTTTCCTGATTTGCCTTGGATGATTGTATTTTTACCTCCGACCCCCACCCCACCACCCACCGTGATGCTCTGCTATCATCACACCATTTACCCATACATGGGAGATTCGTGGGGGGATGGATAGTATTATTGCATCCCTTACGGATCCAGTGAGCATGTACCACTGGTCACCATTATTGTCTAGTTGTATAAAAATACCGCAGAAAAGTTCCAAGAAAACTAAATCCTTGTATCTACCATTTCAATCTACCTACAATTTCAGATCATCTTCCTTGAAGTTTATGCCATTTGTATTGACTTAAAAATCAGAGAAAACAATATTTTAACAAGTCAGATCTGCAATAACTAGTCCTTAAATAACAATAAAAACTTTGCACACCCCCATCCCCCACAACACACACACACACACACACACACACACACACATTAATAATTACATGTCAGAGCGGATCATCTCGCAAAAGATACAAATACACTGCCTTTCTATAATTATTTACAATAAATGAATCATTATGAATGATTTAAGAAGGAGCTACAAATATACATACTGACACTCGACTTAGTTGCAACGAAACTGTTAAAAGTTATATATATATATATATATATATATATATATATATATATATATATATATATATATATATATATATATATATATATATATATATATATATATATATATATATATATATATATATATATATACATAGAATACATACGGCAGTACACACACACACACACACACATTAAAATATAAAAGCATTGGAGTAGCAACAAAAGAATGGATTAATTTAAATTTAATCATCAAATTCACTTTCCTTTAATTTCATTCGACTTGGTCTTTTCCGTTGGTTTGACTTTCGAGAAATTTTCTTCACGCCATTGAAACAGAATTTTACTTTGGTTAAACTGTTTCTGTTATGTCTTGCACTTTGTTTCTCGAATTCTTAAGGATTTTTAGCAAAAATTTATTTTTGTTTCTCCTCAGTAGAACAACGCCATATTACGCTGTTGACGCAATATGCAGCCTAATTTCGGTGCAAACAGAAGACCTAATTGCTTTCACCATGTAGTGAATGTCTGAAATCTACGAACTGGAGGCTTGAAATAATAGCTGAACCATCTCATGGGTATGCCGTGTCTTCCAGACACTGTTTTTGTATGTTTGTTTTTCGTTGTTGTTACTTTTAGTATGTTGTTCATTGATTGGACTTTATTGCTATTGCATAACATCTCGTTGAGATTCTTTCTTCTTGGCTCATTTACGTGTCAGCACAATTTCACTTTTACGTGGCTGTCATAATATTAAATGAAAAGGTGGCCACAAAGAAGATGTTTCATTTCCTATGATCTTACCTCAAAGACGACGTAGCTATTCACAATAACCAACCGGGCATCGCCAAAAGTTTTATATATGACTGTTCTGTTCAGATTTCTAGATATATGACCTTGACGTTGGAGTTTCGTTTTTTTATTCGTTTGTTTGTTTGTTTGTTCTCTTCACCTGCTCTAATATTTGTACCCGTGAGTCGTGACACACCTGGGAAGGATGTCTCCACAGCTCTGGTAAGTGCAAGTTCTTCATCTGTTCAAAATGATACATGTTTGTGTTGTCTTATTTCGATAATTTTGATGTTATTCTCGAGTTTGGTTGCCATTTTGGGATACTATGTTCTGCAATGTCTCATAACTTTCGTCTTTGTTCCAAAGCACGGACCGAACAAAAATTGGATGCTTATTCGTCTCTTTCCTTATGATACTCTGGCTTCTGTATACAGTTGTTCTAAGATTATTTCTCCCTTGCTTTTTGTCTCCAAATAATTTAAGTATGTCATTTGGTTGTCGGTATATAATATGATGGATGATAGGGTTTTTTTTGTCTTGATTTATTCACTTTACATACGTTTGATCCCCACACGTACCATTTATCTCCAACAAACTCGTCAGCAATATTTTCTGAGTAAGTGTTTTGGTTTTTGTAAGCTCTTTAACATTATTCGCGATACGTTTGTTCCATGCTTGTTGGAAGTTCTACGCTCCATTTCAAGAGTCGTATCGTTTAATTCGTAATAAACTTTCCAAGGCTTGTAGTATTATAGTCTATATGATATTGTATCCCTCGTTTTGTAATTTGTTCTCACGTACAACCGATTGACATATGGGTGAAACAAAAATAATACCTGTTGTGAATGAACTACTACCCAATGATCCATGTATGTTGCTGACACTGGAAACTGGTGTAAAAATACGCAAATATTCAGATTCATATGAGATTGTTAGATTTATTTTGATTAACATTTAATACTCTGTGTGTGTGTGTGTATATATATATATATATATATATATATATATATATATATATATATATATATATATATATATAAACTTCACCACCCACATTTTATGAGACAAACTAGAGTTAATATATTTATAAATATGGTTTGCGGTAGATCTGTGGTGGTTTGCGGTAAATACACAGACCTCATCAATCACAGCTACTTTTGTTGTTTATTGTATGAACTGATTATTTCTACACTGGAGCTATAAAATAGGCTTGATGCCCGGTTTAAATTGTTAAAATGATCAGTTCTTATCCTTATTACTGCTTTACAAGTCTCTAATTTCGTTCATCACAGAATTTCTCAAAACGAATCTTGGAAAATCTTGAGAATACATTTAGTTTTAAAAACAAAAATAGCAAGCTCATATTATTTTCTTCGTTATCAAAGACAAAAAGGCTATAATGACAAAAACTGAGACAATCACCTAGTATATTGAGTCAGATGGTGGCGGTTGATTAGTTGAATGCCAGGCATGATGCCTGGTCGAACTTATCAAGACAATCTTCATTGCAAAATAAGCTCCACCCATCTGGAGTTGTACAATTAGTACTGTTAGCTGAAAGCAGTATGGCTCAGGTGACAATTATTTCTCTTATATCGTCTCTACATTTGTTTCTTGGTACTAATATTGTGGTTGTTGTAGGGTTTAACGGCATTTTTCAACACAATATATTGTATACATGACGGCCAGAATAAATGGTGGCGGACGAACCCAGAAAAAATCCCGAAAAGAACCACCCACCCATGAGAAGCTACTGGCAAGCTTTCTCACATAACCGACATTAGCCGAACCCAAGACTCGAACCCACGCAGATAGAGGTGAGATGGCAGCGATCCGTAACGGTGAGCGCTTTAGACTACTCGGCCACTCGGGACCTCTCTCAGTACTGAACTTTCCAATGTTTCCAAATTATATGTTAATCTAAAATACATCATAAAATAAACTTAAAATTCTTGTCATAGGTTGTCAGGCATTTCTTGAGAGGCTAGACTGTAAACAAGAGACCGTGCAATGGGTCATATATTTCACTTCCGGATCAGCATCAATGCCCTGGGGCATCCACATAATTATTTTCAGAAAGGGTAGGGAGCAGACAGTGTTGGGCAGCTATAACGTTGTATTCATTTAGGCCAAATCATGTTCTGAGGTGAAAAAGAATGGGTGGGTGGGTAGGGGAGCAAGTTCCACAAGTTGCCCCAATATTCAGGCGTTAATATTCATTACCTCATTACTCACTGATTCATTACCTCATTACTCACTGTGCACTGTCTCCGAATTACATATAGACAACCGCACGATATGCTACTATCTAACATCATCAGCCTCCCACCCATGAGTTCGAACATCCTCGTCCGTGTTCATCACACACAATTTTGAAACCTGATCAACAGAATGAGATTGTGGGGACAAAAAATTGCATATGCTATACATATTCAAATGTCAAATGGTCAGCTTTCTTGAAAGATATCAGTCATAAACTACACGAATAATTTGACCGTAAATGCTGGTTAATTAAAATCTAACATTAATGACATAATTAGAACTAATGTAATCTGACCAGATTCTTTCCAAGAATAAAATACAAAATACAAGGGCGTCAAGGAATTCTTGTCAAATGCGGCATTAGTCACGATAGGGGAAAGAACACTACATTTGGTAGTTTAATTGATTGAAATTGATAACAGCAAGGATGACAGTCTGGTATATGACAAAAACAGATTAATTTTAAGTCATTTTGTTGATTCCCTGTCTTCCAAAGTCATTTTGTTGATTCCCTGTCTTCCAAAGTCATTTTGTTGATTCCCTGTCTTCCAAAGTCATTTTGTTGATTCCCTGTCTTCCAAAGTCATTTTGTTGATTCCCTGTCTTCCAAAGTCATTTTGTTGATTCCCAGTCTTCCAAAGTCTCTCATGCCATGTCCATACAGTTTAGTTCTCACCTTTAAATTATAGCTTGATCATTAATTTCCATATATGCTGTCCAGATGGATCTAAACTTCTCGACAAAGTGTCAGAGTGTGAGTTTGAAGTTAATGCAGTTTTAAATAATAGTTTTCCTCCCCTATCTGGCAAGAAATCACATCGGTTATTGAGATAGTAAGGTATCGGTTATTGAGACAGCATCACATCGATTACTGGAACAGTATCGCATCGGATATTGGGACAGTATCGCATCGGTTATTGGGACAGTATCGCATCGGTTATTGGGACAGTATCGCATCAGATATTAGGACAGTATCGCATCTGTTATTGGAAATACTGAGAAGATATATATTATGACTCTATGGTCTTAGAATAAGTAATCTAAAGGAGTGAGACGTAACAAGCTGTGTAAAATTCAACATATAAATAACTTCCACCCAAAAAAACAAAAGGAAACTGTAAAAAGGAAACATATGGTATTACTAATTAAATTCCATTTATTCCAGAATTACAGAAACATGCTCTAATAATTAAAGTTCTGAATAAACAATAATGGAAATCCAATTAAATCAACGATGTTTTTATGTGACGGCCCGTGTCGTGGTTATGTACCAACAGTCTTTTATTGGATCAAAATAATACGATCCAACAATTAAATCCTTATTTGAAATTTCATTATCAATTAAAGTCTCTATTTCCAAGAAATTTTGAAGAGCACAT
The DNA here is from genome assembly GCA_029339505.1 of Unio delphinus. Taxonomy (NCBI): domain Eukaryota; kingdom Metazoa; phylum Mollusca; class Bivalvia; order Unionida; family Unionidae; genus Unio; species Unio delphinus. The sequence goes on along the minus strand of JAQISU010000115.1, from coordinate 12,547,103 downwards.
TCTATTTCTAGAGAAGAATCACTTGAAATAAAAAATTTGAATAAATTAAATTCCAGCCCAAATAAAGCACTGGACACAGCAATAATTCAACTGATTCTGCCTGAGGATCCTATAGCATGAATACATAATTTTTCCGTAACAAGATTATATAGTCCTCTAACTAACCTCAAATCAAAATTGGCATTTTCTAAAAGTTCATAATGTTTATAAAATAAAATCATACTTTTAGTTATAAGTCTATCAATACAAATTAAAGTATAAAATTTGTAGTAGACTCGGAAATTCACGGGGAACTTCAAAAGTTCTTGACTCAAACTGAGATAAACATGTTTACTACAAAAAACTAAAATCAATGATTCAAGTCAGGTAAATAATGAAATTGCATTTGGACTAGGTCAGTACCAAAATACAATGTTACATTATCAACAACATATACTGAAATTAATTGGGATGATAATGCGACAATGAGACTTCCATGCAAAAAGTGAATATCGAATATAGCGACAAGGAGAATTAAATATGGACACTGGGGGAAAAGGGCATCATTGTTGGAATTGGCTGACCTCGATCGGGTGGGTACTAAGTAACAGTGTTGAAAGTGGCTGACCTGAATACGTACAAATGTAGATAGGTAGGTGAAATGAATTTGATAGGGGCAAAGGGAGCTTGAAAGAGACAAACAAAACATAGGCATATACGTACACATCAGAGTTGCGAGATACGCGGTTTTTTCGCCCAATTGGGCTCCCTTCAAAATTTGGTTGCCTGAAATTTTTTTAGATTGCGGGTTGCGGTTTTTTGGGCCGGTTTCTGATTTGTGTCGCCATAATTTGGGCTGCATCAAATTGCTCTTAAATTCTCTGCATTCAGTTTGAAATTGGCTCTAGTGATGATAATATTTAAAAATCTTAATGCGTCTATTATTCTGGATATTCTCCATCAATGTTATCTCACATACTTAATGTTTGTTCAAAAAAATTCGGAACCGGAAGAACGAAGCGCGCTTCTAATTCCAAATTTCAATTAAGCTAGTATTTCATTAACATTCAAGCTAGTATTCAAGAACATATCTATGCTGTTAACTGTAGCATGTAGGGCGGAGGCTCTATTATCACTTTATCAGTGTTATAATATTGTTAAATTTATGGTATTTGGCTCTTATTTACTCTTATTTACTCTTCAGATTTTAATATATACTGTAAATTGGACCGTTTTGGGGCTGCTTTTTAAACGTACACGTGCGGGAATTGAAAAAAAGTATCTGGCAACATTAGTACACATACACATATACATAACAGGGTGGGTCGGTCATACCTTGTGTTCTCATAGAATGCATGAGAAACATGAAATCTCACGAAAAATATCTATCCTTTACACCTCAAAAATACTATCCATTACACTAACTATACCATCCAGTATATCATACTATCCAAACGCACTCTTTTAGCTTAAAATGCAAGAGAAGGAGATACAATCTCACAAAGTATAATATCCATTACATTTCAAATAGTACCGTCCATCATACCTGTAACGTAATGCAAATGTACACGTATTAGTCCAGTTCACAGTAAGGTTGTACGAGTTATTTCCCTTATTACTGTTGTAAGCTCTTTTCAAAAATGAACATGGAATGTGCAACATGTGCTAGAGTGGCGTGATTAAAAACGTGTTGAGCACAGCCCAGTCTTCTGTATTGAATTTGTCATAGAAAGACGTTGGTGTCAGATGTGTGGTTAGCATAACATGTGATAGATGGAGATAAAAAAAAAATACAGTATCCCTTAACCTTAGAAATGTTATTCATCACACCACTTACACCATAAAATATCCCATTACCATCAGACGCCACATATCCAGACTATCACAAGCATCCCGTGTTAGCATGATATAAAAACTCACAAATTATACTGTCCCTTACATTACAAAATATACTATCCATCAAACCCACTGTGTCATCCTACTATATCATACTATCAAAAACGTCATCTTTTCGCTTTAAATGTAAGAAAAGGAGTCGAAATCACACAAAACATACTTATCTTATATATCACCCCTTTCATCGCACCACCTTTACCATAAAACACCCCATTACCATCCAACACCATATATACACACTATCACTTAGAATGTAAGAGAAGGAGATAAAATCAATCAAAATACACTCGCTTACTTTACAAGAAATGCAATTCATCACACCATCTATATCATACATCACCCTTCAAACGAGCTGAACTGTTAGCTCCATTCCACGCCATTTATTCTGAAGATGACGTGAGTGATCCTGCATCAATGTCCTCCACTTCTGTCAGAAAAACAAGATTTAGCCCCAAAGAAATTAATTCGTCCTCCTAAAATTACTATCGCACTTAAGGGACGGAAAAGCGCACTTCCAGAAAGAAGAAGGCTTACACCTACACTGTGAAATGCAAAGAGTTCAAGTAAGTGTGTAAGCTTTAGTCAAATTGAAGTCTAATTAAGATGAAGCGATGACACCTTTTCAAGAAGAGAGCAGACACCAAGCGACAATAGCGACCAGTGTCACATAATACTTTTCAAATGTGTTAGTAGAAGTGTATGATCGCGATCTTGAAGATATAATTATTTCATATTCAACGCCATCTGCGTCCACTGTATGTAAGGTACGGTAAGCAAATCAACTAGAGTTCTGTATCGCATGGCTGAGAAATTCCTGTCACAGTGTTAGTTAATTCAGCAGCTCAGCTCAATTTATGCATCAAGCAATAACCTTACCATGCAATGAAACACCTATGTTCCTTTGCTCTTGCTGACCAGTCATGTATTCATTGTATTAAAGATTCAATCGAAATGTTGATGTTGCTTCCTTCATTCATTTCCTGTTAAGGGAGTGGGTTTTTCTTTTTCTTTTATGTCTCCATTACTCACGTACTTTTCTTTGGGGACGGGGGTGGGAGTTAAGAACTACTCGTTGGTATCTGTAGGATGAGTTTCTGCAAATTAGGTGAGGGTATTATGCCAAGAAAAATATCCAAAAAATATTGAATTTGAGACCCAAACAAAAATGAACATTACACCGTAGGTTCATAGAATATGCCGCTTGAGACCCGAGCGGAAATTTATCACTGAGGATATGAAGTAACCGTCTATACTGTCGAGAGCAATTGTATGCATTCTTACAAAGTGTTGACCTCGAATGAGCACATTAAGTGCATTGTTACTTTGCAAAGTGGTTGCCTTCATATATGATATAAATGGAATTTTTAACATGGGACGGTAATGACAAACACTGAATCATCTTCTATCCATAACCCCAAACAAATCAACAACACACCTTATGTACTTGTCAATACTGGTCATCTACAATCCAGGATTCCACACAATATTATCAACACGCCGTGTGCAATAACCAACAATCCACACGTACTATCCAACACTTAGTGGGTATGTATGTATGTATGTATGTATGTATGTATGTATGTATGTATGTATGTATGTATGTATGTATGTATGTATGTATGGGCTCCGAGTGGTCTAAAGCGCTTTCCGTTACGGATCACTGCCGTCTCACCTCTGTCTGCGTTGGTTCGAGTCTAAGATTCGGCTAATGTAGTTATGTGAGAAAGCTTGCCAGTAGCTTCTCGTGGGTTAGTGGTTCTTTCCGGAGTTTTTCCCGGGTTCTTCTTCCACCAATAATACTGGCCGCCATGAATAGCCTATAGTGTGCCGAAAAGTGGCGTAAAACCCTAAAACAAACAAATATGTATGTATGTATGTATGTATGTATGTATGTATGTATGTATGTATGTATGTATGTATGTATGTATGTATGTATGCATGCATGCATGCATGCATGCATGCATGCATGCATGTATGTATGTATGTATGTATGTATGTTTTCCGAGTTCACAAAACAACCCCTTTCTGTATTTTGTTGTCATGACTTGATAAAGTCATTTTAGGTCTTGATTTGTAATTTGTACTAAAGTCATTCTAGAATGTATTTTTGCAAAACGTAAAATTGCTGATGCTCATTGTAACACTTCCGTTGTCAAATCTTAAGATTCAGAGGAGTGTATTTGTTGCACGTTGCCAAACGCTTCAATTTCGGAGATCTGTAAATCTTTCGTGAGATATCAAGGTGATGTAATACACAAATTATTTTCACAACGTTGTTTTAAGGTTGTTATTTGGTTAAGAGGGAATGTACCGTTCTAGCAACATTACTAAAACATTACGCATGAAAATAATTTTAATGATTCTCTGGTTTCAGCAATGTAAAAGTTACAAATGGTCCGTATGTGTATTGATCATAACAGCATGTACAACAAATAGTATATTTTTACAAGGATAATGTATTACGCTTTTACACCATTGTGCCAATGTTTTTTTTTTAAATTTTACAATATGACTAGGAACAATTATAGTTTCGTAGTTTTATATATTTATTTGATAAAGAAACAACTGTTAAAGGTTACATTTTTGTGGGAAAACATAGTAAGGATGGTGATGAATTTACTTAATAAAATGCATCGAGTTAACGGGTTTTCGATTGCCAATGCACTAAGCTCAAGATTTATCATTCTTGAGAACTTTATTTTTAAAAAAAATCAAGTATAATAAAATTAAATAAATCACAATGAAAATTTAAAGAAATGTATGTTTACACACATGTATACTTGCTGATATGCATACATATAGAATAGGAAATTGACCTTGAAAAGTAATTAATTTTTGACATTTACAGACGTGAATGGCATTATAATTTCGAAAATTTTTCTTTATATTAAAATTATGATGATGTTGGTGTAAATAATTTAATACATGCAATAATTATACTCGAGTGATAATTATTTACATTAGGGTTTTGTGAGTAATAAACACAGACTGCATGAATAACATCTGTTATCAACTATACAGTCTATTTGAAAAGTAATAACACGAATAATCTAGGCCGGGAAATGTTTTCTATTATTATGGGTGGGGTGGATGAAGATCAACATGTGTGTTTGGGGGATACAGACAAATATCTATAGAAGTTGGCGGAACATTCAACCAAATATTCAAATATTGTGCGTTATGTGTGCATACCCTATCATTATTTTACTTTTAAATTGCTTTCATATTGTTTTGATTATTGTATGCATGGTCGTCATAACAAATTAGAAGTTGAAGATGCAGAATGATAATCATGAAGTGCAATATGTTTAAATGGTGCCGACCTGATATAAAATATGGTGACAATAGCAGCCTTCTTGAAAGTCCAAATATCTCTGATTATTTTACCTGGATGGTAATGCTGACATATTTGTAATGGTTAACGGAACTTTTGGACTTTCTGATACCAATGGAACATATTGGTTTCACAAAACAAAACGCAGCATTGATTCTTAGGTTTTCAATATAGGTTTTGAATGTTATCATAATGTTGTAGGAATTTTATTCTGTGACGTTAAACAACAATGTTGTAGCAACACTCCAGCAAATTCACCAAATTGCGTTGCCTCAACGTTACATGACAACGTTGCCGTATCTTTAAATGGTATAAAAAAAATCGTCCAAGTGATACAATAGGTTCAGGCTAGCAATAGACGCCATACAAGTCATAATATAACTGAAACTTACAACTAATATGCAAGTGACAAGGCATAAACTTTTCTTCTTTAGCTGCTAATACGAATTGCTTAACAATTGTTTTGCATCTTGAAATTCCTAACACTGTATTTTCTTAGCTCTGCAAATTCAAATTCCTTAAGCTATGCCATGGGTTCTAAAACTTAATTACATACCACAACATTGTACTGTAATTTCTACTACATTTCTACTACTCTCCTTATTGCACTCAAATGAAATGAATCTAATTATAGTATTTTGATAATTTCAAAAGAGTTCATATTTTCTCCACATTATGATTCAAAACATTCAATGACAGAACAGTAACACACATGCAGATGCGTCAAGACGCGTTTCTCAATGTTAAAAACCAAACGTGTTTCGTTTAAACCAAAAGGACCATTCTGTTTTTTAAATAAACTAATGTCGAGCGCTCAACGAAGCTCAAAAGTAGCTGGGCGGTGCTATGTGTTCATTATTACGTTTAATGTGTACTGACGAATCTACAGTTTTGTATTTATTTTGGAATACAGCATTAATTAAATTTGTTTCTTTGTAGTGTATCGTTTATAATTAAGCTTTAGGTGGATTAACAAAATGAGTTAGGCACTTGTTAAAAAGGGGGAAAGGAATTTCAGGGAAAGGAATTTCAGGGAAATTCTTAAGTTGGATTGTCAACGAATGCTTCTTGATGAAGATTTCCTGGTGGCAGCGAGAGACGACACCCGAGAATCGGAGAGAAAGAAGACGTTGAGACCGCGTGGGAGATCGATCGTGACGTAATCAGTTCGGTGAAGGCGTAGTATCGGAAGGAAGCGTGGAAGATAGTTCAGTAAGTGCAAAAAGAGTACGAAGTCGATACTGGAGTAATAGAATCAACACCGAAGGAAACACGCTCTCTTAAGACTGTAATTTCATATGAGGATAGTAACTGGCAACTGAATAGGTCACTGTTTTTGTTTTTATTGTAAGCATTGTTTGAGGAATTGAAAAAGAAATAGATGAATACGTTGTTATTTATTAAATTATTATACCTTTCTCCTCGAGTCTTTTATACACCTAGGCCGTCGACATTTCTGAATGGGGGCTCAGAGCTATCTAAATTTTAACTTGTACGTCCTTTTCCGGTGTTAGAAATAATACCGCAGGGAAGATGGGACCATGTGACACGTGGTATTGTATTAAATGTGTTGAAAGCAAACGGTCTGACTGGAAACAGCACTGCAGTGTAAAGTTTAACTGCAAATCTCAAATTCAAACATACCCAGTGTCACTATTATCTACGAAAGGTATGATGTCATTACGCCCAAACTTATAATCTAAAGATGTATTTACAGCATTCAGCTAAGAACGTTGCAAACGACACATCGATAGCCATGGTGTTTCATTTCCTAAGATATGTCAAAAATAATGTCAAGAAAGCATAAAGTGACTTGATTTGCATGAATGAATATGCGTATATTCTTTTAACAATCCACGTCTTGTACTGCGCAAGCTTCTAAGTCTTTAACAAACCTAGATCTATCAATTAAGGAGATCAAAACCTTGATCTTGTTTAATCAGTGGTAATTACGATGTTTAAATACCTTACGCGCTAAACCTTAAAAAATATTCTCGACAGTTTTTGTATAGATCTAACATTACTGGCCGCACGGAAATTATATATGTAACAATTCTTCTTTTGTCGTCAGTGAATCCCAGTTTGCACTGTGTTTATAAATTTCTGTAGAATCCCTTCTTCATGTCTCTATGTGCTATTTAAAACACCCCGCACAGTGTTCCAAAGTGATATATGCCCTTAGAATGAAATTCAGCATCCAAACAAATCAATATGTATGTAACATGTATCAACAGTTAGCATAATTTGATATTGAAAGTGTTTGTGTATAAGAAATGTTAGAATCTATATGGTCTTAAACATTTCACTGATATGTTTTTGACAGAGAACGTAATCAGACATTCTACATTGGATTAGAACTGATTTACATCAACAGCTGGTCTTTGTTATGCATTCATAAAGGTTAAGTTGAATTGAAAAAAACATTCTCCGGATACTCTCTTGACAACACTATTGATGTACTGTTGTTGTTGTAGGGTTTAACGCCATTTTTCAATACACGATAGGCTATACATGGCGGCTAGTATTATCAGAGGCGTAGCGATGATATTTTGCGCCCGGGGACAAACTATAAAATTGGCGCCCCAGCGATCTTGTGACAGATTTATTACCCTTGTTTTCTTATTATAATGTAACGTTGCAAGCCTCATTTTGGCGCCCCTGTACCTTGGCGCCCGGGGACATATGTACCCCCGCCCTCCCCCCCTCGCTACGCCTCTGAGTATTATTGATGGAGGAAAGTACCACCGACCCACGAGAAGCTACTGGCAAGCTTTCTCACATAACGACATTGGCCGAATCGGAAACTCGAACCCACGCAGACAGAGGTGAGATGGCAGTGATCCGTAACGGAGAGCGCTTTAGATCACTCGGCCACTCGGAGCCCCCTGACGTAATGTAATTATTAAATACTTATTGTGATTTGAATACAAATACGTCATATAGAGTCAACGTATTCGTGTATGCTATCATTAAGAAACAAATATCCAGCGCTGCACTCTTGTCCTTCTTTCTATACAGGTTAAAATGCAGAATAACATCCGACTTTTACTGATGGACTCTGGTTTATTTCGTTCTTAAACGGTGTTGACCTGGATTATTCTGCTCACTGTATAACTTTGAATTAGTCATTGTTATCAACCGGTAACAAATCACAACTTCCATGCAAATACTTTACCTGTTGCACAATATTTCACCTTGCCAATTAATACTCACCTTCATAGTTTGTATCCTATCGTTCATTCAATGCATACTCATTTTACCTGCGTTATACTCATCTCATTTATTCTCCACGTCTGAGTGTTACATATTAATTTCATGTGTTTCTATTTGTTTTCCCACCATTACTTCAATGTTAATTTCCCTTGCATTTTGTCCGTCGTATATATACGTAATATTAATTTCATGTTTGAGCAGCACATGTTAATACTGTTCTTATCTCGTCTCTTGTCGTACTTGTTAATGCACATACCTTTCTTTTGGAAATGCATTTATCGCTCTTCTTTTCATAATATATGTTCTGAGTGCATGACTGCACGTGATATTGGTGACATAAATACATATTTTATTGAATACAATCTATGAAAAAGAAAACAAAATATCTTTTGATCCATGCTGAAGTTATTATTTAATAACAAATAACATTATTATCGCCATCATTATTTAGACCAAGAAGCTGTTCTCTGCCTTTTTTCCGTACATAACTGATGGCGCCACCAGTCATTTCAGAGACAAGGCGGCGAACTGATTACTGGTGTAGAGCTCCACCAACATAAACAATATTATCAGATTTTAAACGACATCAGCACAAATACCACGTTGCTTAATTTAGGTTTATTCAAGCACGATCATGACCTGTGTTTTTTGTTTAGTCATAAAGTACTTTACAGGCTGTAACTGTATATTGTTTAAAAATCTAGGACTAAAATCCCCCATCGACCATTGCAATTGTTATTACGTTGGTAATGAAAAGTGGGCTGTTTCAAATACAGCAAGAGTTTCTACAGAAACACATATTCGATCTCCATGAGAAAATATTTAAAAAATAAACACAGTAATATATCGTTACAATCTGGGATTCAATGGCGAAAGAAGAATTGTAACACATATTACTTCGGCGAATAATGCCTATATAAATCGGCTATTAATGTAAAATATATACAAAAGTTGTCGAGAAACAACTTGTTAGTTAAATGTATATGCTACGTAAGGACTTCACACATGATAATTAACATTTATCAAGATTTTAATCTCCTTAATTGATAAATCTATGTTTGGTAAAGCCTAGAAAGTATGCGCAGTACAAGGAGGAGAAATGTGCAAAGAATTCAAGCTCATTCATTAGTGTGGATCATGTCGCTTTATTCTGATTGGACACTATTGTTTGACCTCATATTCCAGAGCTGTTGACAGTCAGACCGTTTGCTTTCCACACATTTCATTTAATACCACGTCGTTAGGAATCTTTAATGCACCATTCTTTTCTGTTCTTCAGACCATTATTTTTCTTCATTACTAAATCACTTAAAGTTTTTATCATTTCATTGGTTGGGTTAAATCATTTCATTTTAGACTACACACTTTTACTTAATACCAAGTCATTTGGAAACAGACTTGATTCTTTCCGTTTTGTTCTTTATATCATTTTTTTGTATTACTATGCCATTTGGAATCTCAATTCATCATTTCATTTATTGGGTTTATCATTCCGATGTGTTTAAATCATTTCATTTAGTACCACGTCATTTGGAATCAGAATTAATCCATTCATTTGTTGGGTTAAATCATTAAATTTGATAAGTCATTTCATTTAACGCCACGTCATTTTGGAATCTAAATTCATCCGTCCGTTTAATTCTTTAAATCTCTGATGTATGAATTTTGGTTGCGAGATTTGGATTGTCGTGTGTCTAGTAACGATTATTAGGTCAAACGCTATAGTTTTATCTCATCTGCCAGCGGAATAAAACCATAATGGTTATAATACTGGCAATTCCTTCGAAAATAAATAATTTTCCTCTCAATTTCATGTAAAAATTACTAGACTTAACATTTAACATTGTTTAGATTTTCTCTTTTATGTTTGAACATTATTTATTCAAAAAAATATTTTCATCTATCATATATATATATATATATTATATATATATATATATATATATATATATATATATATATATATATATATATATATATATATATATATATATATATATATATATATATATATATATATATATATATATATATATATATATATATATATATATATATATATATATATATATATATATATATATATATATATATATAACATGATCTTGATGCTTATTCAGTTGAAAGCTGGAATCTTGCTGAAAAATGTCTTCCCGATTATAGAGTAAATTTAACAACCAATAATTGTCTACCAATTTAAAGTAGATAAATGATACATAAAATTAAAATCGTATTCGAATACCTTTAGTACATGTAATTGTTTCAAAAATAAGATAAAGCCTAACAAAAGATAGATTATTCATGTGTGGTTCTGACATGCGTGTTAGCTTAAAATCGTTTTAATAATTTTATGAATGTTTGCACTGTCATAAATATTTGCGTGATAATGTTATCGAAATACATGTTAAATTTAAGCCAGATCGGAAATGTGAGGAGAACATGATGTCTGAGTTGTATAAAGTTTACATTTTAACAGAAAGTGTTCAGCTGTTTCGGCTTGACAGCAAGTGCAGTAACCATTGTTAGAAACACGATTTAGGAATACATCATTATTTAACCTGATGCATTTGTTTTTCACATAATGCTAAACTTGATCTACCCGATCACCAAACAATTAATACCAATGAACCTTATGATTATCCCGATTCATGTAAAGTTTAGAATTTTGAAGAGATTGCATACTAATTGTTCCATCAGAAATGTGTTCCACAGTTGAATTATGAAGGGCAGAAGTGATTTTTGAAAAACGTGTCGCTCGGCGCAAAGGAGGTTGAATAGTATTGGATGATTGAGTAGTGTAAGTATCATTGTTAATAACAGGAGACTGAATTATATCTTGTAATTATTTTGAAGCCAAACCATGGAACATTTTGAAAAACTGAATTAATTTATTCTTATAGCATATATAATTCAGGCTATTCCAATTGGTTTCCTCATATAATAGTGCCCGAGTCACAATCTTGGTAGCACCTGTTCCTATTCTCATAACCCCAAATTAATTTTGTTTCTCCAGTGATTCTTTTTCTTCATATTACTATTATCCTAGATACAACCAGCGTTGTCACACATTGGATGTATAAAACATATACAATTCTTTCCAAGGACACCGGTAAAGTTCAATTGTTTTTAAAAAATATATACTTTCAGACAAATCCTTGAAATGATTTTGCATCACAAGACAATATAATACCTATGTGATTATGTTAGAACACTTATTGAATATCATCACCGGGCATTTGCATTTTAGGATGGGTATTTGAGTTTTGCTTTCGTGTTATGAACATTGATTATGTTTTGTCTGGGTTCAAGTTTACTAGCCAACGATGGGACCAGTCCTGTAATTTTTAAATGTCCGAATTGAGGAATTAGCCAACCTCATTTGCATTTTCAACGACTATTGTTGTGTGTAGTATCTTCTGATAAAGTCTTAGTAATGAGTGCATTAACGATATCATTAATATAAACTAAAAATAAAAAGGGTCCAAGGATCGATCCTTGAGTAGCTCCCGCGTTTATAAATTGAAAATCAGAAAAACGGGAAAATGACAGGCAATGTTCAAACCATGACATTATACTACCTCGAAAGCTGATCTTAAGTTTAAAAAGCAATTCGGTACGTCCGTCACGCACGATCCAAGTTTACTAGGCATGAAGGTAAATGGTTACCCAGTGCTTCCCATT